>BSBK01001527.1:712500-895000 GCA_027943335.1 Chamaecyparis obtusa
AATGAACAACATGAGAAACTCTAGTCCTAGAATAAATACAAGGAGAAATGAGAATGCAAAAAATAGTCAGAAAGGATGGTGTAGTAACTTAGAAGAAGTTAAATTTGTTAAAGCCACAGATCAAGTAGACACACTCAGTACACAAGGTAATTAGACAGGTGAAGTATCTGATAGTAAGTGTGAAGCTCTTTCTAACCCATCTCAAAGCACTTAATTCATAAAGAATGCATTAGAATAAGAAATTAGGATAATGTAAAAGCTAGAGTAGATTAAATTGAGTCTTGCGAAGTTAATGTAAGGTAGTATATGATATAATGATGCTATGGTTAAGAGCTCATGAGCTAATATGAATGCATGCGAGTTCACAAAAAGAATGAAGTTTTGCAGGAAAATAGGACCAACTTTTTGGAAAGAAGCGGCAAAGGAATTGAATGAGATGAGAAGATCAATATAGTGGTGATTGAGAGAAGTTTGCCGGGTTTGGTAAAGAATTTCATGTCAAATCTACGCAAAGCCCTAAATCATGAATTTGAGGTATTTCACTAAGTAAATTTATCAAGCTATTAAATTTTTTGCAAGAATCATGGATGCATCACTTTTTCACAATGTAAGAGATACAAATAGACCTAGATTTAAAAGGAACCCAGTAGAACCCTTGGAAGACCCTAGTCTTGCATTGGTGTATGTTCCAGACAGAGTTCTACATTTAGAGGATGTGAAAACCTATCTGAAATGCAAATTTGAGACCCTTAGTGATAGTAATATGATTAAGGAATATGATAAGTTATACAATCAGGACATGTCATTGAAAGTAGGGTTTGAACATTTGAAGGAAAATGAAATTGTGAAGTATTCATTGCACTATGAATTTGAAGATGATGAATGCACAAAGATTATTTTAAGTAGAATTCACAATGGGAAATTTTGGCTAGATGATAGAGTGATAGATATCACTACAGACCTAATTCATGATGTAACCAGTTTGTCTACATCTGGATTCATACCCTTTAATGAGAACAATGTAAAGAAGACTGTACTGGATAACACCAAGTCATCCTATAATGGTAGAGGGATAGTAATCAACAAGATCACACAAGTTGGTGTTAGATATGTAAGTAAGATTTTAACATATAAGTTTTGTGCAAATTCTAGACAAGATGACATGGTAGCTGGTATGGTTCATGCAACATATTTGATTTGTGTTGAAAAAGTTAAAGTTGATATGTGTGAAATTCTAAGAATTCAGTTGTTTGAGAACCTTGAGAAGATTAAGAAAACCAAGAATTCATAGTTTAGATTTTCATCTCTGATCACATACATTTTTTTTCATTTATTGACAATATTTCCATACACTATTGGAGAAGATTGGAATGATAAAAGCACTACTATGGATAGAATCAATAAGGTGTATCTCAGACACCCTATAGACAAGGTAAATGAGAGTGCAACCTTGGTAATCAAGACATTTTAGAACCAAATGAGAAAAAGGTCAAGGATCCTATGGGTTGTAGTAGAGAAATATAGAAATGAATTATGTTTTATGGTTGACATTGATTTCACTTTTGTTGAATTAGTTGAACTAAGAGTGGAATTTATAGATCCACTTGGATATGAAGTCTCTGAAGTTGAAATAGAAGAGTATGTAAATAGATTACTGAAGTGCAAGTTGGATGTAAATAGTTCTAGATTTGAAGCTTATGAGGAGAACTTTAACTCCATGAAATCACTAAAAGTAGAGAAATTAGCCAAAAAGAGAGTTGAAAGCACTATTAAGAAAAGTCTTAAGGATACAGGCATGACAGAACATGAAGTTTTAGTTGCGAAGTAGACAACAGTAGCAATAAGAGACATAGGATAGAAAGAAGTTTTTTCTGTTCCACCCCTAACATCAATTACAACTCAAACTAAAGAGGTTCGGGATTTAGAAGTAATTACAGTTGAAGAGGTGCAGGAAGTAAGAAAGTCTACTAGATCCTCCACCACTCCACCTACAAAAAGAGTAAAAGAGATGGCTAGTGGACCAGGAAAGAGACAAAAGACCATATTCACCCCAGTACAAAGAAAGGTATCTAAAGTAAAAGATGATGAAGAGGCTGGAAGCAGTAAAAAGAAATGGAAACCTAAGATAGAGAAAGTGTATGCCTTAATTATCAATGAAGGTTATTTCACTAAAATGAATAAATTCTATGAGTTGTACAATTTTTTTGAGAAGTTGAATTTAGAAAATGTAGTTGTTAGGCATATGATACTAGCGGATAAAAGGTTTGATAGCATTCAAGGAAAGATTCCTGATGAACTCTTTGAGAAGTTAGTTAATACTAGTAAATTTTGCCCTAAATTTCGATGAGAATTAGTCAAATTTTCTACAACAAATGGTTGAATAGATGACTAAAACCATGGTCGATCTTTTTTCATCGATTATTCTACAGTCAAACCCATTGTCAAAATTGTGACCTTCATAGTAGTCGACTTATCGACCGACTCTTCGTCAAACTAATCGCATGAAGCTGGCAGAATTGAGACCAAGTTTGGAAAACTTGACATCGAAATTGCAACGAAATACTTGACCACTATTCCATGAAATTGATGTTATTTAAAGGTCAAAAAATCAACCAAAAATATTTTTTGTTTAAAAAAAATGGTAATGATTGAACAAAGCATTTTCATTGTACTAGATATTCACAGCCTCAAGAAAAATCAAACTGACTAAGAAAGCTTCGTTTACCTACAGATTTGTGTGCTTGTTTGAGTTTGATATGCAGATCTGCATACAAAACTCAGAAAAACACACAAATCTATAAGTAAATGTTGATTAAATATTTTATTTTTAATAGCAATTTAAAAGGCTATTTAAATGTTTTGACAGTTTGATAAGAACAAAATTGGTATTCAGATATAAATTATTGAGCTTCTCTTTGTTTTGATAATAGTTTAACATTCTCTACTTAACAGGGCCAACCACATGAAGGTGGAAGCTCATCTAGCCCCTCCTAGGATCCTCTTATGACCCTTTATGACATTTTAAGACCTCTAAGATGTATTCTTAGAGGTTGTAAATAGTCATAAAGGGTCATAAGGGGTCCTAGGACACAACAACTGAGAAACATAAATGTAGGCATCATGGTCACAATGTTTTGGAAACACAACATAATTGACTGGTATGCCCAGACGATGCAACACAACCACTACTCCTGTAGTTCTAAGTTGACATTGCGGGATCCAAAAACCAAAGATAAGGAATCTATATATGGTTTTTGGATCCATAGTGTCAACTTAGAACTGTAGGAGTAGTGGTTGTGTTGTATTTTTTGGGTATAGCATTCAATTATGTTGTTTCTCCAAACAATTGGGACCATGATGCCTACATTTATGTTTCTCAGCTGTTGTGATACCTACATTTATGTTTTGTAGCTATCATGTTTATTTGCATGTTCTTTGTGTTTGGCTTCTCTCCCTCGCATCGAAAATAAGATTTTTCCCACTCTGAATCGAGAATGCGCATGCAACACAAGCAGAATATATAGAGATAGTAGGTGGAGTTGAAAAAACACAACACGTTTACATTTTCACGATGGTCTATAACTTAAAATACGCAATTAAATACCTCTATAAAAAATGCAACCCTGTTGTGTTTTTCAACTCCACCTAATATCCTATGTATATGAATTGAGATTGCATATTGAACTAGGCTTCTCTTTCTATATTGCCTAAAACCAAGAGATTGTCATAGTTAACATCTAAATGGTATGTCTCATCATCACAACTAATCCACCTTAAACAATTGAATATGTTTTCTTGTACTAAATATTCATTAATCAAAATTTGAATATAAAATGTATACCTTGAGTACTACAATTCACATTAGAATCGATGCCTCCATTGTGCTCGGCCGGTGCAGTATCAATATCGGCAGGCTGCATTCCAATGTAAATAAAATAGATGTAGATTTAGATGATGATATCGTAGAAATCCCTAATTCACAGTCTATTGTTTGTTCTCTAAAACACTAAATTAGGGATTTCTACAATATCCTCATCTATATCTATAGCTATTGCCTTTGTTGTTGTAGGTGCTTTTCCCCTATATCATATTTATCTTTAGGTGTCCACACTCATTCTATTGGTTGTTGCCAGCTTCTCTTTGAGCTTCTCTTTATTTCGAGAATAGTTTAACATTCTCTGAGAAACATAATTGTAGGCATCATGGTCACATTTTTTTGGAGACAATGTAATTGAGTGGTATACCCAAATGATGGAGAGCAACTTCTGCACCTCCGGATCCAAGTTGTTATCCATTCCGCAGTGTCAACTCGGAATCAGAGGTATAGAAATTGCTCTTTGTGTAGGTATACAACTCAATTACATTGTCTCCAAAAAATTGTGACCATGATGCCTACAATTATGTTTCAAGAATAGTTTAATTAACATTATCTACTTAACAGGGCCAACCACGTGAAGGTGGAAGCTCATTTGGCCCCTCCTAGGAGCCTCTTATGACCCTTTATGACATTTTAAGACCTCTAAGATGTATTATTAGAGGTCGTAAATGGTCGTAAAGGGTCATAAGGGGTCCTAGGACACAACAGCTGAGAAACATAAATGTAGGCATCATGGTGACAATGTTTTGGAAACACAACATAATTGAGTGGTATACCCAGATGATGCAACACAACCACTACTCCTATAGTTCTAAGTTGACACTACGGGATCCAAAAACCAAAGATAAGGAATCTATATATGGTTTTTGGATCCATAGTGTCAACTTAGAACTACAAGAATAGTGGTTGTGTTGCATCGTCTAGGTATACCACTCAATTATGTTGTGTCTCCAAACAATTGGGACCATGATACCTACATTTATGTTTCTCAACTATTGTGATACCTACATTTATGTTTTGTAGTTGTCATGTTTAGTTGCATGTTCTTTGTGTTTGGCTTCTCTCCCTCGCATTGAAAATAAGATTTTTCCCACTCTGAATCAAGAATGCACGTGCAACACAAGCAGAATATGCACGGATAGTAGGTGGAGGTTAAAAAATACAACACATTTATATTTTTGCAATGGTCTATAACTTAAAATACGCAATTAAAGACCTCTATCAAAAATGCAAACCTATTGTGTTTTTCAACTCCACCTAATATCCGTGCATATTCTGCGAGATTGCATATTGAACTAGGCTTCTCCTTCTACATTGCCTGAAACCAAGAGACTGTCATAGTTAACATCTAAATGGCACATCTCATCATCACAACTAATCCACCTTAATCAATTGAATATGTTTTCTTGTATTAAATATTCATTAATCAAAATTTGAATAGAAAATGTATACCTTGAGTACTACAATTCACATTAGAATCGATGCCTCCATCGTGCTCGTCTGGTGCAGTATCAATATCGGCAGGCTACATTCCAATGTAAATAAAATAGATGTAGATTTAGATGATGATATCATAGAAATCCCTAATTCACGGTCTATTGTTTGTTCTCTGAAACACTAAATTAGGGATTTCTATGATATCCTCATCTGTATCTATAGCTATTGCCTTTGTTGTTGTAGGTGCTTTTCCCCTATTTGATATTTATCTTCAGGTGTCCACACTCATTCTATTGGTTGTTGCCAGCTTCTCTTTGAGCTTCTCTTTATTTTGAGAATAGTTTAACATTCTCTGAGAAACATAATTGTAGGCATCATGGTCACATTTTTTTGGAGACAATGTAATTGAGTGGTATACCCAGATGATGGAGAGCAACTTCTGCACCTTTGGTTCCAAGTTTTTATCCATCCCACAGTGTCAACTTGGAATATTTTCATCCTAGATGTGACCATGATGCCTACAATTATGTTTCAAGAATAGTTTAATTAACATTCTCTACTTAACAGGGCCAACCACGTGAAGGTGGAAGCTCATTTGGCCCCTCCTAGGAGCCTCTTATGACCTTTTACGACATTTTAAGACCTCTAAGATGTATTATTAGAGGTTGTAAATGGTCGTAAAGGGTCATAAGGGGTCCTAGGACACAACAGCTAAGAAACATAATTGCAGGCATCATGATCACATTTTTTTGGAGACAACATAATTAAGTGGTATACCCAGATGATGAAGATCAACTTCTGCTCCTCCGGTTCCAAGTTGACAATGTGGGATCCCAAGAACATAGATAAGGAATAAATTTAGAGAGTGGAGGAGGGCCATAATGACAAAAATAATATAGGACAAACCTCAAGTTAAATGAGGCAACTGCAAACATTTTAATAGAATTTTATTAAAATGTTTAGAGTTGCCTCATTTAACTTGAGGTTCATCCTATATTATTTTGGTCATTATGGCCCTCCTCTGCTCTCTAAATTTATTCCTTATCTATGGTCTTTGGATCTCGCAGTGTCAACTTGGAATCAGAGGAGCGGAAGTTGCTCTCCATCGTCTGGGTATACAACTCAATTATGTTGTCTCCAAAAAATTGTGACCATGATGCCTACAATTATGTTTCTCAGCTATTGTGAAATCTACATTTATGTTTCTCAGTTGTCATGTTTATGTGTATGTTTTTTATGTGTTTGGGAAGACATCTTTCTAGCCTGAGCCTAGATCCTTTGGCAATTAGCTTATAAATAATGTAGATGATAGATGAGCAATTATCTATCCAAGAAAAATCCCATAAATGAACTATATGTACCCCAATTAATGTGCCATTTGTGCGTACCCAAATGATATATTTGAAACAATGAGGGTAAGGCTAAATTTACCCTTGTTGTTTCAAATATATCATTTAGGTATGTGCAAAAGGCACAGGAATTGGGGTACACATAGTTCATTTACAAGATTTTTCTTGGGAAGCTAATTGCTTAGATCTTATTTGCTTCATTTATTATCAAGCTAATTATCAAAGGATCCAAGCCCAAGCTAGAAAGACATCTTCCCATTCTATTTAAGCCATATTCCTTGTTCTTGTCAAACTTCCTTGGTACGGTAGGCCTGCTCTCTATAGTACTCTTCTTCAGTGAGACTTCATACCATGTTGTGCTCAAACTTCAATGAGACTTCATACCACACAGCATCCATAGATTACGTTCAATGTGTTATTTACGCTTGTATTGGTGGGAAAACTCTTGAAAACACGCAAAAGAGATTACATTCAACCATGTTGTTTACATGACACATGTAGTTTACCTCCAGCCTAAATTAGCATTAAATCATGTGATTGATAGTAGATTAGGGCTCACTTGAGCCATAAACATGAAGATTTATTCTTAAAAAAGAAGTAAACCATATATATGTGCACTTGAGGAAAAGAGAAGTTATGTCATATCAATATTAAAATATTAGTTACAATATGAAAATACTAAACTAACTAATTCCTGAGTTCATCTCTGCATATGGTCACAACAAATTAGATATGTGATTACAATGCAAAGAAGGCATCGTAAAAATATAATTTCAAAATTTTCCCTAGCCTGACACGTTTTGCACTCAAATCCTTCATCGCGGATAAGTGGAGATGGGTGGATAGATGCAGATGAGTTTTCATCGACCCAACTAAAGTATCTGCAGCCATTATTTCCTTGTGATACCCAATCTACATTAGTTCCTATATTATAATGAATAGTATTTACATTAGAAACTTTAAATATATACACATTAGCAACCTTTTTTTGATTAGGGCAGTACCAAAATTGTTGTCCAGGGTTGTTCAATGTCCATGAAGTCTTCAACACACACTTCCCACCACCACATTGATAGTTTGGCACATTGACAAGAGTCATCGAACCTATATCAATAATGCACCGCACCATCGTTACTACATTTATTATTTTTATATGATTAGTTTTACAATCCAAATACACCAAGGAGTACCATAAAAAATGTTAACCATTTACAATAATGAAAAGTAAACCTAAATCAAATAGCTTATTTTTTTATCAGCATGTGTAATCTGTGTGTATATGAAAAATGAAAGAAATATGAATTTGAAATAAAATAGTGAACAAAATAGTATTCCATATAGAGTGAATGAAATATACCATCAAAAGAAGGTGACAAAATCTTGTCATGAAGCACAGACATAGGAAATCAAAAAGGGACAAAAGACAAGAAATAAGAAAAATCATTACGACTATAGAAAAATCATTTATATTATAATAAAAAAAAGAAACACTCTTTGTCAACAATTTCCAAAATCATTAGGACTATAAATGGATGGTTATGATATTGCTTTTCCATTACAACAATTGAGCATTCATCATTTGGTACTTCTTGGTGTATTCCATTTAAGTTTTTCAGTTGCCGTGTTTATGTGCATGTTCTTTATGTGTTTGGCTTCTCTGCCTTGCAAGGGATACGTTGATAGGTAATTTATTTGAAAGCATAATTATTTGACAATCTTTTTTAGGATAGGTGTAATCATCCCACCAACCTTAATTAGTAGCATTGGTGTCCTATCATTGCACAAGTGCAAGACGATAAGGGTCTATTCAAGGAGGGATGAAAAAAAGGTCATTTTAACCTTGCAAGGAAAGAGGAGAGATAGTCCAAATAATTCTATGGTGACTATCCCAAACAACAAACAAATGATGGAATTGCTAACATGTTTTCTTTTCATGTTTCTAACAAGTTTGTTGCGATCAAGCTAGTGCGGTCACAATTGAAATTATGAGTTTCTCTTGGAATTGAATAGAAGACTTTATCTATTGTGCAAAAAAACATATGTAGGATTATTATGGTCACAAAGTAATTATCTTAGTATCAACATTTCACTTCTAATATAATATTATTAGGAATTTTTTGCCATTGATTGTCAAACGGATGGAACTACGAGGCTATGCTTTGTTAATACTTTACCACTGTAGTGAATTTGGGTATTGTTTTCAAATATTTGAATGATTTTAATAGGAACTTTGAACCAGAGATATAAGTTTCCTAAAGAGTGATACTTCAACTTCCATGAAGGACTTAGAAAAAGGGAATTGAACTATAGTGGCTCCTTGTTTACCAATTTTCCATATAACATGAGGCATGTTGTTAGTTTTGTCAGAATTGTGAGAAGATTAAGGGGAATTGTGAGAAGATCATACTAAGGAATAGTGAGGAAGTCATCGAACAAGAGGAGAGAATGTGTTAAAAGACCAATTTAGTAATCCAACAGGCTGATTAAACATACACTCAACAATCAATGATAACATCAAAGTTGGAAGAATATCTTTGGTACATACATAATGTAGAACTCCAACGCTATACAGTAAACTAAGACATAACTAGATCAAAAATTTAGGGGTTCTAGAATTATTATATCTCAGACATTATGTGAATAATAGACCCATAATTACATTAACAGAGTTAAAAGAATAAATCTCATCACTATTTCAGAAGGAATAAATCTGGAACTATATATAATTAACATATAAGACCAAATCAAAAAATTGTATGTTATATTGTGAATGAAAACTTGTTCAAATTTGCAGAGAATCAAAATATGTTATATTGTGATGATATCAAGTTTTATGTAGGTGTTGTCTTATTTCCATATTATATGACCTCAAAATACATCAATCAATGTTTACAAACTTGTATTAATCACAATGAATATTTGAGCCCTACAATCTTAGGATAATTCACAAAGATGTGCTCATTATTTTATAATATCCCAGTCCCCTCATATTTCTATTTTAAAATTATCTATTTTTTATTCAAGTTTATACTATGATTAAGTATATATCCTTATATAATTAAGACCGTGACTAAGTAAAGTTACATAGCATATCCCCACTCTTATATAAACACTTAGCATATATAGAGACAATGAAATATCAGCATACATATTGCAAGTAATGTAATGAATAATAGGACTCTCTTCAAATATCTATAAGGAACTTTCCATGACTTTCTGATAGACTCAAATATAATAGACTCTTCATTAAATGTAAGGGTGACTTTTAATCTTCACTATTGATCTATATTATTCTTTAAGTACTACCCTTAACTAAATGGAAGAATGCCTTTTGTATTCACCATTGATCTCTATTTCAAGTATTCTTCACTAAGTTATATGATTTAGTTACCGGGTTGTGAGTTTGGAGATCTTTATCTCTGCAATGTAGAAGCCTAGAATAGGGGGTACGAGAGTGGAGAATTGGTGAAGAGAGAGATCAATGGGAATGAGATGATCAATGTAATATGTATGATGAATGAAAATAATAGTCTAGTTTTACATTTGATTCTTCTCTATGATTGTTCAGTGTTTCCTGAATGTTTCATTTTTATTATTTACAACTCATTTTGTTTGGTTTGCACTTTTGGTTTGACAGTCTAACACCCATATTGTCATCATGATCAAGCACATCTTTATTATGAATATGTTGTGATAGAATTCAATAACAGAGAACAAATATTTATTTTAAATGTTTTATGTTGCGTTTGGATGTAACTCAAGTCTTAGTATCAAGTTTATTGAAGAAGTTTATCAACTTGTGGAAACCATTTCTATGCGATAGAGAATGCAATTTAAATTTGATCATTAATTGAGTTGAGAATGGCTTCCAATAATCATTGCACAATTATTACGTTGGTTTGGAGTAATTTTATTTCATTTTAAATAAGTTATGGTGGTTTTATTTCATTGGTTTGGAGTCTTATTCCTTTTGGTTTGGAGTAATTTTGAATCCAATCTTGATCTTGATGATCCAATCTTCATTTAATCATTCAAATAATTTAATAAAACTTCCATAACTTATTTAAAATGAAATAAAATTACTCCAAACCAAAAGGAATAAGGGTGGTGGTATTCAAAACACAATGAGAATTGGTAATTTCAGAGATCTAGGCACTCTAGCCTATCAACAACCTCAAATGTTTAAAAGATCTGACTTGTCAAGGCCTCCATAATACTACACAATGATGGATTAGGTTTCCTAGGCTTCAAACCACTTAGACTCAAGGAATTCTAAGACTCTATTTTAATTCCCATGCTTCCAATACACAAAGTTCTTTCAAACTGTTCCAAAGGGCTAATAGACTGCCAATAACCCTGCAGCAGACTTAGGATGGTAATAACTTTGTCTTCCCTCAAAACACTTGACAAGATGAAAACATTTCTAGACACCCTTTTCAAAGTTCTATAACACACCAAAATCTTTTATAGGGTTACTTTGGACCAACACACCTAACCATGACTGAACCCCTGTTTTCAATGCATGAAAATGACCAAATTTTCAAAGAAACTACTCTCCTCACATTCCCTTATCCCACCAAACCTTCAGTAGAGTTATAAAATGACTCAAAATGGTTAAATCCACAAGCAATTAGACTCATAGGCCTTGAAACACCAAAACCCCCAAATCTTGACTCCAAACCCTAGTTTGCTAGGGCTTCCCCAATCTCCTGTTACAACTCACTCCTGCATCAAATTAGTGATTGAATCACCATTCATTCAACATGAAAAAAAAATTTCAAACATAAAAACCCTTCCTTGTTTGGATAGATCATCCACTGCTACACATTGCATCCAATTTCATTGTATTTTCTCACTGTTCTTTAACTGTGATCACCTTTACTCCACACAACTCTGCATATGCATAGTTAATGATCTAATAATATAGGTTAGAATTAACATTCCATGGTTAGAATGGTTCTCATTTTATATTGAAACTATTGTTATGCCAGTGGTCTATCTAATAGCATTTCTTATTTTAGTTTATTGTTATTGCAGTAGGAACTTAAAATAATGAGAACCATTCTAATTATTGTTACGCCAGTGGTCTATCTAATAATGAGACTCAATATAAAATGAGACTCATTTGAAAATGGCATGAATTGAACAAAGAAATGTTGCAATTCCTTTAATGCATCAGAATAACCGAATTGAGACTTCAAGATGAATCAATTTTGCAGAAAATAGAGTATTTCTATTGCTTATAGTTTTATCCATTTTCAACTTATATAAATTCTAAACAACTAATTCAACCAACTTTTCCTAAATCCTAAATCCATAGTTTATATATAGCATTCGATTCTTATTGGAAATCGATTCGACATACCTTAACCCTCTGGTTCAACTCTTCACCCTGTTAGCTTCTACTAGTGTTATTTTTGTATTAATCCCTTTTCATTCACTTTTGTAGACATTCATTTACTTCAGTGGTTCCACACATTGATTACACCCAAACTAGGGCATTGACCATGAAGCGCAGTTAATGTCTTTCCCAATTCTGAGCACTGAACAAGTTAAATAACATTACCCTAATTTATTTTTTCATCTAGTGGCATGGCATCTTCATGATGAAAGAGAAAATTAGGGCCATGACTTCATAGCAGAGCCGACACAGTGTACCCTAAACCTTCTTCACTTCTACCCTTCTCTAGCTTCTACCTCCTTCACGTGCGCTGAAATGAAGCGGTGAAATGAAGTTTCAAACTTTTGTTTTTTTTAATACATGCCCATGTTGGTCAAAATTGCGACCAACACGGGCATGTATTAAAGAAAAACAAAAGTTTTCCTTCTATAATGCGACCAACCTAAACATTTTTATTTGATGGTCAAATTGTTTAGTCAAAATTTAAGGTCAAATGTACTAGTGTAACATGAAGGAAAGAGCAGTTGAAGAAGATAAAATCATAAGAGAAAACTATGTAAGAAAGATCTGTGACATAAAAGATGAAGATCATTTTAAAGAGATTATGAAAAAATTAGCACTCATCTAAGAATGAAAAGGAGAACCATCTTGATAATGGGAGGAAACTATGAGGAAATAAAAAAAGAAACTGAACCAGGAGTTATAAAGGTAATGACCTCTGGCCCTAGTAAACACACAAGTGCATCTAACCAAGTATTGGAAGCTGAGCATCAAAAAAGTCCTTCACCATCACTGCCACTATCAATCAACATTGAAGATGAAACCATGAATGTAGAGGGAATGAATATTACTTTGGATAGTGCAGATAACCCATTCAACAATCTTGAGAACATTGTTGACAATTTGGCTATGGAGCAACAAGATATGGCAATGAATGAGGAAGAAGAAAAGGAAACAAGAAAAGAAGAAGAAGAAGAATTAACACAAGAAGGAACAAAGGTTAATGCAAAGGAAATGGGACCAGAAGTTTCACAAGAACAAGCAATAATTAGTCCTTCACCTAAGGAAGCAGTAGAAAAGCCACAGATTGAATCTATCTTTGCTAGTCTTGGATAGGAAGTTGGTGATGATGATCAAATATATCTAATCTCATCTTTGAATAAAATCATTGGCAAGAATAAGAAGGTAAAAATCCTTGAAGGCTCATTGCTTGAAGTAACAGAGAAAATGTAGAGTATAATAACCAGTCAAATAAATGAAACAAATCCACAAATCAAAGAAAAAAAAGTTGTGAAAGCATTTAACATTGAATTCACAACCTTATCAGACATGGCCATAGTTAAAGAAAAAGCAGCCTATGAAGCTAAGATATTTTGAGATATATACCAGAATATCAGAAATGATATAGATAATTTGGATGTTTGCATCAAGGAACTCATGAGATGTTTGGTAAGAGGAAAAGCTATTTATATTCAATGTACAAAATCATAAGTTCATGTATCTAAAATAATAGAGAAGATCAAGGGAAAAGAGGAAGAGATACAATTAGCAACAAACCTCTTATCAAGTCCAAATGTGAAGATCTCAGATATTGAGAGAAATATAAGAAAATTGAATGATAACATAAGGATTTTGAATGATGAAAAGGAAAAGAAATTGAGAATGAATGAATCAAGATAGAGAATGAAGTAATATGGAAAATTCTAAGGACATTGACTCCTACATTTAAGCAGACAACATAGATGATTGAACAATTTATACCTTGTACTGAGAACTTCACTAGAGAAACTCTTATTGGAAGACTAGAAGTAGCAGAGATGAACTTGAGACACTCAGGAGATCTACCTAGAATGAAGACAACATTCAACACACTTAGTATTCACCCTACTTTATCAATAAGCATTAGTGTGAGTGGAGATTATGCTAGTGGTAGAAGATCCAGGAATGAAGAAGACATGAAGATTGAAGAAGGAATTGCCTTGCTTGTGAAAAGAGAACTAGATGGTAAGAAAATTTGTAAATGTTGGACTTGTCAAGAATATGGTCATTTTTCATCTAAATTTCTTAAGAGAGTAAAGAAGTATATAAATAGCTTTAAACCTAGAAGATCTAAAGAATGTTACTATGCCAATGATGAAGAATTTGAAGCTAGTATGGAAAAATCTCTAAGTGAAAGTGATAATGAGAATGATAATATAGAATTTGTAGCAATAAAAGAAGAAAATCCTGAAACATAAGTTAAGGAAGCAAAAGCCTTAGTTTCTCTAGTAGAAAAGAAATTTGATTGGATTATAGATAGTGGTTGTTCACATCATATGACTCGAGACATGAAGAAATTCATAAAGTTTAACAATTATGATGGAAGAATTGTTAGAGTTGGAAATAATGAACCTTGTTTGATCAAAGGAAGATGATCTATTACTCTTGATGGAAATATTGACACTAATGATGTTTACTTTATGGATGGATTGAAACATAATATTTTGAGTGTTGGACAACTAGTTGATAAGGGATATAAAGTTTGGTTTACTGAGAAAACTTGTGTAATCAAAGACAAGGATGGTAGTTTGATTGTTACTGGATCAAGAACTAGAGGTAATGTATTTCAGTTGAATCCTACTAAGATGACATGCTTGATTAATAAGATTGATGATAGTTGGTTATGGCACAAAATATTTTGTCATATAAACTTTGATATTATTGTGAAAGTGAGTACTACACTTGGAGTAAGAGATTTGCCTAAAATTATGAAACCTACTAACATGATTTGCAAGGAATGTGTGATGGCTAAGCAAAAGAGAAGCTCATTTCCCAACAAGAAGTTTACAACAACAGAGAAGTTGGAAATTTTTCACACAAACTTGAGCGTTCCCACAAGGACTAGAGGATTCTATGGTGAAAGGTATTTTATGATTTTTGTTGATGATTTTACAATAATGATGTTGATTGCATTTTTTAAAGAAAAGTCTGAGGCATTTGATAAGTTTTGAGGAATTAAGAACAAAGTTGAGAAATAATATGGCATGAAGATTAAATGTTTGAGATCAGATAGAGGTGGAGAATTTACTTCAAAATAATTTAACACTTTCTGTGAAGTGAATGGTATTAAGATATAGTTTTTCAGCCCCTAGAACACCTGAACGTATTGCAAAAAGAAGAAACATGTCAGTGACTGAAGCAACAAGAGCCATGCTATTTGAAAATAATTTGGCAAAAATATTATGGAGAGAAGCAGTGAATACAATAGTATATACAATGAATAGAGTACAAATCATAGCAGACATAGAAAAGACACCTTATGAACTATGGTTTGGACATGCACCTTCAGTTAAGTATTTTAGAATTTTTGGAAGTAAATATTATAGTAAGAGAGATGATGACATTAGATGAAGGAACTCATCCTAGAACTAATCCAAAGAATGTTGAATTATTCTATGAAACTGATAGTGAATTACAGAATGAAGGCTACATTGAGGAAATCATGGAAGAACCTATAATTGAAGAAAAAATTGAGACAGTGACACCTAATAGGAATCTATCAAGAAATCATCCTGTTGAGTAGATTACTGGAAGCATAGACAAAGGAGTTCTAACATGAAATAAGGTACAAGAAAAATTGTGTTTAATTTCTCAAATTGAACCTAAATCTACTAGTGAATCCTATGAAGATGAAAATTGGATTAAATCTATGAAGGAAGAACTTGATCAAATTGAAAAGAACAAGACATGGGAATTGGTCCCTAGACCTAAAGAAAAGAATGTTATAGGAACTAAATGGGTATTCAGGAACAAGATAAATGAACAAGGAGAAGTTGTAAGGAATAAAGCAAGATTGGTATGTAAAGGATACTCATAGCAAGAAGGAATTGACTATGAAGAAACTTTTGCACTTATAGCAAGAATTGAAGTAGTAAGATTGTTTATGGCTTATGCATCTTATAATAAATTTAAAGTGTATCAGATGGATGTGAAGTTAGCATTTTTGAATGGGAAATTAGAAGAAGTTTACATTGAGCAGCATGAAGGTTTTTCCTTAAGTCATGAAGGAGACATAGTATCTAAACTGAAGAAAGCTTTATATGGACTTAAACAAGCACCTAGAACTTGGTATGCAAGACTGGATAAGTATTTGATAAAATTAGGATTTACTAAAGGCACAACAGATAGTAACTTGTATATGAAAGAAATTAAAAAAAGTTTGTTGGTTGTAATTTTTTTTTATGATATTATCTTTGGAGGAGAAGATGAAGCTAGTGATAAATTTGTAGATGAAATGAAGACTAAATTTGAAATGAGTCTAATCAGTGAGATGAAATATTTTTTAGGATTGTAGATAACACAAAATAGTGATGGTATCTTCTTATGTCAAACAAAGTACTTGAATGACTTATTGAAGAGATTTAGAATGGAGAACTGTAAGCTAGTTGGAACACCTATGTTAACTAGACACAAGTTATCTAGCACAAATGAGACCCTTGTAGTTGAATAGAAGAAGTATAGATCTATGATTGGAATTGTTGCAAGATTTCAAGATGATCCTAGAGAATCCCATTATGTACCAGTGAAAAGGATACTGAAGTATGTAAGAGGCACAATTGAATTTGGATTGTGGTATGAGAAATATGATGACTTTACCCTATGTGCATATACAGATGTAGATTGGGGAGGCAGTGTTGATGAAAAAAAGAGTACAAGTGGTGGAGCATTTTTTCTTGGAGGAAGATTGGTTTCTTGCCTGAGAAAGAAATAAAATTGTATTTCACAAAGCACAACAGAAGCAAAATATGTGGTAGTAGCAAACAATTGTAACTAGATAATATGGATGAAATAAATGTTGAAGGATATTGGAATAAAATTTGATGATCATGTTGTTATACACTGTGATAACACCAGTACAGTTAGTATGTCTAAGAATCTTGTACTACATTCTAAGACAAAGAATATAGAAATAAAGTATCATGTAGTGAGAGAGAAAGTTGTAGTGAAAGAAGTCAAACTTGAGTATATAAGTACAAAGGAGAAGATTGTAGATATATTTACAAAATCTTTGCCTAAAGATACATTTGAGTATTTGAGAGGTATGCTTGGGGTTATGCCACAACCTACTTTTTAGAAGTGATGCAGATTGTTGCATCAATCTAGTGGTATATGAGCCTTATCTTTCTCTAGACTGGATGTTGGTACTTCCTCTATGGGGGAGTATGTGTTTCTAAGCTAGGTCATGAGGACTCTAGTGAATGTATTTTTCTAAAAAGCATCTTTTAACATTGGAGTTGTTGACATAGTGATGAAGCATCTTTCATTGATGACAATGGGGGAGAAGGATACATGAAAAATCATCTATTGAACTAGATAATTTTAGGGAGAAGGATACAAGAAATATAAAATGGAAAGCTAAGAGAATTAAGCAAGAAAATGAAGCAATATTTAATTAATGAAGAGGATTTGAAAACATTTCAGAGCAGCAGTGTTGTAGTGTTGGTATTCATGGAACTTGGATGTTTTTTCATCTCTGTTGCCATCAATGCCAATGGTAGAGATTATTAGGAATTAATGTTGAGTATATCCTATGGGGGAGTGTTTGCATCCATTCTGTAATAGTTTTTGTTGCATTCATGACTCTAATTGTCATTGATGTCAACACAATGGTCTACTGAAGATTAGCAGAGTAGCAGGCAGTGTTTGTATTAGCGCATGTGGGCTATTGAAGATCAAGCTATGTGGAGTTGAGGACTTAATATATGATGTTTTCTAATTTTTTTTTAAGAGGGCATATGAAAATTCATCTATTCATGATAGTTATGTGTAATTCAGTGGAAGCAGTATTTAAGTAGTGTTCCTAAGAAGTGGTTTGTGGAAATCAGATGATATCTCCTAATCAGGATAGAATCTAAGCATGTGAGGTTGTACAATTGATGAAGACATGATGAATATGACATGGAAGTGATATCAAGGTTAGAGGTTACACGAGTGAAGAGTTATCTTAATTGGAAGTTGATAGCTTTATGTAATTGTGGAATTTTTGTGTAATGTGTGGAAGATTTTATTTTTTAATTTGTATGCCGACTCATTTGTAATTATTTGAGTGTGGCATAAAGGAAGTAATATTTTCCTTATTGTAATGTAAGAATGTGTAGTAGTATGTGAAAGTGAATTGTGTAATTGTACAATACTTGTTGTAAGAGGATATACGAAGTGTAGAGATCTGGTATTGATATTTGATGAAGCAATTGGTGTGGTTTGGCATAGTCAGAGGAGAAGTGATAAGTTGTTGAGATTAGTAATCTTTTGGTATTATTATGTTGAGTAATACATAGATTAGTTAGACAGTGTGTTCAGTAATCTTTCCCTTGAAGTTGTTTGGACAGTGGGTCCTTCTATCTTCCATAACTCCTAACAAGGTTAGAATCTTGTAACTGGGATTTAAAGTCTCCTAACATAGATTCATATGTACTAAATGTATTTCATAAGACTCCTAAAAGATTCCATCCTCTCACAAGGAACTTTTATATTAGTGCATCTATTGTGGGCATCATTCCCACTGGGGTTTACTCTTTGATTAAGAGGTTCCCTAGTTAACATATCTTGTGTTATTGTGTCATTGTGTATGTATATATTTCTATGGTTGTTGATTACATTGCTTACATGGTTAGAATCTGTTAAATATGATAAAAAATTTATTTATTTGGTAACTAATTCAACCCCCGCCCCCCTTAGTTATCTTGGTGGACTTTACTTTCTAACATATATATACATATACTTACAAGGATAAATCTAACTCACATCATTAATCTCATAACAACATCAAATCATAAATCACAAGATGACATCACATACTACATTCAAATCCCCCAACTAGGGTAACTTCCTAAATGGAACTCTAAGTCCACGAGTAGCCTTGAGAGTAATCTTGATAATATCTCCACACAACAACAGTTTGAGGATTTTGAAGGTTCACTCAGACTTGTGTAGCCAGGTGGAGTCGATGCATGGTACCTACATCCTGCAACACCAACTAACATACATACATACATACATACATACATACATACATACATACATACATATATATATATATATATATATATATATATATATATATATAGTGGAAAACAAGGAGGGAAAGTGTGACATTGTGTGGACCTCTTGTAGGTGTAACTACAATTGCCTCCCCTCATCCTACACTCACATCAGATAGTAAATCGACAAAGCATAATTGGATTCATGTGGTTAGTACTAGAATAATCTCTTTTCCATATTGCATAACAAGAATGCATCATAACATATTCATGTAAATGTAAATAATCTATTAACTTTCACAAACCCATTTAACCATTAGGCATGTAAGCAAAATGTCCCCTTATCAAATCAAGATAAACAAATCATATAACCCTAAATGCATTAATCATGTCTAATCCCAAGTAATGTTATTAGAGAAGGTAACACATCTAACCCTTAAGTGATTATAATCAATTAGCCTAAGGTAAACATAAATATTAATAATAACCATTTTACATAGAAGCATATAAGTCTATCAGGTGATCCTTTTAGCATTAAGGTCCTAAACTATCGCTAACACACAAGAAGATGTATAGGAACATACCTATGCAATATTATTAATTTCCACATTAAAATATGAAGTGATGGTGAGTTGGAAGAGGTTTGGTTTAAGCAACCATCTCAAGAAGAATCATTCTCACATATAGATCTTCCCAATTTCTAGTGAGCATAACTAGGAATTGATCGGGTTGGAGGGGCATTACACTGAATGCTCTAAATATCAACTATTGTATCCTCTTTCTATTTTTTTTCATGATTATATACCTACTCCCCCTTTGACATAAATGGAAAAGGGTGCCAAATAATTAAGCACTAGTACTACTCCTGAAGTAGAGTAGTCAACCATTCATCATTCACTGAGGACTGATGCACTCTTGCAAACTCTAATCAGATTCAAGGAAGGGAATTACTCCCAGCTTCTCCCTGAGATACTCAAATGTATCCTTAGATAAAGGCTTTGTGAATATGTCTGCTAGCTGATCTTTTGTGCTCACATAGTCCAACTTTACTTATTTCTCTGCTACTTTCTCTCTTAGTAAGTGATATTTTATCTCAATATGTTTTGTCTTTGCATGCATCATAGGGTTCTTTCACATATTAATAGTGCTAGTGTTATCACAATGAATAACAATAGGATAATCAATCTGAATACCAAAGTCATTTATAATCTACTTGATCTACATAATTGTATGGCAATTTAATGTTGCTGCAACATATTCTACTTCTACTGTGGACTAAGAAATACAATTTTGTTTCTTAATTGTCCAAGTAAAAAGCCAATATCCAAGAAATATTATTCCTCCTAAGGTACTCTTCCTATCATCCATGGATCCTACCCAATCTGGATCTGTATACACATGAAGTTCTATATTTTCTGAATTAGGATACCATAAACCATAGACTATAGTTCCTTTCAAGTATCTAAATATCCTCTTTACTACCATAAGGTGACTTTTTTTAGGATCTAATGCAAATCTTCCAACAATACCAATCACATTGGAAATATCAGGTCTAGATTGAGTAAGATATATTAGTTTACCAATCATAGACTTATACAAGGCCATATCTACTACTATTGAATCATCTTCTTTTGAAAGCTTACATCCTATTATCATAGGGGTACTTACTGGCTTGCAATCATCCATCTTGAACTTCTTCAATATATCTTTCACATACTTATATTGATTAATGAAAATACCTTTGTCTATCTACTTCATATTCAATCCCAAAAAGTACTTGATAGGTCCAATCATGCTCATTTCAAATTCTCTCTGCAGCTCCTTAGAAAATTCAACACTAAGCTTTTCATTACCTCCAAAGATAATGTCATCAAAAAATATGGCAACCAACAAAAATCCATCAGGTGTTTCTCTTATGAATAAATTACAATTTGTTTCTCCTTTCTTGAATCCAATCTTTTTCAAGTATCCATCAAGTATTTCATACCATGCTCTAGGGGCTTTCTTAATTCTATAGAGGGATTTCTTCAATCTGCATACCATATCAGTTATGTCTGGTAAGGTGAATCCTTCAGGCTGCTCAATGTATACTTCTTCCTTCAACTCTCCATTTAGGAATGCTGATTTGACATCCATCTGATATACCTTAAAGTCTTTGAATAAAACATAGGCTAGAAACAACTTTATGGCTTCTAATTTTCTTATAGGGGAAAATGTATCAAAATAATCAATTCCTTCTCTTTGCACATATCCTTTACATACAAGTCTTTCTTTGTTTCTTACCACTATTCTATCTTCATTCATCTTATTTCTGAATAACCACTTGGTTCCAATCACATTCTTATCACTAGGCCTAGGGACCAATTCCCATGTATCATTCTTAATTATCTAATCTCACTCTTCTTTCATTTCTTCATGCCAATCTAAATCATTACATGCATCTTCAACACTTAAGGGTTCAATCTTTGATAGTAAACATACCTCTTCATTTGTTGTGGAACTCTTTTCTTTTGATCTTGTCATGACTTTACTATTCTGATCTCCAATGATGTCTTCCTTTTAATGATATCTAGATGTTAATTTAGGAACATTAGGTGTGACTCTCTCATCTTACTTATGTGATTCTTCTTCACTAGTTTTAGGGTCATTGAATAATACATCAATTCTATCAAACATTTCATCAACTTTTTCCCTAGTGGTAGGTCTAGGTTATTCTTCAATCATAGGTGCATAATCATGATATCTTTCTTGAATCATGAAATTATCATCAATATTAACATGGACACTTTCAATGATCTTCTTCAATCTTAAATTGAAACATCTATAAGGTTTTCTTTTAGTAGAGTAACCAAGAAAAATACCTTCATCACTTCTTGCATCAAACTTGCCAATTGCTTCATCTCTCTTGATGTAGAACTTTCTTCCAAAGATTCTGAAATATTTGACTGTAGGTACATTCCCAAACCATAGCTCATAAGGTGTCTTGTCTACACCTAGCCTTAATTGAATTCTATTGATTGTATAGACTTCAAAATAGACCGCATCTCTCTAATAGGTGTGTGCAACATTTCCTTCAATCATGATGGTGTGTGTTGTGTCAAATATCATCCTATTCCTTCTTTCTGCAATTCCATTCTACTGAGGGGTTCTAGGAGCACTTAACTATCTCTTTATCCCATGTTCGTCGCAATACTCATAAAATTTGTTAGAGGTGAATTATTCTCCTCTATCTGATCTCAGGCATTTAATCTTCAATCCAAACTCATTTTCAACCTTAGCTTTGAATAATTTGAACTTCTCAAATTCTTGTAATTTTTTCTTTAAGAATGCAATCCACATCATTCTAGAATAATCATCAACAAAAAAAATAAAGTACCTTTCACCATATTATGATTTTGTTTGAGTTGGTCCACATAGGTCTATATGCACTAGATCCAATTTGTTCTCTATCTAATTATGCTTGCTTCTAAGTGAATTCCTCACATGCTTTCCCATCACACATTCCCTGCATATTGTATCAACTAGTTTTGCAATGCTAGGAAGGTCTTGTATTGCCTTTACATTGCTTATCTTTACTATGTTGTAAAAATTGATGTGACAATCTTTTTTGCCATAACCAATTGTCATCTACTTTAGCAAAAAAAAAACTTGCTTCAGGATTAAGCTGAAAATCATTACATTTAGTCTTTGAACCTGATGCAATCATTTCTCCTTCCTTGTTATTAATGATGCACTTGTTGTCTTTGAATTCCAACTAATATCTGGTGCAGGAGCACCCTCAAAAGATGAAATCAGAGGAAGAGAACTGATGTTAAGGAGATCACAATTCTTCTTTATATTCCTAGATGACTATGTACCCTCATAAAAGTCCTAATGTTCAATCAAGTGCTTTTGGGTGGCCATATAAACCTAAGACACTTAGATTGAGGGGACTGATAAAAGAGGTGTTTAATTTTAGATTTAGTCATAATTAGGAATGTAAGGTTTTTATTAGGCCCTAAGAAGTCTTAGGTCATCACAATAGGCCTAGGTAGCATTGGGTTTAGCAAATTTGCAACAAAATTGTAAAGTTGCACAAAAATTGCAAAGTTGCTAAAAAGTTGCTTTACAACTTTTAGCAACTTGTTAAAAATCTATTACCACCGAATGTCTTACCTCTCAAACTAACCAAAGATGGTTAAAAAATTTGGGAGCAGTCTATTTAAGCATTAATTTGGTCATACCAATGTGTGAGTGCATGGTAATTAAATAGATTTTGAAAATCAATAAAATATACCCTATTTTCTACAAATTTTAGACTAGAGTAATAATTGTACGGCCTAGTACAAATGGTGAATGAAGGAATATTGATTGGAGAAGTTTCTTATGGTTCTTAAATTAATTTTTAAATTTATTTTAAGTCCTCATCCCACCTAGTCTCTATGTTATTGAATCCATGAGACCACTACCCTAATTCAGGATAAACCTTAGGGTTTTAAGGCTTTCTGGCCATTTCTTGCAAATCGACCATGGGAATCTGATGAAACTTGGTGGAATGCAATAATGGCTTATTTATATTAAAATTCCAAAAGAAGATAATTTTCCATGCAAGGAGGGGTGGAGAAATAGGAAGCCCTAGGTAGGCATCTCTATGTGACTACCTTCTAGATAGGCTACAACAGACCCCATAACTTTTGATGGGTGATGAATCAAATCACCAAACCTTGGATTTAGAATTTCCTACTCTATCTTGAGAGCCTCCAATTGTAAAAAGGATAAAACCAATCCATTTGAGGGTAGTTCCTTCTTTAGATCCCGTAATTAGCCTAGGTGCCTTGAGTATCCTTTGGTGGGATAGCCTTAGAATCATTTCCTAGATTTTAAAAACTCAAAAGAAATCAGAAAAGGGTGTCCAAATCTATCCTTAGAATATTGGGTTGTGTGGGGAAATTTTGAGTTAAGTCCAAAATACCCAAGCAGAAGGGCTACAAGGAGATTGGCTAAATTCCTTGAACTAGAAATTGGATGCTGCTATGCTTTCATTTTGAAATTGTCAAGAAGGAGTCAGGAGGGTGTTGATTCATACATCAAGTTGGCAAGGAGGTTGTGGGGTGATCAAAACATTTTGCCAAGAAATAATTACCTATAGAGGTCCTATTCATTCCTAGTGGTGGTTTGTGGATTCAAATTTGGTGATTGTGGGATTGTCTACATCAATTGGTATCAGAGCTCCTAAGGTCCTTAAGAGGGAGAATACACCATGTTAGAGAATAGTGAGGAAGAGGTGCCAAGTAGAGTAACTAATGCAGAATTGGCAAAACTTTTTAGAGAGCAAAACACAGGATATGAGGCCCAATTAGAGAAGATGGCAAAGGATATGAAGATGCTTTCAGAGAAGATGAATAAGGGAAGCATTGGGAACTTTGATGAAGATGTAGATGGGAGTGAAGAAGAACCCCCTGAGTAGGAGGAAGAACAAGTGCCTACAGATCAAAGGATGCTCCTGCAGACATTGAAGTCCATGGAGAGAAGAGCTATAGATACAAGATTGGACCTACATGTCTATAATGGGAAACTAGACCCTGATGCTTCCTTGGATTGGATTGATGCTCTCTCTATTTTTTTTGACTATGAAGACATCCCTAAAAACCAAAGGGTGAAGATAGCCAAGTCAAAATTGTAGGGGTCTTCTCTCAAATGGTGGAATTTCACTCAAGATGAAAGAGTGAAGGAAGGAAAGAGACTAATCACCACTTGGAAGAAGATGGTGGATCTAGTGAGGGAAGAATATATCCTTGAATATTATGATGTCCAACTTCATAAGAAGAGAATGGGTCTGAGATAGAGATCCCAAGATGTCTCAACATACACTAAGGAATTCAGGATGCTTGGGATGAAATCCAAATTGGCAGAACCCAAAAGTGTAAAACTTGCTAGGTATATGCAAGGCTTGAAGGTGTCTATTCAAGATGAATTAAGCATGACAACAATAAATAATATCAACCAATGCTATCATTTGGCATTAAAGGTAGAGAAGAAGATAAGGAAATAAGACCAAGCAAATAAAGGTAGAGGTGCAAACAACAATAAGAGTTTTCGAGGTAGAAGTCAGCACAATGAAGGCAGACAGAACTCCAAGGACTTTGGGGAGACAAGCCAAGATAACCATAGAGGACACAACAATCCTATAGATACTTTTAGAGGAAGAGGGAATAGTTCTAGAGGAAGAAATGGGGGAAGAGGCCTAGAAGGTGTGAAATGTTATAGGTGCCATCAAGCAAGACACTTAGCATCTAAGTGCCCTAAGAAGAAGAACAAGCAAGGTGAGAGGAGAGCTAACTGTTAGGAATGAATTATAAATATATCCTATGGGGGAGTATTAGTAGTCATTTTGTAGTTTTTGTTGTTGCATTCATGATTGTGAATCTCATTAATGTCAACATAGTGATCTACTGAAGATTAGCAGAGAAGCAGACAGTGTTTGAGGTAGCACACTTAGGATATTGAAGATGAAGCTATGTGATGTTGAGAAATTACTCTTTGATGTGTTATAAGATTATGGTTAAGATTGCAGGTAGTAATTCTTTTATTTATGGAAGTTATGAACATTTTGGTGGAAGCAGTATTCAGGCAGTGTTCCTGAGTAGCGATTTGTAGAAATTGGATGATATCTCCTAATCAGGATGGAATCTAGTTTTGCATAGTTAGAGATTAGTTTAAGACATGTTGATAGTGATGTGGATGATAGCACAAAATCTGAGGTCACACGAGTGAAGAATTATAGTGATTTGAAGCCGACAGTTTTGTGTAATTTTGATGTAATGTGTGGAAAATTTTATTTTTTAATTTGTATATCGACTCATTTATAATTACTTGAGTGTGGTATTTAAGAAGGAATTTATTCCTTAATATAGTGTAATATGTAATTGTGTAATTAAGTGATGAATGTAAGTGAAATTATGAAAGAGGATATGTGAAGTACTGAGATCTGGTATTGAGATCTGAAGGAGTGAGTGTCATTTTTCACAGTCAGAGGAGTATTGGATTGTTGAGGTCAATAATCTTTTGGTATTATTCTATTGAGTAATACAAAGATCAATTGGATAGTGATTCAAGTGATCTTACCCTAAAAATATTTGGGTAGTGGGTCCTTCTGTCTTCCATAACACCTAACAAAGTCAGAATCTTTTAACAAGGATTCAAAATCTCCTAACATGGATTCATATGTATTGTATGTATTTCATAAGACTCCTAACAGAGTCTATCCTTTCACAAGGAATATTCATATTAGTGCATCTTTTTTGGGCATCATTCCCACCGGGGTTTACTCTTTGATCAAGAGGTTCCCTAGTCAACATATCTTGTGTCATTGTGTTATTGTGTATGAATATCTTTCTATGGTTGTTGGTTATATTGCTTACATGGTTAAAATCTATTGAAGTTGATAAATGTTATAATTATTAGATAACTAATTCACCCCCCCCCCCCACCCACTCTTAGTTATCTTGGTGGACTTTACTTTCTAACAATTGGTATCAGAGCAGTAGGTCCTTGAAGGAAAATTTTAACAGCTTAAGGAGATCCATGGTAAATTTCAGGAAAGAAAGCCCTAAGTTTGATGGAGTAAATTTTGACAGCTAGAAAGAAAAGATGAAGACACACCTACTTTGTTTAGGACTAGGTTATTGGTTGATTACAAAGAATCAGAAGACTATCATTGATGAGGATAACATTGAAACATGTACTAATGAGGAAAGAGATCTATTCATGTGTAACATACTTGCTAGAGAAGCACTTTTGTCAACCCTTCCAAAGAATGACTACAATCAAGTCAAATATTTGAAAACATCCCATGAAATTTGGTTAGCTTTACACTCTACTTTTGAAGGTGATGAACATGCAAAGAAAGTCAGATTACATAATTGGATATGTGCATTTAAAGATATAAGAATGATGGAAGATGAATCTGTTAGAAGCTATATTGGTAGAATGTCAGAGATTGTTGTAGGTATAAAATCATGTGGAGGAACAAAGATAGAGAATGAAGTGATATGGAAAATTCGAAGGACATTGACTCCTACATTTAAGCAGACAACACAGATGATTGAACAAGTCATACCTTGTACTAAAAACTTGACAAGAGAGACTCTTCTTGGAAGATTGGAAGCAGCAAAAATGAACCTGAGGTTATCAGGAGACTTACCTAGAATGGAGATAGCATTCAGTGCTCTTACTATTCACCCTACTTTGTCAAGAAGCATAAGTGTGAGAAAAGATTATGCTAGCAGTAGAAGATCTAGAAATGAAGAAGATGATAAGATTGAAGAAGGTATTTCCTTTCTTGTGAAGAGAGAACTAGATGGTAAGAAAAAATTTTAATGTTGGACTTGTCAAGAATATGGTCATTTTGCATCTAAATATCCTAAGAGAGTTAAGAAATATAGGAAGAACTTTAATCCTAGAAGATCTAAAGAAGGTTATTATGAAAATGATGAAGAACTTGGAGCTAGTTTGGAGAAATCTTTGAGTGAAAGTGATACTGAGAATAATGATGATATATGATTTGTAGCTATTAAAGAAGATCATGAAACTGAAATTAAGGAAGAAAAGGCTTTAGTTTCTCAAGTAGAAAAGAAAGTTGATTGGATTATAGATAGTGGTTGTTCACATCATATGGCTGGAGATATAAAAAAATTCATAAAGTTTAACAATTAGGATGGAGGAGTTGTTAGAGTTGGAAATAATGCACCTTGTTTGATTAAAGGTATAGGATCTATTACTCTTGATGGAAAGACTAATACTGATGATGCTTACTTTTTGGATGGTTTGAAACATAATTTTTTGAGTGTTGGATAGTTAGTTGACAAGGGATATCAAGTTTTCTTTATTGAGAAAACTTGTGTGATAAAAGACAAGGATGGAAATTTGATTGGTACTGGATCTAGAATCAGAGGTAATATATTTTAGTTGAATCCTACTGAGATGACATGTTTGATTACTAAGATTGATGATAGTTGGTTATGGTATAGAAGATTTTTTTATATAAACTTTGATAACATTGTGAAAGTGAGCACTACACTTTCAGTAACAGATTTGCCTAAGATTATGAAGCCTACTAATATCATTTGCAAGGAATGTGTGCTAGCTAAATAGAAGAGATGCTCATTTCCCAATAATAAGTTTACAACAGCACATAAATTGGAGATTGTTCATACAGACTTGAGCAGTCCTACAAGGACTAGAGGATTCTATGGAGAAAGTTATTTTATGATTCTTATTGATGATTTACAAGAATGATGTGGATTTCATTTCTTAAAGAAAAATATGAAGCATTTGATAAGTTTAAGATCATTAAGAATAAATTTGAGAATGAATTTGGAATGAATATTAAATGTTTGAGATCAGATAGAGTTGGATAATTTACTTCTAGATAATTTAACATCTTTTGTGAAGTGAATGGTATTAAGAGACTTTTTTCAGCCCCTAGGACACCTAAAAAGAATGGTATTGTAGAAAGGAGAAATAGATCAGTGACTGAAGCAGCAAGAGCTATGTTATTTGAGAATGACTTAGTGAAGATATTCTGGAGAGAAGAAGTGAACACAACAATGTATACAATGAATAGAGTACAAATTAGAGCAGACACAGACAAGACACCCTATGAATTATGGTTTGGACATGCACCTACAGTTAAGTATTTTAGAATTTTTGGAAGCAAATGTTATACAAAGAGAGATGATGACATTGGAAAGTTTGATCCTAGAAATGATGAAGGTATATTTCTTGGATATTCTTTGAAGAGAAAAGCTTATAGATGTTACAATAAGACAACTAAGCCTATTTTTGAGAGCGCAAATGTAAAAGTTGATGAAAAGTTCAAAATTCAGGAAAGAATGCTTGATTATGAATCAAATGAAGGAACTCATCCTAGACCTAACATTGAGACTACTGAATTATTCTATGAAACTGACAGTGATTTGTTGAATGAAAGCCATAGTGAAATCATTTAAGAATTGACACCTAAAGTGAGGACTGAGACAGTGACACCTAACAGGCATTTATCAAGGAATCACCCTTATGAGTAGATTATTGGAAGCATAGATAGAGGAGTTCAGACTCAAAATAAGGTACAAGAATAGTTATTTTTAATTTCTCAAATTGAACCTAAATCTACTGATGAAGCATGTGAAGATGAACATTGGATTAAAGCTATGAAAGAAGAACTAGATCAAATTGAAAAGAACAAGACATGGGAATTGGTCCCTAGACCTAAAGATAAGAATGTTATTAGAACAAAATGGGTATTCAAAAATAAGATGAATGAACAAGGAGAATTAGTAAGGAACAAAGAAAGATTGGTATGTAAAGGATACTCACAGCATGAAGGAATTGACTATGAAGAAACTTTTGCACCTATAGCAAGAATTGAAGTAGTAAGAATGTTTTTGGCTTATGCAGCTTACAAAAAATTCAAAGTGTATCAGATGGATGTGAAGTCAGCATTTTTGAATGGAGAGTTGGAAGAAGAATTCTACATTGAGTAGCCTAAAGGTTTTCCTTTAACTCAAGAAGGAGACATGGTATGTAAATTGAAGAAAGCTTTATATGGACTGAAGCAAGCACCTAGAACTTGGTATGCAAGATTGGATAAGTATTTGTTGAAATTAGGATTTACAAAAGGCACAGCTGATAGAAACTGGTATACAAAAAAATTGAAAATGGTCTGTTGGTTGTAGTTATTTTTTGTTGATGATATTATCTTTGGAGGAGAAGATGAAGCTAGTGATAAATTTGTAGATGAAATGAAGACTGAATTTGAAATGAGTATGATTGGTGAAATGAAATATTTTTTAGGATTGTAGATAAAATAGAGAAGTGATGGTATCTTTGTTATTTAGACAAAGTACTTGAATTATTTATTAAAGAGATTTGGAATGGAGAATTGTAAACTAGTTGGAACACCTAGGGTAACTAGACTTAAATTATCTAGCACAGATGAGACTCCTATAATGGAATAGAAAAAGTACAGATCTATGATTGGAGGATTGCAGTACTTGACTCATACAAGACCTTATATAGCACATTTAGTTGGAATTGTAGCAAGATTTCAAGCTGAACCTAGAGAATCACATTATGTAGCAGTGAAGAGGATACTGAGGTACTTAAGAGGCACAATTGAGTATGGATTATGGTATGAAAAATATAATGATTTTACCCTATGTGCATATACAGATGCTGATTGGGGAGGTAGTGTTGATAATAAAAAAGAGCACTAGTGAAGGAGCATTTTTCCTTAGAGGAAGATTGGTTTCTTGGCTAAGCAAGAAGTAGAATTATATTTCATAGAGCACAGTAGAAGTAGAGTATGTAGCAACAGCAAACAATTGTAACCAAATAATTTGGATGAAACAAATGTTGAAGGATATTGGAGTAAAATTTGTTGAACATATTGTTATACATTATGATAACACTAGCACAGATAGTATGTCTAAGAACCATGTGTTACATTCTAAGACAAAGCATATAGAGATAAAGTATCATGTAGTAAGAGAAAAATTTGTAGAGAAAGAAGTCAGACTTGAGTACATAACCACAAAGGAGCAGATAGAAGACATATTTACAAAACCTTTGCCTAAGGATACATTTGAGTATCTGAGAGGTATGCTTGGGGTTATGCCCCAGCCTACTTTTGAGAAGTGATGCAAATTGTTGCATCTATCCAGTGGTATATGAGCTCTATCTTTCTTCTAGACTAGATGTTGGTACTTCCTCTATGGGAGAGTATGTGTATCTGAGCTGAGTCATGAGGACTCTAGTGAATGTATTTTCTGAACAGTGTCTTTTGACATTGAAGTTGTTGTTGACATAATGATGAAATTTTTGTCATTGATGTCAATGGGGGAGAGAATTTTAGATGAAAAAACCATTTGTACCATTTTTTGGAGAGAATTGAATAGGAAAATGAACCAAGATTTGATTGATGAAGAGGACTTGAAAGCATTTTCAAAGCAGCAGTGTTGTAGAGTTGGATTTATGGAACTTGGATGTTTTTTCATCTATGTTGCCATCAATGCCAATGGGGGAGATTGTTAGGAATGAATGCTAAATATATCCTATGGGGAAGTATTAGCAGTAATTCTATAGCAGTTGTTGTTACATTCATGACTATGATTCTCATTGATGTCAACATAGTGATCTACTGAAGATTAGCAGAGAAGCGGACAATGTTTGAGTTAGCACACTTGGGATATTGAAGATGAAGCTATGTGATGTTGATGAATTACTCTTTGATGTGTTATAAGATTTTTTTTAAGAGGGAAGATAGTAATTATTTTATTCATGGCAGTTATGAGCATTTTGGTGAAAGCAGTATTTAGGCAGTGTTCCTGAGTAGCAGTTTGTGGAAATCGGATGATATCTCCTAATCGGGATGGAATCTAGTTTTTCACAGTTAGAGAGCAGTTGAATACATTTTGATAGTGATGTGGATGACACCACAAAATCCAAGGTCGCACAAGTGAATAATTATAGTGATTGGAAGCTGAAAGTTTTGTGTAATTTTGATGTAACGTGTGGAAACTTTTATTTTGTAATTTGTATGTCGACTCATTTGTAATTACTTGAGTGTGGTATATAAGAAGGAATGTATTCCTTATTTTAGTGTAATATATAATTATGGAATGAAGTGATGAATGTAAGCGAAATTGTGAAAGAGGATATGTGAAGTACTGAGATTTGGTATTGAGATCTGAAGGAGTGAGTGCGGTTTGGAAAAGTCAGAGAAGGAGTATTGGATTGTTGAGGTCAGTAACCTTTTGGTATTATTCTGTTGAGTAATACAAAGATCATTTGGATAGTGAGTTCAATAATCTTAGCCTGAAGTTGTTTGGGTAGTGGATCCTTATGTCTTCCTTAACTCCTAACAGAGTTAGAATCTTTTAACAGGGATTCAAAATCTCCTAACATGGATTTATATGTACTGAATGTATTTCATAAAACTCCTAACAGAGTCCATCCTTTCACAAGGAATATTCATAGTAGTGCATCTTTTGTGGGCATCATTCCCAATGGAGTTTACTCTTTGGTCAAGAGGTTGCCTAGTCAACAGATCTCGTGTCATTGTGTTATTGTGTATGAATATCTTTCTATGGTTGTTGGTTATATTTCTTACATGGTTAAAGTATATTGAAGTTGATAAATGTTATAATTATTAGATAACTAATTCACCCCCCCCCCTCTCATTTATCTTCATGGAATTTACTTTCTAACACTAAAATATTCAGGGAAGAAGAGGATCAAGGGAACAATGGCCAAGGATCCAATGTACTACCTGAGGAAGGAGAAAACTTGATGCCTAGGAGAACCTTGTTGAAGACACCAGTCACCCAAGAACCACCCTAAAGGAAGAATCTCTTCAGATCCTCATGCAAAATTTGAGGTAAGGTATATAAGTTAGTTATTGATAGTGGTTCTACTAACAATCTGATCTCTGTTGAAGCAATAGAGAAGTTGAAACTAAGAAGGGTCCCACACCCCACCCCTTACAAAGTATCTTGGCTTACTAAGAGCCAACAAACTGTCATTAAAGAGAAGGCTTGGGTGGAGTTCCAACTTGGGAAATACAAAGACAAGGTGCTATGTGATATAGTCCCAATGGATGCTTTCCATCTTCTCCTTGGTAGGCCATGGCAATATGATGTGGAAGCACATCATGATGGGAGACTAAACACATACTCAATCATGCACAAAGGTGAGAAGGTAACATTCCTGCCTCATTCTAATCATGTTGAAAATGAATCCAAGATTCTATTTGTAGGTGAAAGAGAGTTTGTAAGAACCATTAAGGAGGAAGGAAATCCTTGTTATGCTCTTTTTATTTTTCTAAAGAATGATAGGAAGAAGGGAAAGGAAGTGAAAATAGAAACCTTGAGGAGGACTGGCCCCAAGGAAGTGACTGATCTTCTTGATTAGTATAAGGACATTTTGTCCAAGGACTTACCTAGTGAGTTTCCTCCTATTAGAGAGATAAGCCATCACATTGATCTTATCCCTGGAGCCACCTTGCCCAAAAAACTATCATATAAGCTAACCCCTTAACAAAACAAAGAAATGGATAGGGAGATACAAGAACTTCTAGACAAAGGGTTGATTATCAAAAGATTGAGCCCTTGTGTGGTACCTGTCCTTTTAGCCCTAGAAAAAGAAGGCACATGGAGGTTGTGCACTAACTCTAGATCCATCAATAGGATCACCATAAGTTATAGGTTACCCATGCCTAGAATTGAAGACCTATTGGATCATTTAGGGGGTGCAAGGTATTTTTTTAAGGTGGACTTGAAGAATGGATACCACCAAATCAGAAGTAGGACTACTGATGAGTGGAAAATAGCATTCAAAACCAATGAAGGCTTGTATGAATGGAGGGTGATGCCCTTTGGGTTTTCTAATACCCCTAGCACATTCATGAGACTCATGAATGAAGTGCTCAAATCATTCTTGGGAAAAATTTTCATTGTATATCTAGGTGACATCCTTATTTTCAGTAAAACAAAAGAAGACCATTTAAGGCATCTAGATCTAGTCATCAAAAGATTACAAGAGGAGAAACTTTTCATCAACTTGGAGAAATGTGTTTTTATGTGGGAAGAGCTTGTGTATTTAGGCTTTGTGGTTTTAGGAAGAAACATAAAGATGGATCCTAATAAGATAGAGGCTATTCTATCTTGGCCTTCTCCAAGGACAATGACAGAGGTGAGGAGCTTTCATGGCCTTGCATTAGTCTATAGAAAGTTCATCAGGAACTTTAGCCATTTGTGTGCTCCAATGATGGATACTATCAAAGGGGGACAAAAGAACAAGCTTGTGTGGACTAAGGAAGCAGAAGACTCCTTTCAGCATATAAAGCAGAAGGTATCTGACAGACCAGTCTTAGCATTTCCTAATTTTCATAAAGTTTTCACTATAAATGTGATGCTTCTAACACTACAATAGGAGTGGTACTAAGCCAGGAAGGAAGGCCAATATCCTTTTTCAATGAAAAATTGAATGATGCTAAGAGGAATTACTCCTCTTATGACTTGGAACTATATGCACTAGTCCAAGCACTAAAAAAATGGAGACACTATCTCCTACCAAGAGAGTTTATGGTCTTCACAAACAATCACACTCTGAGTTTTCTAAACAGTCAAGAAAAGTTGGGCCACAAACATATGAAATGGGTTGAATCCATTCAAGCTTTCACCTTCTCCATAAAACATAAGAAGGGAGTTTCCAACAAGTTGGCAGATGCTCCAAGCAGAAGGACAATGAAAATGCAAGAAATCAGGCTCCAAAGTGTGGGCATTGATTTTTTGAAGGACATGTACCAGTCTGATGAAGATTTCAAAGACATCTATCAAATTTTCTATGATTTTTCAAAGACATATCACAATCAGTATGCAAATTTCTTGATTCGGGATGGACTCTTGTTCAAGGGACATCAAATTTTTATTCCAAGGTATTAGATGAGAGAGAACATAATCAGAGAGAAGCATGTAGGAAGCATGGGAGGGCACTTTGGCATGTATAAGATCTTGGAGCAAGTTAGGAGGTTCTATCATTAGGCCAAGATGCCCATTGAGGTAAGGAAGTTTGTAGAGTCTTGCACCATATGTCAGAAGGCTAAGGGAACTTCAACCAATACAAGGTTGTACCAACCATTTCCCATTTCCACTAGACCTTGGGAGAGTTGCAGCATAGACTTTTTCATGGGTCTTCTAAGGACACAAATGGGATTTGACAACATCTATGTTGTAGTGGATAGGTTTAGCAAGATGGCCCATTTTATTCCTTTTAAGAGCACAAGTCATGCAACTTATGTAGCCAACCTATTCTTCAAGGAGATTGTTAGAATCCATGGTCTACCCCAAACAATAATCTCTGATAGGGATGTAAGATTTTTAGGTCACTTTTTGAGGACCTTATGGAAAAGGTTAGGGACAAATCTTCATTTCAGTTATGCCTATCACCCCCAAATGGATAGGTAGACTAAAGTTGTTAATAGGTCAGTGGGAAACCTATTGAGATGCCTAACCAAGCATTATGGAGAAAAATGGGATAGTGTTCTTTCCTAAGAATAATTTGCGTTCAATGATCTCGTCAATAGGAGTACAAGTAAGAGTCCATTCCAAGTTGTTTATGGGCAGAGTCCAAGAGGTATTCTTGAGTTAAGGGATCTTCCTCAAGGATGTCATGTAAGTGCCCATGGTGAAGACTTTGCAACCAACATCTATGAGATGCATGAAAAGGTCAAACTAGAACTGCAAAGAAGTTCAATAAAGTACAAAGAAAATGTAGACAAAAAGAGAAGAGACCTATAGTTTCAGATTAGAGATTTGGTGTGGATATACCTCGAGAAAGAGATGTTACCAAAAGGCAAACACACAAAGTTGATGATGCAGAGAGTTGGTCCTTGTGAAGTCATCAAGAAACTAGGTGATGCAGGAGCATCCTGGGTGTAAGAGCAATCTTGCATCACCCAAAAATATTTCTATTTTTATATTCAATAAGGGCTATTTTAGTGCAGAGCTGCTATTTATGGAAAGTTACTATTTTTGGTAATTTTTGCATGTGCTCAGAATGATCTGATTTCTTTCTTGGAGGTTCATTTTGGTCATGTAAGTCTGCTAGTAAAGTTTCATTGCCAGATCAAGTGTATATTGGAAGATATTGAAGATTTTCGGTATTGGCAGCAGGGTACAAAAACTTTGAACTCAGTTTTGAAGGCTTTAGAGGCCCCGAATGAGGTCGAAAATTTGGGTGATGGGCACTTGCGTGGGTCAAGCCTATAGAGCACTTCGTGGCATTTTTGAAATGGGGTTATAATAGCCGATCGGGTCAACTGGTGATGACTTATGGTCTTCGGAAGTTGGGCCACCCGAAATGGCGGAAAAATAATTTTCTTCAAAATTTCTATTCGGGTTTCAAAGGTTATCTTGAGCTGACTATGATGTAATAAAATGTAAAATAAAATAATTCTAAGTTTGGTCGGCCTTATTGGCTAAAATTCTGGAACCTTCCAAGCGGTGGAAAATTGCCTATATAAGGAAGGCTGTATTATTGTCTTAGGCAGTTCAGAATAGTTCTGGGTAGTAGATCTGGGTAATAGCTCGAGGCTTTGTCCTACAGAATATTGTAAGGGAATGCCCATGTGGCTTTGCATATTGTAATTCTGAAAGTTTGTAATTCCACATTGGTGGAGATAATAAGAAGCCAATTTTTTGTTCTTGCATATTGTTGTTGTTTCTCTATTTCTGTTATGTGTTTGTGGTATTAAGGGGAGCACCCCTCATCAGGTGGTATCAGAGCAGGAGTTCTTGAGTGTGTAAATAGATCACCGACTGTGAGGCAGTTTGCACCAGGACTGTGGCTAGGGTTTCAGCGCGCATCGTGAAAATGCCTCCATGAAGGGAACATGGCGGAAGAGCTAGTGTTGTAACACTTGAGGTTAGAGAGCTGTAGAGACAAGTGCAAGCATCGCAAGAAGAGATTTGCAGAGGAATGAATCTTAATGTCAAAGATGAAAGCGAGGATGAAGCCGAAGAAGAATATCAAGAAGGAGAAGCTGAAATTGTGAACCAGGAGGAAGAAAGACTTTTTCGGCCGATTTCCAAGATTGGAAAAAGACCTAAGATTGAGGTTCCTACATTTTCTGGAAATCTTAACCCAGAGGAATTGATCGACTGGATCAATGAATGTGAGGAGTATTTTGAGTATGAAGATGTTGAGGATCCTGATAGGGTCAAATTTGCGAAGGCCAGACTGAAAGGTCATGCGAAGATCTGGTGGCAAGAAATTCAATTGGAGCGAAATAGATGAGGGAAAGATAAAATCACAAGATGGGATCGAATGGTGGAAAAATTGAAGCGACAGTTCATTCCTGTTGATTATGAGCTTGACCTACTGAAGAAAATGCAAAGTTTGAAGCAAGTAGGAAAATCTGTTCTGGAGTATACAGAGGAGTTCTATCGACTCCTCATTAGAACAGGCCATGCCAAAGCTGATAAGGAGAAAGTTGCCCGATACCTTAATGGGTTAGGGCCAAGCATTCAAAAGGAGTTGAATTTGGTTTGAATGAACAGTATTGAGGAGGCATACCAATTTTCCCTAAAAGTAGATGAAAAGCTGAAGAAGAAGTTCAAGAGCAGACAAAATGGAAGAGGTCGCGGTGGACAATCTGGTGGACGGTCATATGGTGGCCGAAATGAAGATCCAAAAAAGAAGGATGAGGCCAGTAGCAGTCAAAATCAGTGAGGAAATAATTCCAATTGCTTCCAAGATCAGAATAATAGAGATCAGAGAGGAAGAGGAAGAGGACAAGGATCTGGAAGAGGTGGCTTCCGTGGAACATGTTTTCACTGTGGAGAAGAAGGTCATAGGGCATTTGAATGTCCTCAGTGCCAAGGCAGAATGGATAGAAGAAATGAAGGCCAGGCCAGAGTTGCACATGTAGATGAAGATGCCAGATCATCAAATTCTGAAGATGGTGAAAGAGGAGAAATGTTGATTAACAGAAGAGTCCTGTTGAGTGGTGAGAATGAACCTGAGCAAAGGAGGAGCCTATTTCGCACCAGGTGCAAGTGTGAAGGTAAATGTTGTGATGTGATTATTTATAGTGGAAGTACTGACAATTTGGTGTCAAAAGAGATGGTGACAAAGTTGAAGCTCAAGAGACAGAAACACCCACATCCATATCGGATTGCCTGGGTACAGGATGACCACAAGGTCATGGTCAATGAACAATTCCTAGTGAAGTTCAAGATTGGTGGATACCAAGATGAGGTATTGTGTGATATCATATCTATGGATGCATGTCATATGTTTTTGGGTAGACCATGGCAGTTTGACAGATGTGCTGTACATGATGGTCGTGCGAATACCTATTCCCTGACAAAGGATGGAGTGCGACATAAGCTAAAACCATTGAAGGAGACTCAAGAAAAGGTATGTGGTAATGCAAGGATAACTTTTGTTGATGGAAGAAATTTCCTAGATGGTATGAGGCATGAGCATGTATGTTTTTCTTTAATTCCAAAAGCTGGTAAAGAGGAAGTAGAAGATGTTCCTGTAGAAGTTACAGATTTGTTGAATGAGTTTCAGGATATTGTATCTGATAACGTGCCTGATGGATTACCACCAGTCAGGAAGATCAGTCATCAGATGGACTTGATCCCAGGAGTGAGTTTGCCGAATAAGGCAGCACACAGAATGACACCTGCAGAAAGTGAGGAGTTGAACAGACAAGTACATGAACTGTTACAGAAAGGATTAATCCGTGAGAGTCTGAGTCCCTGTGCTGTACCAGCGGTATTAGCACCAAAGAAGAATGGAGAATGGAGGATGTGTACAGATTCTAGGGCAATAAACAAGATCACAATCAAGTATAGGTTTCCATTGCCACGAATGGATGATATTATGGACTGTTTGAGTGGAGCTGTGTATTTTTCAAAGATAGATCTGAAGAGTGGATATCATCAGATTCAGATCAGAGAAGGAGATGAATGGAAGATTGCCTTCAAGACAAAGGAAGGACTATATGAGTGGTTAGTCATGCCTTTTGGGCTAACCAATGCGCCGAGCACTTTCATGCGGCTCATGAACGAGGTTCTGAAAGAATTTCTAGGTAAATTTGTCATTGTTTACCTAGATGATATTTTGATCTTTAGTAAGACATTGGATGAGCATATGATGCATATTCGTATGGTATTTGAGAAGTTGAGAGAAGAGAAATTGCTGATTAATTTGAAGAAGTGCAATTTTGTGAAGAAAGAGTTGGTGTATTTGGGGTTTGTAGTTTCAGGAGAAGGTCTAAAAATGGACCCAGAGAAGGTACAGGCTATCCTTGAATGGCCTACTCCAAAGAGTGCTACTGAGGTAAGATCTTTTCATGGTCTAGCTAGCTTTTACAGAAAGTTTATCAGAAATTTTAGTAGTATTTGTGGACCCTTGACTGAAACAATGAGAGGGGATAGAAAAGAGTTTAAGTGGACTAATGGGGCAGAAAAGAGTTTTCAATTGTTGAAACAAAAAGTTACAGAAGAACCTATTTTAGCACTTCTAGATTTTAATAAGGTGTTTCAAGTAGATTGTGATGCTAGTGGTACTACAATAGGAGCTGTTATGAGCCAAGAAGGTAAACCTGTTGCTTATTTTAGTGAGAAGTTAAATGATGCCAAGAGGAAATATTCTGTTTATGATCAGGAATTTTATGCTATAGTTCAGGCATTAAAGAAGTGGAGACATTATCTACTTCCTAAGGAGTTTGTTTTGTATACTGATTATCAAGCTTTGCAATATTTGAATAGTCAAGGAAAGTTGAATTAGAGGCATTTGAAATGGGTTGATTTTTTGCAGAGTTATACATTTGTTTTGAAACATAGGAGTGGAAAGTCTAATAGGGTTGCAGATGCTCTTAGCAGAAGGCAACTATTGCTGACAGAAATGCAGATTGAAGTGGTTGGGTTCAAGGAACTCAAGAATTTGTATCCAGAGAATCCTGATTTTGGTGAAGCTTGGAAAGCTTGTACAAAACCTGTTACTCTAGACAGGATGAAATGGTTGGATTTCATCATCCAGGATGATATGCTATTCAGAGGGAGTCAGTTGTGCATTCCACAAAGTTCTATGAGGGAGAATCTCATCAAGGAGAAGCATAGCGGAGGATTGGCTGGACATTTTGGTCGTAATAAAACCCTTGGTTTGGTTAGTGAGAATTATTATTGGCCACAGTTGCAACAAGATGTGAAGAAGTTTGTACAGAGTTGCAGAGTATGTCAAATGGCGAAAGGAGTGAAGCAGAATACAGGGTTGTACCAGCCGTTGCCTATACCAGAGAAGCCTTGGGAGGATATCAGTATGGACTTTGTTCTTGGTTTACCGAGGACTCAGCGGGGGCATGATTCAATTTTTGTGGTAGTTGATAGATTTTCAAAGATGGCACATTTTATTCCCTGCAAGAAGACTAATGATGTTGTTCATGTAGTAGAATTGTTTTTCAGAGAAGTAGTGAGACTTCATGGTCTGCCAAAGACCATAGTTTCAGATCGGGACACTAAGTTTGTTGGATATTTCTGGCGTACATTGTGGAAGAAGTTGAAGACGGATATGAAGTTCAGTTCATCACATCATCCACAGACTGCTGGACAGACAGAGGTGGTGAATAGGAGTTTGGAAAATTTGCTGAGATGTTTGGTTGGAGATAAGCCAACAGGATGGGATTTGATTTTATCACAGGCGGAATTTGCATACAATAATTCTCTCAATAGGAGCACTGGTAAATCACCATTCCAGATTGTATATGGAAGTAGTCCAAGAAATGCATCTGAGTTGAGAAAGATAGATAAAGGAGAAATAAGTAGTGCTGAGGCTGAAGATTTTGCAGAACATTTGAAGAACATCCATGGGGAGGTGAGGAAGCATATTACCAAGATGAATGCACAGTATAAGGCTAAGGCAGATGAGAAAAGAAGGTATAAGGAATTTTAGGTTGGTGATGAAGTCATGGTTCATTTGCGGAAGGAGCGGTTTCTAGTTGGTACATATAACAAGCTGAAAATGAAGAAGTTTGGACCATGTAAGATATTGAAGAAGCATGATTCAGGAAATGCATATGAGGTAGAATTGCCTAGTGAGCTGAATATTTCACCAGTGTTTAACATTTTAGATCTGACAGAGTATCATAAAGGAGGTGTTGAAGATGAGATCACAACAGCACAGTGGAGTATTCCAGCAACTAGTTCAGACACTAAGGAGATCGAAGACATACTGGACAGTTGTGTTGGTAGAAGCACAAGGAAAAGGACATATGAAGAGTATTTGGTCAAATGGAAAGAATGACCTGTAGAAGATTCATCGTGGCTAACAAAGGAGGAGGTTAACCATCTTGGTTTTCCTCTGCACACCTGAGTCGTGACAGGGTCACTTCTCAAATTACCCTGGGTGTCTGATGCAGGAGCATCCTGGGTGTAAGAGCAATCTTGCATCACCCAAAAATATTTCTATTTTTATATTCAATAAGGGTTATTTTAGTGCAGAGCTGCTATTTATGGAAAGTTACTATTTTTGGTAATTTTTGCATGTGCTCAGAATGATCTGATTTCTTTCTTGGAGGTTCATTTTGGTCATGTAAGTCTGCCAGTAAAGTTTCATTACCAGATCAAGTGTATATTGGAAGATATTGAAGATTTTCGGTATTGGCAGCAGGGTATAGAAACTTTGAACTTAGTTTTGAAGGCTTTAGAGGCCCCGGATGAGGTCAAAAATTTGGGTCACGGGCGCTTGCATGGGTCAAGCCTGTAGAGCGCTTCGTGGTGTTTCTGAAATGGGGTTATAATAGCCGATCGGGTCAACTGGTGATGACTTATGGTCTTCGGAAGTTGGGCCACCCGAAATGGTGAAAAAATAATTTTCTTCAAAATTTCTATTCGGGTTTCAAAGGTTATCTTGAGCTGACTATGATGTAATAAAATGTAAAATAAAATAATTCTAAGTTTGGTCGGCCTTATTGGCTAAAATTCTGGAACCTTCCAAGCAGTGGAAAATTGCCTATATAAGGAAGGCTGTATTATTGTCTTAGGCAGTTCAGAATAGTCCTGGGTAGTAGATCTGGGTAATAGCTCGAGGCTTTGTCCTATAGAATATTGTAAGGGAATGCCCATGTGGCTTTGCATATTGTAATTCTGAAAGTTTTTAATTCCACATTTGTGGAGATAATAAGAAGCCAATTTTCTGTTCTTGCATATTGTTGTTGTTTCTCTATTTCTGTTATGTGTTTGTGGTATTAAGGGGAGCACCCTTCATCACTAGGATTGAATGCCTATGAGGTTTCTTTACCTTCAGATCTAGGGATCTCACCTACCTTCAACATTTGTGACTTAACCCCATACAAAGGCCCATTGGATATGCTTGCAATCATTCAAGATTAAGAGCTCCAACAAGACCTAGTAGAACTTCCACACCATGAGCCAAGAAAACTAGAGAAGATACTTAACACCAAGGTTGTCAAACAAACAAGGAAGAATGTCTACAAGAAATATTTGGTTCAATGGGAAGGATATCTAGAAGAAGTTGTGTGGATGGATGAAGCAGAGATGAAGAGACTTGGCACAAGTCTTGAAGAACTAGTCTCAAGAGGACTTGAGAATCATTCACCCCGAGAGTATGGTGTAGGAGCACCCTCAAAAGATTGAATCAAAGGAAGAGAACTAATGTTAAGATGATCACAAGTCTTCTTTATATTCCTAGATGACTATGTACCCTCATAAAAGTCCTAATGTTCAATCAAGTGCTTTTGGGTGGCCATATAAACCTAAGACACTTAGATTGAGGGGACTAATAAAATAGGTGTTTAATTTTAGATTTAGTCTTAATTAGGAATGTAAGGTCTTTATTAGGCCCTAATAAGTCTTCGGTCATCACAATAGGCCTAGGTAGCATAGGGTTTAGGAAATTTGCAAGAAAATTGAAAAGTTGCACAAAAATTGCAAAGTTGCTAAAAGGTTGCTTTACAACTTTTAGAACCTTGTTAAAATTATGTTACCACCGAATGTCTTACCTCTCCAACTGACCAAAGATGGTTAAAATAGTTGGGAGGGATCTATTTAAGCATCAATTTTTTCATACCAATGCGTGAGTGCATGGTAATGTAATAGATTTTGAAAATCAATAAAATATACCCTGTTTTCTACAAATTTTAGACTGGAGTAATAATTGTATGGCGTAGTACGGATGGTGAATGAAGGAGTATTGATTGGAGAATTTTATCATGGCTCTTACCTTCATTTTTCAAGTGATTTTAAGTCCTCATCCCACCTGGTCTCTGTGTTATTGGATCCACAAGACCACTACCCTAATTCAGGATAGACCTTAGGGTTTTAAGGCTTTTGGCCATTTCTTGCAAATCGACCATGGGAATTTGATGAAACTTGGTGGAATGCAAGAATGGCCTATTTATATTAAAATTCCAAAAGGAGATAATTTTCTATGCAGGGAAGGGTGGAGAAATAGGAAGCCCTAGGTAGGCATCTCTATGTGACTACCTTCTAGATAGGCTGCAACAAACCCCATAACTTTTGATGGGTGATAAATCAAATCACCAAACCTTGCATTTAGAATTTCCTACTATGTCTTGAGAGCCTCCAATTGTAAAAATGAGAAAACCAATCCATTTGAGGGGAGTTCCTTCTTTAGAGCCCCTAATTAGCCCTATTAACCCTAGGTGCCTTGAGTATCCTTTGGTGGGATAGCCTTAGAATCATTTCCCAGATTTTACAACCTCAAAAGAACTCTGAAAAGGGTGTCCAAATATATCCTTATAATTTTGGGTTGTGTGGGGAAATTTTGAGTTAAGTCCAAAATACCCAAGTAGAAGGGCTTCAAGGAGATTGGCTAAATTCCTTGAACTAGAAATTGGAAGATGATATGATTTCATTTTGAAATTGTGAAGGATTCAAGAGGGTGTTGATTCATACATCATGTTGGTAAGGAGGTTGTGGGGTGATCAAAACATTTTTCTAAGAAATCATTACCTGTAGAGGTCCTATTCATTCCTAGTGGTGGTTTGTGGATTCAAACTTGGGGATTGTGGGATGTCTACATCAATATCCTTAGTCAAGAAACTATACAACACTTAGTAGGTTATGTTGCAAACCTTCAACATAAAGAACATCATCAGTGCTATTCTTTCCATCCAAGGTGATGGCTCCTCTACCTATGATAGGTTTAGGAGTGTTGTCTCCAAATCTAACCATGTCACCTTTGTATATATCTAGATGTACAAATCTATATGTGTCTCATGTCATGTGATGTGAGAAGCCACTATCAATGATCCAATCTGTCATGATGTCAGCTTGTGAAATCAGTGCTAACTCTTGTGCTTTATTTTCATCTTCAAGGTCCATTTCATCAAACATTTTCTCCATGTATTCAAGAGCAATAAATCCAATTTCATCCTTTGTTGACTCTTCATCTGATACTCCATCACCAGCATAGTAACAGTCTTTTGTATACTTAGGCTTGTAGTTAGTTTTGAACTTCTCGACTCTAGTAGGACACTTAGATGGAAAGTGACCAATCTTATTACATGAAAAGTATTTGAATGGTAATTGACCTTCGTATTTCCCTTTTCCTTTCCTTTCTTTCTTACCAATCAAAGAAATGAAATCATTTAGTTCTTTCTCTTCATCATCATCATCAAGTTTTCTAGAAGTGTTCAAGTATTTCGTACCATTAACTGAAGCTTTGAAGGTTGTCTCACTTTTAGGCTCTGTCTTCAAACTTGATATCTCAAAAGCTATAATCTTGTTGATTAAGGTCTCTCTTTTAAAGTCTTTTGAAAATTGCATAGTCTCATCTAAGATGTTTATCTTGCTCACATATTTTGGTGTCAAAGTAGTCATCAATTTATCCATTATGTCTTCTTCTGAGATCTTTGCACCATTGATTCTAATTCTTGCAACTACTTCTTTAATCCTTTGATTGTAGGCTCTAATGTTCTCTTCAGGTAGCATCTCTATTGTATTTTACTTTTCCTTCCATGTCTTTCTATGCGCATTCTTAGCTTGGATGTCTCCTTCAAACATATCTTCTAGATACTTCCATATCTTGTAGGCTTTATCAACTTTCTTGATCTCTAAAAACTCATTGTTAGACAAGGCGCTAATAAAGGCTTCTTTGGCAATAGTATTTTGAGTGAACATCTCCTTTTTCTTAAGAGTTGCATCTTCCTTTGCAAGATCTAGTAGAGAGGGAATCTAAACTTCTTTGGTAGCTACTTCAAAAATCTCAAAGGAAATGCACTACAAGTCTGTCATCATTTTGTTCTTCCAATCTAGATAGTTCTCTCCATCAAACTTAGGACTTTCTTTTCTAAATAATGTCATCTGATCAACCTCAAGTTGTTAAACTTTCTCTCTGAAGCACTTGGCTCTGATACCAATTGTTAGGAATAGTCCCAAGAGATAACTGAGAGGGGGGGTGTTGACACCTAAAAATTCAAGTTCTAAATACGCAAAACATCAGGGAAGTATAATCTTTATTTTTTATTTTCATGTAATTTTCCTACGTAAAAAATTAAAAGGATTAAAAAGGCATAAATACTTGTCATTATTTTATGCTCATGAAATGAGATTTTAGTTATTTTATTTCAATAAATTTAATGCATGTATATTTTGAAATTAAATAATTATAAAAAATAACAAAATGGTTAGCTAAAAAAGTGGCGAGAGGGAGTTGAACCCTCGACCTCTCAAGCCAACCTTTTTTCCTACCTACCTACCCTTCTACCCTCTAACCAATTAGTCTATTATTATTCTTCAAGATGATTTGGAAGAGGAACTAATTTATTTACATTCTCATATGCAGGTGAAAAATCAATACAAAATTCTCACGCATGGAGTATTTCTTGCCTAAATAATTTAAAATTCAAATATGAATATTCCTCTCTTATATATTATTTACTTTATTATTTTTAAGGAAAAAAGAGTGGGGAGAGAGAGTTGAACACTCGACCTCTCGACCCACCCTTTCTTTCTATCTTAACTACTTGTCCTACCCTAACCAATTGTCCTATTGTATTCCTTGAGAATATGGGTAGAGATTAAGGGATAAATTATAGATTATTTTATTCCCTTTAGTAATTTAGGGATAAATAATTAGGTTAAAATGTAATTAGATTTCTCTTGTATGATGTGTTTCAAAATATTTTATATTTTACGAGATTTAGATTTTTTACTAATGTGATCCTTTTTAGGTTTCATTTTAATTTACCCTATACCCTAAAGTGAAAAAGTGTAATAAGGAAATTCATTTTAGAAAGAATTACTATGTTTATGGGTTTTGAAATAATTTTAATTGGCATAAATTTTTAGTTTTCAAAATGCCTAAATAGAATCTCATTTTTTTACCCTATAGTAATTTTAAAAATCAAACTATTAGGGTAAAAGGGCATATTTGATTACATCTTACCTTATTTGATTTGTTTTCAACTTTTTCATTTTTGGAAATATTAATTTGGTGATTTGAATGTATGCTCTTATTATTATATTTCACCTTCATTTCAAAAAGTGCATATTTAGGGTTTTGTTTAGAAGGTAAAATTATTTTCTCTTAAGACTTAATGCATTTTATAAAATGGTTGTAAGATTTTATCTTATTTTTACATTAGAAAATATCTCTTGATATTAGGGTTGTGATGAAGGGTGCTCCCCTTAATACCACAAACACATGACAAAAATAGAAACAACAACAATTTGCAAGAATAGAAAATGAGCTTCTTATTATCTCCACAAGTGTGGAATTACAAATTTCAGAATTACAATATGCAAAGCAACATGGGCATTTCCTTTACAATATTCTGAAGGACAAAGCCTCGAATCATTACCCAGATCTACCCAAAACTACTCCAAACTATCTAAGACAACACTACAGGCCTTTTTTATATAGGCAATTTCCATCGCCCGAGAAGGTTCCATAAATTTAGCCTTTTAGACCGACTAAACATAGAATTATTTTATTTTTACAACTATTACAATAGGGTCGGCTCAAAAGAAATACAAAATATGTTTTTAGGTAGCCCAACTTCTGGAGGCCATAACTTTTTAATTGTTGCTTCATTTTTCTATTGTAACCACTTTTTGGAAACGTCATGATGAGATCTACAGTCTTTGACACATGCAAGCACGAGTCAGTCGGGGGTCAATCACAATCTGGAGCCTCTAAGGCCTTCAAAACTGAGCTCAAAGATTTCATACACAAAACCTCAATAACTTCACCAATACTGATGATGTGGTAATGAAACTCAACTGGTAGGTTGAAATGACTGAGATGAACCTTCACCTGTCAAATCAGAATATTCTGAGATCATATGACCAACTTACTAAAAATAGTAAGTTTCTATAAATAGCAGCTTTGCACAAGATAGCCCTTATTGAAAACAAAACTAGAAATATTTTTGGGTGATACAAGATTGCTCTTACACCTAGGATGCTCTTGCATCAGACACCCGGAGTAATTTGAGAAGTGACCCCGTCATGTCTCAGGTGTGAAGAGGAAAATCTTTTGTACCCTAATGTTTTAGGAATATTTCTATAAATCTTTTGTACCTTAATGTTTTAGGAATATTTCTATAAATCTTTTATACCCTAATGTTTTAGGAATATTTTTATATGTAATTTATATTGCCTTATGTTTGTAAAAGGGTATTTTAAAGTAAATACATTATGGTTAATTTTGAAAGTAAAAGTTAAATGTTAAACATAAAATTATATACTCCTATTAAATGATTTTAAGCATTATCTTATTAATAGGATTTTTAAAGTGAGTACTTATGATTAATTATTTACATTTTATTTGTACTTTTATTTATATTATCAAAATAAACATTTGTATAAATTATGTCATGATTTTATCAATGTTTATTTGATACATTATTAATTAATAAATAAATAATTATAAATAGGGATCCTTTTGAAAGCCTAAAACATTATTAGATATAATGACTTTAATTTTAAATTTTATTAAAAGATTATCTAATGTCAAATGTTTTTATGCAGGAATTAAACATGTGGATTATTATGCACAATACCTGAAGATATAACGAATTAAGTTTGTTATACGGGAAATGTTTTTCCCTAAAACCATTTATATGGTTAAGTTTGTAAATGTTAGGGTTAGTTTTCAGGATTAGGTTTTTGTGGAAGGGTATGTCTTTTCACAAGAAACCTTTGATTAATATATTTATATTGAAACATTGGTAAACAAAAAGGACATGACACAATTTGGACAAAAAACTCCTACAAGTACAGATTCAGACCTCATATGCAATTTTTCAAATGTTATGTCAGATAAGTTGTTTTATTCTTTTTGAGGTTATATATCATTTATTTTTAGTTAGTTTTTGTCATGTCCCATTTTCAAATAATTAAAAATAATAACTTTTGCTAAGGCTGGCAGGCTCAAAAAGTAAAGTTTCAGGAAAAGGGCCAATCTTTGAAAACCAATTGATTAATAAATGTTAATTATTATTAAAATATGTCTTATTGACTCCTCTTGGTCATGATTTAGGGTTATGCCCTATTTTAAAGGGGTTTGGAGGCATTTTAGGGTCATTTCTAGAACTTGATTTTTGCCCATTGCTTTGTTGTTCTTTAGAGGCTGCCAAACCTATGGAGAAGGAGACCCAAAGATAGGATTTTGTAAGTTTCTAGGAAGGCTAAGGATGGGATTTTGGGGCCATTCCATGTCCAAACTCATGCAGCGTTTTCCCTTGTGCCGAACAGTACAGATTTGTGAGTTTTCGGGTGTGTTTTTGTAAGATTTTAGTGTTTTTGGTTGAGATTTTCATATCAATTTGGGTTGTTGTTGTATTGCAGCCATTTTATTGTTAAATTAGATGCTGAATATATTCCTTGGGTCCTGATTCTACTTCTATGTTAGTTTTTTAGTGTTTTATGGTGTTTTCAGGCTTATTTTAAGTTATTTTTTTGGGCCCGATGAACATTGTTTTTGGACTCCATTTGGGAGTTGTTGTATAAACTCTTTTTAGATCTAGAAGTTCCATTTTGTAGGCCATCATGCTGGAAAAATTTATATAAAAATGTCTATTTTCAGATTTATCAACAATATGTGAAGTTGTGAAGTTTTTGGCATTATTTCGGGCATACCCAATTTGGGTATTATTGAGAAATTGCATGATCTTTTGAAGTATTAGTTGTTTGATTTTTGTTGGTGTAATTAAATATTACTCATTACACTTTACTTAAGTTTACTTATGATAATGCATTTGCATATTGGTTGTCTTTGAGACACCTAGGAGTTTGCATTTCATTTTAGCACATGGTTAGGAGAATCTCTACTTTAGGTGTGATAGTTGTCATCACATACCTCTTTGTGTGTGAGATCCACCTTTAGTGCTCTTATCACATTATCATCCTCTCATTGTTGCACATGCTTCACATACTTTGATGTACAATGGAGGATGATCCACCTTTTGTGGACATGTGATTCCACCTTGTGTGGGTGATATCTTATCATCTCCTTATCATGTAGTCTTATTGCATTGCCTATATATTTAGGCACTCCTACATTGTAAAATCAATCTATCTATATATTATTCATTATTTAATCATTTGATTATATCATATTTTGTCTCTCTTGTGCTATCTCTTGAGCTTCTAGATCTTGGCTTTTATTATTTGCCTTAAGCAAATTCTTACATGGTATCAGAGCGATATCAAAATTCTTACAATTTTAAAATATGATTAAAGGCTTTAAATATCATATAAAATCAGAAAGGGGACATTTCAGTGGTATCAGAGCTATGATCTTGCTAGCCTGAGGGTTTGTAGAAGTTTGTATGCAACTAAGTGAAAGAGAAAATAGATATTTGCAACGAGAAAAGAATAAAGAAATTTTGATCAAACCTCTAGTTGAAAATAAAAGTACAAAATCCAAGGAAGGAACAAGTATGGCTGACCCAGATGAGATGGAAAAAAAATTCTTCCAGGACATCCAGAACACTCAAAAGTAAACAGTAGATAGTTTGGTAGAAACTAGAGAGGCTTTGCGATTATTGACAGAAAAACTCCAAGGAGTTGTATCTACTAATGAGAGAGGGAGAACTTTAGAGGAGCCAATAAATTTGAAACCCACACCCTCTAAATCAACAAAGACTATTTTCTTACCTGTAGATGAGCCATTTGCACCAAATCCATCCCTTAATCCTATGGAAGAGGTCATAGGTAACTTGATTGCACTGAGGACTACTTACAATGGCTTAGATGATGACTTGTATAGTTCGGTGGGTTTCAAAGAATATGTGGATATGATGAACACTATGATGCCCAAGAAAGAATATAAGAGGGAGCAAGACATAAGTAGGAGAGAACTCAAAAATAAAATAAGAAAGTTTACAGCACCTACTTTTGATAGAACAAATAAAATTTCAGCTAGAGCATGGCTACAAAAATTATAGACCTTCTTCACACTTAACCCCATGAAGGAGAGTGATGTCATTCAATTCACAAGTCTACACTTGGAAGATGCAGCCTATGATTGGTGATATCATGGAATGACTACTCAAGGTCAAGATCAGGTAACTACATTTGATGATTATAGTCAAAGAGTGATAGATAGATTTGATCTCAAGGATGATGAAGAGTATTTTAAAGAATTGTCAAAGTTGAGGCAAACCAACTCAGTTAATGAGTATGTAGAAGAGTTTCAAAAAGTGGTTGTTATGGTACCTGATATGAGTGAAAAGAGGATTTTTTATCTTTTTCTTGATGGTTTGGAAGATTTTGTTAAGGGTTTGGTTAAGGCTTTCTCACCCTCAACCTTACAGGAAGCTATCAAAAGAAGCTTACAACTTGAAACTTGTGTGCCTATGAAACCAGTCACTAATCAAAAAACCCCAAATCTTTGGCAACATAAGGGGAATTTCAGAAAAAAACTTTTCCAGCACCACCACCAAAGAATGTGACAAATGTAGCAAAAAAGAAGGTAGATGAAGAGACTAGGAGTGACTTACAAAGGAAAAAGATTTGTTTCACTTGTAGAGAGCCATGGATTCCAGGACATAGATGTTTGGGGAAAGGTTAAGTGCACTATATTGAAGTTGCTTTAGAATTTGATTCAGATGAGCATGAGGAATTTCATGACGCTAAGGAGGAGGAAGAAGAAGAGAAAGAAAAAGAAATCAGCAAGGATGGCACTTTAGCAGCATTATTAGGAGTCCCAAGATACCATCCCTTTGGAATTTGAGGGGTACTAGCAGGGCAAAGGTTGATAGTTCTTCTTGATAGTGGGGCAACTCACAATTTTATTGATGAGGGATTTGTCATGAAAAGAGGGCTTAAAGCAGAAGATTTTGAGGGATTCAATGTTACTATAGCTGATGGATTCACTATGCCTTGCACACGGGTGGTTAAAAAACTTAGGATGATCTTAGGAGATTATGAGTTATGTGATGACTTGTATGTTGTTGGCATTAGGGAGAAAGATCTTGTATTGGGTGTTCAATGGTTGCACTCTATTGGAGGCTATTACATGAACCATCAAACTATGGAGTTTAAATTTCATTCCAATGGGAAAGAAGTCTTATTGAGAGGCTTATCGAATGGAGCACCTAAGGTGGTCACTGTAAAGAGGATGGAGAGGATTTTTTGAAGGGCAGAAGTAGCATGGGCAGTAGGAGTCATAATCCATCCAACAAGCTCTCCAAAGAATCAAGGTAATTTCCATTTTGAAATTCAAAATATTCTTGATAAGCATAGTATAGTTTTCAATGATTTTCCTCCAAGATTACCACTAGATAGAGGTTTTGAGCATGTTATAGAGTTAGAATAGGGTGCCAAACCAGTTATAATGACTCCATACCTCCATCCAAGAGGTTACAAGGAAGAAATAGAAAAAATTATTAAAGAACTCCTGGACATGGGATTCATAAGGCCTAGCTCTAGTCCATTTGCATCGTCTGTGGTACTTGTCAAGAAAAAGATGGTACAATGAGAATGTGTATAGACTATAGGGCTCTAAACAAGAAGACCATAAAAAATAGGTATCACATACCATGCATAGATGAACTCATTGATGAGTTTCATGGTGATGTATACTTCTCAAAAATTAACTTAAGATCAGGGTACCATCAAATCCGCATGAGGAGGGAAGATGTGGAAAATACTTCTTTCATATGTCACTATGGGGACTTTGAATTTCTTGTTATGCCATTTGGCCTCGCTAATGCACCAGCAATGTTCCAATCTTGTATGAATAAGGTATTCAGCAAGCATCTTCAAAAAATTGTTTTGGTATTCTTTGATGATATCTTGATTTATAGTAAAACATGGAAAGAGCATCTACAACACATAGACACTATTTTGGGAATCTTGGAGCAGAAATCCTTCTATGCTAAGCTATCTAAATGTGAGTTTGGTTTGACGGAGATCCTATATTTGGGACATATTATAAGTTCGAAAGGAGTATAGGTTGATCAACAAAAAATTCAGGCAATTTTGGATTGGCCTCCACCCACTAATCTTACACAGTTGAGAGGTTTCTTTAGGTTGTGTAGCTACTATAGGAGGTTTGTCAAAGGATTTTATTAGCTTGCTGCCCCCTTGACTGATTTGAAGAAGAAAGGAGCCTTTATTTGGACAAAAGAGGCACAAAAAACATTTGATAAGGTTAAGGAGGTAATGAGTTCATGCCCTGTTCTTGCAATTCCAGATTTCTCTTTACCTTTTTTTGTTGAATGTGATGCTTTTAGAGAAGGTATAGGGGCTATCCTAACTCAAAGAGGACATCCAATAGCATTTGAGAGAAGAAAATTAAATCAATCAGAGAAAGGTTATTCCATCTATGATAAGGAAACGTTGCCAATCATGCATGCACTTTATAAGTTTAGACAATATTTGGTATGTGGGAGATTCATTGTAAAGACAGACCATAATAGCCTCAAGTTCTTCTTGAACCAAAAGGATTTGAATGATCATCAACAAAAATGGGTAAGAAAATTGTAAGCTTATGATTTTGACATTGAATATGTGAAAGGAAAGAATAATGTGGTTGTTGATGCTCTCTCAAGGAAGCCCACCTTGTGTTCCTTAACATCTATCTCTGCTAATTGGAAAGTCTCCATAATTTTAGAATATGCTAAAGATTCCTTTGCCACAAATATCTTGAATAAGTTATTGGATGATAACATGTATAAGGTTGTTGATGAGCTGATTTATTAGAAGAATAGGATGTTCTTAGTGCCAGGATCAAAGATTAAGGAAAGAATTTTGAGGGCCTTTCATGACACATCTTTGGCTAGTCATCAAGGATACTTCAAGACATACAAACAAATTCGAGAGAAGTTTTCATGGAAGGGTATGAAAGAGGATTTCCTTAAACACATTAAGGAATGCATGGTATGCCAACAAAACAAGAGTGAGCAAAATTTTCCTGCAGGGTTGTTGCAGCCCTTCCTATTCCTGAACAAAAATGGGAAAGTATTTCCATGGATTTCATCATGGGGTTGCCCAAGGTTCAAGGTAAGGATTGCATATATTGGGTGGTAGATAGGCTAACTAAGTATGCACATTTCTTTTCCATCGCATCTGATTTCAAGTCATCACAAGTGGCAGAATTGTTCTTCAAGAAAATTTTCAAGTTACATGGCTTGCCTAGAAACATTGTCAGTGACCAGGACAGTAGATTCCTTAGCTCTTTTTGGAAGGAGCTCTTTCATTTGGCAGGAATTGAACTCACTCCTAGTACTAGCTATCACCCTCAAAAAGATGGACAAACAAAGATAGTTAATAAATGGATAGAGGGATATTTGAGGAACTATGTTTCAAATCAACAACATGCTTGGGTGAAATGGTTGCACCTAGGGGAGTATTGTTACAACACAACTCATCAAATGTCTATTGGTATGCCTCATTTTCATGCTCTCTATGGTTATGATGCCCTTTCCTTTGTTGATCTAGTACTTTCAGATAGCAAAGTACCTACAGTTAGTGATTTCATTAAGCAAAGCCAAGACATAATAAGGTCCCTCAAGGATAATCTACAACATGCACAAAACCAATAGAAGTTGTACGTTGATAGGAAAAGGACTAAAAGGTCTTTTGAGGTGGGAGATTTGGTATTTGTTAGGTTGCAGCAATATAAGCAAAGCACCTTGAAGAGGAGTGGGGAGAGAAGCTCAAGTCAAGGTTCTATGGGCCTTATAAGATCATCAGGAAGGTAGGAGAGGTAGCTTATGAATTGGAGATCCCACCAAATAGAAAAATACATAATATTTTCCATGTCTCTTTCTTGAAGAAGGTTCTAGGCCAGCAAGCCATAGTATGTACAGAATTACCACCTCTTGATGATGAAGGGAAATTAGTCTTAATACCAGAAGAGGTTTTGGATACAAGAGAGAAAAGATTGAGAAATAGGAGAATCACAGAGCATTTGGTCAAATGAAAAGGATTACCATTGGAGGATGCAACTTGGGAAGGAGCACATATTCTTGAGCATCCCAACCTTCATTTCTTGAGGACAAGCAATATTTGGGAGGGAGGACTTGTCATGTCCCCTTTTCAAATACTTAAAAATAATAACTTTTGCTAAGGCTGGCAGGCTCAAAAAGTAAAGTTTCGAGAAAAGGGCTAATTTTTGGAAACCAATGGATTAATAAATGTTAATTATTATTAAAATATGTCTTATTGACCCCTCTTGGTCGTGAGTTAGGTTTATGCCCTCTTTTAAAGGGGTTTGGAGATATTTTGGGGTCATTTCTAGAACTTGATTTTTGCCCATTGCTTTGTTGTTCTTTAGAGGCTGCCAAACCTATGGAGAAGGAGACCCAAAGATGGGAGTTTGTAGGTTTCCAGGAAGGCTAAAGATAGGAGTTTGAGGCCATTCCATGTGAAATCTCATGCAGATTTTTCCCTTGTGCTGAATAGTACAGATTTGTGAGTTTTCGGGTGTGTTTTTGTAAGATTTTAGTGTTTTCGGTTGAGATTTTCATATCAATTTGGGTTGCTGCTATATTGAAGCCATTTTGCTATTAAATTAGATGCTAAATATATTTCTTGGGTCCTAATTCTACTTCTATGTTAGTTTGTTAATGTTTTATGGTGTTTTCGGGCTTATTTTATGTTATTTTTGGGGCCCAATGAGCATTGTTTTTGGACTCCATTTGGGAGCTGTTGCATAAACTCTTTTCAGATCTGGAAGTGCCATTTTGTAGATCATTATGCTAGAAAAATTTTTGTAAAAATGTCTATTTTCAGATTTATCAACAATATGTGAAGTTGTGAATTTTTTGGCATTATTTCGGGCATACCCAATTTGGGTATTATTGAGAAATTGCATGATCTTTTGCAGTATTGTTTGTTTGAATTTAAAATATTATTAGAGGCTTTAAATGTCATATAAAATCAGAAAGGGGACATTTCAATTTTTCAGATACTCTTGTAATAGGGTGTTCTACTATGTTCTATTCCCTGATTTATTAATTCAAATTTAATATATGCAATTCGAATATCAGTTGTATGGTCTGTGAACCTACAATTGTTCTTGTCAGTCTCTTAATTTGAGTTAAACTTGATAGGATTAGTTGTGTGGATTATTTTGAATTGTGAATCAAGCGGAAGCCTATGGAATGATAGTCTTGCTTTATTAAAAGTAAGTTTCCTTAAAACTATCTCTGATTATACGTAGGATTGGAAATATCTAACTCTATACCCAAATTTGCATTAGGAACTAATCTCATTTCATTTGAAATTGTTATCTAGTTCTTCTTTGTAGTGTACAAATTAATCTGATTTCTTCTTTATAAAGTATTTGCAATTAGGTTTTAGTGATAGTGCAATTTTAGTTTAGATTTCATATAACACAGCTATTAGAAGATCGTATTATTTTCCTCCAAGGATTGTTTACCCCTTTGGAAGGAATTATCATTTTCTCTATGCATGCATTTGTGCAGCATAGGGAACTTGTGAATTCAAGCCTACCAGCCTTGGCTCAATCAAGCCAGAATTGCAGAGGCACTAGTGTGTGCCTATCAGTTGACCAAAAAATGGTCCATTGTTTTTGAGCACCAACAGGGGGTGAATTAGTTATCTATAAGATTTAATTATTTATCCAATTAAGTACAAAAGAATATTAAGCATAAACACAATATAAGAACACTTAACAAAACACCACAATTTTGGTTATGGGGAAACCCAAATAGGTAAAAACCCCGGTGGGAATTAACACCCACTATAAACTGCACTAGAGTATTATGATCCTTGTTAGAAGATCTTACAATCCTGTTAGGATTTGATACTTACAATGCATTAAGTACAGTGACCTAATCAAGGGTCAGACCTTGTTAGGAGTCTTTTACAATTAATCCTGTTAGGGGTGAGGACACAATGTCTGGGAGCATACTGCTCAAAGGGGTGAAGGCTACAACCTTTTGTTTAATAGATACACACTATATATGATCTTGGTGAACTACACATAGACCTGTTGTCTTGATAAGCTCCAATGAATAGCATATACTCTCTACTTTGTCACATAGACCTTATGTTGATGGGTCAACACTTCGTACCTTCTGCTCTACTCTTATCTTTCAACTTTCTACCATACTTAGCAATCACAAAATGACTACCTATAAATATCTTCCTCTAAATGATATAATCAATTCAGCTTGTTAGAACCGTCTTGAAATCATATTAGAGAAACAATACAACTCTCCAATAACACCTAAGTCGGCTCTACTAAGTACGCAACACAAATTAGGACCGCGTAACTCCATATGAGTAGACGCGTCGCTTCATATTGTTGGCTTCACCAAATTAACTGATGCTTTCTTCTCATGCTGAATTATATCATGCGCTCTTAACCAAACATTCTTAACTCTTCTCCAAACATTATTCCAAGCACACATATCAAAATGATAGGTGCAACTACTATAACAATAAAAACATTATCGGCTCTACCAGATAAACTCAGGAAACTATGACTGTCAATTAGAGACTTCATAACTCAACATGTATTGTATATCTGATTCTATGTCCATGAACATAGCATCATAAACATGTTTACAACATAAATATAAATGCACAAGGCTTCATTACAACCATACTATAAATCACATACAGAACTCTTCCTGTGACTTGTTAGGAACACTCACTGATACAGACTACCGAATTAATTTCTTCACTCAGAATCAACCTCTGTGTCTATAATATCATGCTGATAACATATCTAGGAAACATATACTCAAGGATCTCCCCATTAGGCTCCCACGCATGCTACTTACCATATGTTTTCATCAATGGCAAACATACAGTCAACACTAGCTTGTTGGCAAATCTCCAATATAACCTACCTCAACAATAGAGGCATAGAGAGTCTTCTTGTTAGAAACATCTCTCAAGTCCCACACCTCCGAGGGAAGTACATATCCAATTCTGGATTGATCAATTTCATTGACATCGACTTGGAGGGGTCTGAATGGGGGGTAACTGCGACATGGATCACAGTAAGTGATTAATTAGAGAGGCAATCATCATAATCATATGTATCACTGATGACTTCAAAAGCATCTCCACTGACCATCTCATCAAGCTCAGAACATCCTCTCAAACAAGAATGGGCATCTCCAGAATTCCTCTCAATCTTAGGCTCCTCCACAACAATATAATAATAGGGATCACCCAATCATCATAGATGTGCTTCTCTAAGGGGTAAGGATACTTGCGATGATCTTTCTTAGTAGTGAGATACAACTATCTTCGGGCTTACCCATAGTCACCCTCATCTTTGATAATCTTTTCAATTCTAATTCTAGTTGTAGATAACCACTTAATTTTATCCGCAACCAGTTTCTAGGTATTTAGAGTTATATGTTTAGAGGACCAGTGGGGGAGGCATTACCATTATCTAGGGTGAGTTCATCTAGCTTGGAACCCTTTTAAGGATAGAAATAATGTTTTAGAGCTTCTTTAAGTTCATTAAGCTTCACAACCATAGAATCTATATACCTCTCATCCACAAGGATGGGCTCATTACTCATCTCAGCATTAGTGGACTTTTTAATATCAAAATGCATGTCCATATTTTATCCCTTTTAGGAGTATTTTTGTATTAAGATTAGGTTTATCAGGAGCCCTTACTTTAGGGTTTGCATATTTTATACTATTAGGATTGGGACTCGTATTTCCATCAAGGTTTGTATCTATTTATTTATTAAGGTTAAAAGTCTCATTATCTTTACCACTAGTTTTACTGATTTTCAACAAGGGGCAATTCCTCCTATGATGCCCTTATTTTCAAAAAAGGAAGCACACATTCAAACCGCCCAAAATTTTAATAGTGAAAGATACTGATTATTTTTCTATTTCAATTATGAGGACCTCAAGGATATCAATTCCAAGGTTAATAGAAACTAACAACCTACCATCCATATGAGGCAAGAGGGAGGTTGCTTCCTCTGTTCTAATAACCCTACTGATTACTTATAGGGTTTTTGGGAGAAGATTCCAAAGTTATGGGGGCATATTTTTTATTATGACCCATCTAGGGTACAATAGGGCCAAAACTTCAACCTTATTGGCATCTGAGGACTAAGCAATGGCCCTAAACACACATGAGTCAATATTCCAAAATTGTTGTTTCGCAATTTTTCTTTGGCAGAGAAGGTTTTTAAACAAAATAACAAACAAGTCGCTCTATATCATTCTCTAGTGTCTAATTCAACCCTAATTTCTTGTTTCACACATAATTCATCCATTCACTCATGAAGTTCCTATATGGTATCTTAGAAATATCTTGGGCCGCAAGAAAAACAACAATATCTTTTAACCTATCTTTTTCACATTTAATATCTTTGGACATCAAAAGATTAGGTGTCACAACGAGGGAGACAACATGAGCCATCACCCATATACATAATACAGGTTTAAATGCTCTGACAAGGGCACAAGGATGACCTCATTGTGATTGGTCGAAAGACTAGTCACGCACTTAAGAAAGGCCTCCTCTCAATGATAATTAATACCATAGTTGTATAGCAATCCAATTCTTCCCTCTCCTTTTCCTCTTTGTGAGTCTCATATGAAACATTTTACATACATACATACATACATACATACATACATACATATATATATATATATATATATATATATATATATATATATATATATATATATATATATATATATAATTTCTAACGAAATAAATGATATTATAAATCTAAGATCTATTTTCCTATGAAATTTAAAATACACGATTCGAATAACTTATAAAGGTGAGAAACAAAATTTTATAAGCAAAGATAATAGAAAATATTAGAGCTCTTATACGCGTAGTCAAACACCAATTATACTTAAAAACAACCGTTTATAGAAACAATCATTAAAAAAATTGGCATGTTTATTTTGTTACGAAAGTTACATATAAATGCCTCTTACACAAGTGATAATTTAAATGATGTAAGGACAAAGTCTTTGGTACTGTTTCTTTAATCCTAAGCAACTAACAAATAGTAAGGGCAGTTGGAATAATTTGTTCAATCCTCATTGGGGAAACAAAAATCCTACAAATTTCATGCACCCTAGATGTCTCATCAACCCCACTTAACATCACTCTCAATTTAAAATGTATTATATATTATTTTTTAAGTTGATTTGTTGAAGATAAATATTATGAGTTATTCTAGTAATTTATTGGCATTGGAAATATGAATTATAAATGTATAAATGATTTTTTTAAGTATTAAATGTTGAAGGGTATGTATTTAGTTAAAATTGTTGGGGTTGAATTTAGTTAGATAAAATATTGAGTTTTCATTGTGAAGACTTAAGTTCAATTATCAAAATGATATCTAATGTGAAATTTTATGTTATGACTCTTAGTCTTTTATAATTGATTTCTAGTACAAAGGTAGTCTCTAGTGTGATTGCTCATAAAGAATTGTGGTTGTGCTCACAAGAACTTGTATAAGTCTCATGTTGATGCCCACTATGAACAAGACATTTGTAAATGATCAACCATATATATAAAGTTGTTGGAGACATGATCTCAATCTCATTCCTTTAAAAAATTATTTAACAAAACTTTATCTTGTATAAACTCTTTTAAACTGTCTAATTTTACAAATAAACTAAATACTACTTTATTAAATATGAAATATGAGTGTATAAATGATTAATTTTTTACTTAAGCATTAAGGATTAAAGTGTATTCATTTCATTAAAGTTGTTTAGGGTTGAGTTTATTTGGTTAAATGTTGAGTTCTCATTGTGGAGAGCCAAGTTCAGCAATCAAATGGACATCTAATGTAGAATTCTAAGTTATGGCTCTTATTCTTCAATAATTGGTTTCTACTGTGATAGCTGCAAAAGAACTATGAGTTTGTTCCCAACAACTTGTATTGGTCCCATGTTGATGCTCATTATAAACAAAATCTGTGTTAATGATTAACAATATATGTATATAAAATTGTTCGAAATATGCTCCCAATCTCATTCCTTTTAAAACATCATTAAATTTTTCATTCGACATAGAATAGTATCTAATACTCTTTTAAACCTTCCGACTTTATAAACAAACCAAAAATTACTTAATAAATTATTAAATTTTAAAATACTCAAATGAAAATTTTAATTACAATTTCATATTAATATAATTCTCTTAATCGCATGATTTGTTTTGACCATTGAATTAGTTCCATGTTCATATCACTCATTAGCAAAATGTCCCCCCTAAACATAAAGTAAAATCAAAATTTAGATATTCATCTCCATAAATGGATTAATCAATGCAAAACCCACTTTGTTATGCATCACAATAATTTTGTGACACATAAGTCCCCTTTCCCTTGGTAATGATAATGATGAAGGAATAAGAACTAAGAACCACACCGCATGGGAATGCATTAGACAAAAGAGAAAGTTGACAGGCATTAAAATAATGAGCTTCCATAAATAAAAGTTTATCACTATTTTTTATGCCCCTCCTTGTGAAGACTTTTTATATAAAACTCATTCCATAGACACAGAGAATATATTCTTACATGGGTTTCTTTAAAAAAAATCAACAAGTTTTGGAATAAACTAAAGTAAGAACTCATTTTCATAAAATTGAATCATCAATGCCATGCCCACATGTTGGACTTGAACATCACTTACGTTGCTTTAGTTTCAATAATTTATGCCACACTTTTATGGTGTATTTAGACATGTCAAAGTAAGCATCAATTATTGTCCAATGGTCGACCTATATATGAAAAAATCTAGGCATATTTCATTATTATTCACATTGATTTAACTTCAAAGTTGTTTGATGTGTTGGCTAATTGTTGGCAAAAGTATAATTTGCCATTTTTTAAGTTAAAATTATAAACTAAAAGGAGATAGACTTTATGGTATATATTTCAAAGAATGAGATGGACAATTAATCATCTTTAAAGAATGGTATTGATGCTAACTTTAACTTTGTTCTTCCTAAGTGTTTTTTATTTTTATTTTTTAATATTATTTTTTAAAATAATGAAAAGAATAAAATTAATACATATTTTAGTAAAGTACATATAGACAAATTTTGAGATCTATGAAAAGTTATGCCTAAGGTTTTCTACTATTTGACCATAATCATGTTTAGCTTATTTTATATGGTACTATTGCACTCCCCAATATGGCATAAAATTAGGAATACAAAAGCATGGTTATTAAATAAATATATTATAATGGAATAAAAGTGTAAATCTCCTCCATCTCACATTCATTGGGTATCGTATGAAAGGGAAAGCACTTCCCTAAAGCGAAAGAGGGAAAAAATGCTCATAATTTCGCACTTGTGTATGGGCGTTGCTTCCTCCTTTTTCAATATAAAGGTAATTCAATAAATTAACAAATCAAAGTTTAAAATGCCTTTTTCATATAAAGGAAATTCAATGTATAAATAAATCAAAGTTCAATATTAGTTAGTGAAAGTGTAAAATATAATAAATTTATATTATTTAAAATTTTAAGATAATTTGGATTGATAAAATTAGAAGGTTTATTTTTATTTATTTTTTTAAGTCAAAGTGGACTAGCCACCATATTTATATTAAAAAATTGATTCAAGGACTCCTTCGTGGAAGAATCAGCAAGAAACCCCGGGATCATAGTCGTATACATAGAAAGGAAATAAAACATTTTTTACAATTGGATTTGCACATGCAAATCATGATAGTTCAAAAAACCTATTAGTTGGGCAAGGGCATAACAGAATTAAAAAACCCCAAATAGACCTATCATATGCGCCTTTGTAAAATAACATTCCATTACACAAAACTAGCATTCGTCCATGGGAGAGGATGGTTGCAGCACGAAATCCCATGCATGCTCCCATCCAACTGGAGAAGTCAACACCTTCAGAGCTTCCCAGCCATAGAAGGTTTATTTTGAAATCGGTGTGATGTTGTTATTTGATGAATAAGTTTGTATTTTATCATTTATTAAAAAACTAATATTATAAATATTTATAAAAAAATGGATGAATATAAAATCACATTCTTAGAGTCCATATATATGTAATGTAGATTTTAATTATTAAGAAGTTATAATAAAGAGGTTAGAGTTGTGATTTACATTTGAATTTGATATTGAAGATTTGTGATGATGAAAACTTGAGAATTTAAAGCTTTGTGACAAGAGTATACCAACGATGTGGACAAAATGGTGTTGTGATTATGTCCTAATTGTAGGATTCTATTTTTAGTAGAAATAAACCTTTTGTACTCATACAAGATTTTCACTAGGCGATACTTTAAGGAAATTGGTTGGTACTAAGAAGCAGTCTAAGGACCTATTAACAAGAGCCATGAATATCATTTCTAGTAGTCGCGCTCCTAGATTGTTTCAATTCTAATAAAAGAGTTTTCAGAGATGTTGAATGTTGATGTAGAAAAAGTAGAATCTAGTAGTTGAAGTTATAAGTTATTGATATGTTATTGTGTCATCCTAGTTATTGATTAGATTCTCTCTTAAAATGATTAAAATAAAGTAGGGTTATGCTCTAAAATACAAGACCTAAACACAAAATTTAATACTTATAGTGTGTTGGTCAATAGTTAAAGACCATATTTTAGAAGATTTGGCATGGGAAAAAATTAATGTGCCTAAAAATAAGGAACATAGTTGCATTAATATTTCACTTCAACGACAAAGCCATGGTTACAATTTACTCAATGATGGGAAATGGTCTAGAAAATGGCTCAGCATAAATACTCTTAACCAATTGACATGGCATAACAAAATATTAAAGGTTTAGGTTTAAGAATAGGAGATAAAAAATTAATAATTAAATACTAAAATAGTATGTTAAAGACATCCACATAAAGGGAAAGCTACATATTTTTCTCTCTTACAATTATAATGCAAATAAATTAGTAAAAAATGAGGCTATGGAAAGATAATTATATCATCGAGATAATCAATAAGAGATTCACATTCTAAGAAATTCAGGAGAATGTAGACAATTACCTCGTAATGCTAGAGAAAATGAAAGTAAGAGATGTGTGCATGCGCAATGATAAGAGTATTCTCATCATTTTCAAGATGTATAATGAAAACTAGTTTGGAAATTACTTAGTTAGTAAAACAATTTCTATCAATGAATGTGATTTTTTTCTATGCTTTGGAGTGATAATAACTAAAATTGAAGAATGATTAATTGATCCTCCACTTTAACATGTGTACTAGTTTTAGCTATCATGCTAGTTTCCCCTCCACTCTAGCTCTCGTACTAGCTTCCTTAAAAGTATTATCAATTTGTGTGACTTATTGATCATCTACATATTGTTGGTGTTTCCAACTAATTGCCCAAGTATCCCCTATGAGATAGTCAATCTTCAATCTATAGGAATTTAGATCAGTGGCCAACTTGATAGGATAATCATGAACCTCTTCACTTCAAGGTCTATGAAACCTAGGTGAGTGTACCTAAACCAATACCCTTATGTTCCTAATCCCTATTTCTAATGGGTGTTATAACAAATATGTTCTCAATACATGAAACCAAGAATATGTATGATCACATTTGATTTTGACTATATATTATTTGATTTGATAAAATTTAGAGACCTTGAGAATAGATAATTCTAACCCGAAAGATTAAAATAAAAAAATTCCTAACATAAAATAACATGAAAGAGGGAAAAAATATTGGTTTTCAAGAACATGCTAAAGTTGCAGAACATGGAATATGACTAGTGCCTATCGGGTAGACGAAGTCATGGATGTAATATAATAGTGAAAAGAGATGCAATATTTTAACCAAAAGTATATGCATTCCACTTAATGAATACCTTTTATTAGCCAAGTTATTGCAATGAGTTATTGTAAGCTATACTTGATATCCATAGTAACATCATACAAAATCTCTATGAAAGAATGAAGATATTAATTCCCTACTTTAGAGAAATCAAAATCCCATCACACAGTTTCAATAGGTTACAAAGATGAAATCAAAAAGTCCTTAACCATTAATTTCATAAAACTCTGGACACCAACATGGAGACAACTTGAAAACCATTAGATTTTAATTTCAAGATGCTTCTAATATTATACCTTTTTTATTCAAAATGTCAACTATCATCGAAAATTCATATACAAACACTTAGAATAGAGATGCATCATATTCATGTTCTCAAACTTCCAGAGAAATAAAAACTTTTTACGATGGCTTTGTTAGAAATAGGAAATATTGAGAGGGGGGGTGAATTAGTATTTCACAAACTTTTACTTTTGCCCAATTATGGATATAACAAATTAACTTGAAGCTTGCATAAAAAATTAAACTAAGGAAACTGAATAACAAGCATAGCAATAAATTAAATGAACTCATAACACCATGTTTGTTCTCGAGGAAACCCTAGCCAAGGGAAAACCCCAGTTGGTTGATACCCACAACTGATCCACTAATCAAAAGTATATGGTTAAGGATATTGACCCTATTAGGAGTATATTACATACATATAGTGTCTCCATCCTAGTTAAAGAATTCTAGGCCTTGTTAGAAGCCTCAACCCTATTAGGAGTTGCTATTACAAAATAGAATGATTGCAATATGGGCTCACTACCCAAACATGCAATATACAATGATATCTTCAAATACAAAGGTAAAGTACATAACCTTATATTGTTGCCGAATAGCTTTCCTATTCTGATTTAGCTTTCTAGGCTCTTCACTTTCATTTCCAGAGTCTACTTGCTTTCCTTGTTACAATATTCAACTTCGCGTCTTACTTTTCTTGTTACAAATGCTATATGTATCATATGTACATTTAGCATTACATAATTCTTGCATTTATACAAGTTATTACAATTAATACCTTCCAGTCAGCTTACAATACATAAACTCTTCTCAAAATATAAAACTAATTCATGTTGCCTTAGGGTTAACATCTAGGATGTCATCCCTACATGGTTAAGTCATTATTTTGATAAATAAAATAATCCCTTAACTTATTGTTATCACTTCTGTCTTCTGTTCTATTCAAGTCGGCTCAACACTGTCTTTGTAATTCTTTAATATCTTCTTCCATACATGTCGTATAGACTTACACTTTCATATGTGGCTTTGATATACATATAATTATCCATGTTCAATTCTGCATGCATTGAACCTTCTTCTATGAACATCTCTAATCAAAACTGTCTCTGATTAGACTGGTAAACATTGTTGTACTTAGATAATTTTCTAGTGCGCTCATACAAGACTGCTTCCTTCTATTATGCGATCATCATAGTGATTATATATTTCTATAATGACAACAATCTGATATCCTACTTAGCCAAATTACCAACAAGCTTATATGAACTATTCAAAAAACTAGCAACCATAAAATAGAGCCTTGAATTCCCTTTAATAAGATAAGGGAGGAATGAGATTTTTATTTTTTTTTATAATTTAATAAGTGGCAATAGCTAACTACCTGACTACGAAAACAAAAAAAAAATAGCTACTAATAGAATCAAACATTCCTTTTTAATTCTTTGTATGTGTAGCTAATGTTGATCACCTAGAAGCTTCATCCTTGAACAAATCTACTTATCAAGCCGGGAAAGAAATCTAATCACTTGGAAAACCTATGTAAGGCACCTTGACAAATAGAAACTTGTGGTATACTTGATATCCATAGTAACATCATACAAAATCTCTATGAAAGAATGAAGATTTTAATTCCATGTTTTGGAGAAATCAAAAGCCCATCAAACAATTGCAATAGGGTACAAAGATGAAATCAAAAAGTCCTTAACCATTGATTTCATAAAATTTTAGATGCAAGATGAATACAACTTGAAAACCATTAGATTTTGATTCCAAGATGCTTTTAATATTAAATATTTTTTCTTTAAAATGTCAACTATCATCAAAAATTCATATACAAACACTTAGAACAAAGACACATCATATTCATGTTGTCAAACTTGCAGAGAAAGAATAACTTTTTACGGTGGCTTATATGACCTATTAATACAACTAGAAACCATAAATAGAGCCTTGAATTCCCTTTCATAAGATAAGGGAGGAACAAGCTTTGGGATTTTTACAATTTTATAAGTGGCAATAGGTAATGTTGATTCCTAAGAGGCTTACACATAAATAAGGGCAGTTGGAATGCTTCGCAGGAGTGGGACGGGGTGTGCCTTTTGAAATAACCTCTGATATTTTAGAAGTTGGCTCTTCATGACTAGTGTTTGGAAAAAAGGAAGGGAACAACATTTAACAACTTAAGCTAAGGGGAGGCAAAACATCAGATCAATCTTTGTTGAATAAGTTAAGAATGTGTTAGATAGTATCTGCAAGGGTTCGACCATTTATGGTCAAAGATTCATGCATTCATTTATAATTACATAGTGTTTCATAGACCCTTCATTGTTGGTCAGGAGAATAAGAATCCAAAGTCGGCGAACATAAGGAAAATGTGTTCATATCCCAACTGCAAGAAGCACCTACAAGGGTCCGAATGAAGACACAAAAATCCTAAAGAGAGTCCAATCCTTTTTACCCATAGAAATGGTATAAGACACTACTTACCAACAGAGATAAATATTTCTTATAAGGGTCGGAAGATAAGACCTCACTTACTAAAATTGATCTTCCTGAAGAGTAGGCTGCAAGCAATGCAATTCATCCCCTATTCTAGATGAATTGTGAGGAGAGAGATCATCATGATCACAAGTACACCTAAATGAACAAAAAAAAATTGTAGCGACATAAATATACTAGACCATACCCATAAATATTTAGCACATGACATATTGATTAACAAAATGGAAAAGGACACAAAGGTACAGTCAGCATGAGTTGTTAAGAGAAAGCATGCCAAGGAGAGAGAGTATGCCCCATAATATAAATGTTACTATATTAACCCATGGTCAATAAGTCATAGGGTCTTTTTCTCATAAAATAAATCCTCTACAAATATTATAGAGTATTTCTAACTCATTGAATAGAAGTTCAATATTCTAACCTCTTCTCTTTTACAGGTCCCTGGAGTTATATAGAAAAACCCTGAGCCAATATGATCAAATAATGATTACATTTAGTTATAATTAATCCACATGTCAAAGAATTAGGCATCGATCACTCAAATTCATATTCTGCAAGGAAATGTGTCCCTCTAAATGGTTAATTGTAGCATACTTTCTAGTCAGACTAGGAGGATAAATCATGGAGGATCAATCAAGGATGACCATGATTGTATGGACCAACCAAAAAGATTTCTTGAGACAGCTGTCAAAAATACCATTGGTCGTGGGTATCCTCATAACGCATGTTGGCAGAGCTTGGATGAGAGAGGGAATCCGCAAAGCGACTTGAAATCCTAATAGCTTGACATGTGTCAACCTCTGTTGGGAGGTTTTTTTGTTGAAAACGTGTCCCACACATGGAGGTCGCCGAAGCTTGAATAATGAAAGTCGTGAGGCTAATGATGTAAGGGTAAAATTTTTGGCAACTTTCAAGGGATCTCGACCTACCATGAATGAACCTAGAATCTTTGGATGTGCAGACCAGAGCCTTATTGTTAATATTATTTATAACAATAGAGAGGGGGGGTGAATCAGTTGTTCTCAGGTCCAGATGTACCAATTGAACTTTTAAACACTTCCACAATCTCATATCTAATCACCAACACAGCTCGGTCTCTAAAGTATATATACTAGAAACATATGACATGCAGTCCACTGTCCAAAAGTAATTAACTTGCAGAATATAGAAACATTCACATCAAAACATTCACACAAGTATAACACCAGTATTTATAGTGGAAACCCAATTTGGGAAAAACCACTTTGTAACATGTTACTGATATTTTCACTCTTCTCAAGTGAGCTCTATGAAAAGCCAACCTTGTTAAAGGTTTACAAACACACTGCTAGGTGTGACCCGGTTAAAGGATTTAAACAATCTGTCAAAAGTGACCTGGTTAAAGGATTTAAGTACATTCCATTAGAATGCCACCTTGATTAAAGGATTTAAACAATGACTGTTAGGTCAACCTTGATTAAAGGATTTAGACTGATACAATGATTAGAAAGTAGCAATAGTTTCTGATCTGAAAAACATACAAGTCACTTTGAAAATAACAAATCCAATTCACAAATATATGTTGATTTACTGACTAAGTTCTATTTTTATCTCCATGACTGATCTTCTCAGAATTTGCTTCAAGCAATCACAACTCTAATCAACTCCTTCACCTTCAGCCTTCTGCTTAGACTTATCAGCCAATAACATCAACAATTTTAGCATACTCTTTAACCTCACAATTAGGTTTTCATTTATACCTCTTCACTTAGGTAGATCCATATTTTGTCACTTAATCTCCTCTGTAGATCTTAGGTTTAGGTCAGATCCATCAGATCCTTCCATCATTTAAGTTATTCATCCTTCCTTCTAGATACATCTTCAAACTTCTCATTGAATCCATAATAAAATGATTTACCATGCATTAAATTCTCCATACAATCAATTAATAAAGTCAACATGATTTACATAACCCAAGAATTCAACTATGTCAGCTGGGAATCTGAATTCTTTCTCCAATATCTAAATTACTGACACTCAGTTAATACTATGTTCATCTCCTCTGTCATCACTATGTAACTCGGTCATCTCTACAAACTGTCTTCCTCAGCTAACACTATTTTTCTCGGTAATTTCTTGTCGCTTGGCATAAACTGATGTTTGGTCAACACTAAATTTACTTGACATATACTAGCACTCGTTCAACACTAACATCACATGGCTTAAACTAGATTTCTTCACTTTTTCTCGATTAAGCCTACTTCTTCAGTCTTTCTTCTTACTTAGATAAACAATACATTATCTTATTAATGTGCCAAATAATCAAGTACCCATAGAAGTATCAAATAACTCAACTTTTCCCTAGGTTCTCTTGTTATCTCCCTTACCCTAATCCTTTTCATCAATCAATAGATATGGTACTTTCTTAGATAGCAACTGTCTTACCAGTTAAGGTTTGACATCAATGACAATATAACAATTGTTTCAATTACAGTTTCCAACAATCTCCCTCTTTAGCATTGATGGAAATGCCACATGAATAACACATGATTTACCAACCAATCTAAAAAAAATGTCAGTGCATCAAAAAGATTTATAATATCCTTAGCTTCATTTTGATTCACAACAACTTAGCCTTGCTTGACCGTTCACATAGTTACTCCCTCTGAATATTTTATGTATCTCTCTCCCTCTGATTCTCTGAATCTCTAAATCTTGGAACATATACCTCATTATTCTTTATATCTATGTTTTCATTTGAATCTCTCCCTCTTTCACAATAATGCCAAAGTAGTATCTAGCACTTACATCTTTCATATGTAGATGTCATATTGTTAGTTTAGTATTAGTATTTCTCCCTCTATCATCTTGCTTATGACTAATTATCAGCTTTATTTTTCTTTTCACAACTCTAGGCAACTCCTAAAGCATGACCTTTACTGCATCAATCTGTCAGATATTTTGTGTAGCACATTTGATGCAGTGCTTCTAGTTGACTAGGAAGCCTCAGTTAGGTGAAGGACCCCTAATTTACCTCTAAGATATTCATGAGCATCCTTAGGTAAAGATTTTGTGGATATGTTAGCTAGTTGTTCCTTTGTATTCACATATTCTATTCTCACTTCTTTATCTTGTACCAATTCCCTCAAGTAATGATACTTGATAGAAATATGTTTAGTCTTTGTGTGCATCACCGGATTCTCTGATATGTTCATAGCACTTGTTTTATCACCAAAAATAACAACTGACTCAGTGATTTCCTCTTTTATTCCTTTCAACAATTGCTTGATCCATACCAGATTTGAGCAGTTTACTACAGCTGCTACATACTCAGCTTCTGTTGTAGATTGGGAAATACAGTTTTGTTTCTTACTTGTCCAGGAGACTAATATCTTTCCAAGAAAGAATGCTCCACCACTTGTAATTTTATTTTCATCAATATTTCATTCCCAATCTGAATCAGTGTAGACTCTCAATTCAAATTTCTCATTATTTTTGTAGTACAATCCATAATCTTTTGTCCCTTTCAAATATCTCAGTATTCTCTTCACAACCATCATATGATTTTTCTTAGGATTGGCAGAGATTCTTTCCACAATCCCAACTACTAGGGCTATATTTGGTCTACTATGGACAACATATTGTAGCTTTCCAATCATGGGTCTATGCAGGGTTTGATTCACTTCGGCAGTATCATCAGTTTTAGATAGTTTATGTCCAGTAACCATAGGATTACTTACTAGTCTATAATCCTCCATACCAAAAGTTTTCAGTATCTCTTTGACATATTTAGATTGTGTGATAAAGATACCTTTCTCCATCTGATAGACTTGCAAACCAAAAAATAATTTTATCTCACCAAACATAGACATCTCAAACTCAGTTTGCATCTCATTAGAAAATTTCTAATATAGGGCATTTTGTTCTCCAAATATGATATCATCCACAAAAAATTTAGCTAACAAAATCCCTTTACCTTCTTCAGCTTTCATGTATAGATTGTTGTTTTCATTTGTCCTTGTAAATCCAATATTTATCAAATAATTGTGCAGCCTCTCCTACCATGCTCTGGGGGCTTGTTTCAATCCATACAGTGCCTTGTTTAGTTTGCGAACCATATTTTTCTTGTTTGGATCAAAAAATCATTCAGGTTGTTCAATGTATACTTCTTCTAATATACTATTCAGAAATGCATATTTGACATTCATTTGATATACTTTGAAGTCTCTATATGCAGCATATGCAAGTAGAGTTCTCACTCCTAATCTTGCTACAGGGGAAAATGTTTCCCCATAGTCTATTCCTTCTTCTTGTGCATAACTATTGCATACTAATCATTCCTTGTTCCTTGTGACTTGTCCATGTTCATTAAGCTTGTTTCTAAATACCCATTTTGTTCCAATAACATTCTTGTTTTCTGGTCTCGACACCAGAGTCTAGGTATCATTCTTTTCTATTTGATCTATTTCTTCATTCATAGCTTGAATCCATTCTTCATTCTTTAAAGCATCTTTTACTGTCTTAGGCTCAAACTCACATAATAAACATGTATGGTCTTTCAACTTACTTTTGGTCAAGACTCCATATTCCTTATCTCCAATGATTTTCTCAAACTTATGATGTCTTCTCACATATTGTGCCAATGTAGGTTCATATTTCTTTTCTTCTTGATCTTCAGGTTCATCATGAAAATTTTCAATTTCTGCTTTTGATTGCTCGACAACATCCTCTTGATTCTCGGTATTTCTTACCCATGACTCTTCATCTAGTGTAAGTTTGTTACTTGCCTCTCCTTCCATATAGACAAAAGATCTACAATCTTCAGGTTCTTGTTTATCTTCTTGTTCATTCTTCTCTGCATATTCATCAACTATCACATTTTCACTTTCCACAACTTTGTTAGTGTTAGAATTCAAACACTTATAAGCTTTTCTCTTAGTGGAATAGCCTAGGAATATGTCTTTATCACTTTTTGTATCAAATTTTCCATTTCTATTATCTTTTAGTATATAGAATTTACTCCTAAAGATTCTAAAGTATTTCACATTAGGTGCATATCCATGCCATAATTCATAAGGTGTAGCATTTGTACCTTTCTTGATTTGTACTCGGTTTAAGGTATAAATAGATGTACTCATAGATTATCTCCAATACTTTTGTGCAACATTCTTCTCAATCATTAGTGTCCTTGCACAATCCATAGTTGACTTGTTTCTCCTCTCAGTTATACCATTTTGTAGAGGTGTTCTAGGTGCAGACATTTTTCTCTTGATTCCTCTATCATTACAAAACAAATTGAACTCATTTGATATAAACTCTCCACCTCGGTCAAATCTCATAAATTTCAGACTTTTACCTGTTTCTTTTTCAACTTTTTCTAAGTACCACTTAAACAACTAAAATGCATCATATTTTTCTTTCAAAAACATTACAATCATCATTCTAGTGTAGTCATCAACAAATAGAATAAAGTATTTAGCACCACAATAACTTTGTACACCCATAAGTCCACAAAGGTGAGTATGAACCAAATCAAAAATATTTTCAAAAGTAAATGTCTTGCTCTTGAAACTAGACTTTGTCATTTTACCCAACTAACATCATTTACACATCACATTATCATGTTTCTTCAATCTCGACAAACCTCTAACTTTCTTCTTTTTACTAATATTTACCATATTTTCAAAGTTTACATGACATAGCCTCTTATGCCATAACCATACATCACCAAATTGTGCAAACAAACATGTATCTTCAGATAAATCTAGATAGAACAAATTACCTCTAGTCTATTCTCCACTTTCAATTAGTTCACCAATAGCATCAAATATTTTAGCCTTTCTATGATGAAACTTCACTCGGTAACCAGTGCTATTAAGTTGTGCAACACTCAAAAAATTATAGTTAAGACCTTCAACCCAATAGGCATTTTCACATGTGATCTTATTAGTTAGCTTAATTGATCCTTTACCCCTTACAGGACATGGTGCATCATTACCAAATTTAACACTTCTACCTTTGTAATGATCTAGGGTTTCAAATTTACTTTTATCACCAATCATGTGGTGTGAGCAGCCACTATCAATAATCCATTTATCACCTTTACTCACATAAGAAATAAGTTCCATTTTCTCATCTTCATCAGAATCATCTTTCATAGCAACATAAACTACTTCAATATCAAAATCATCACTATCACTGTCAGTTTCATCTTCATCAATATAACAAGATTTCTTATCTTTATCCTTGTAAGCTATGTACCTTCGGTGATCTTTTTAATCTCTCTTATCTTTGTACTTTCTTTCTCTTTCCTCATCCTTGTCATTCCTGTCAAGACATCTTGCAGCAATATGGCCAACTTTGTTACATAAAAAATAGATTATAGGAAGTTTACCTTTATACTTGCCTTTTCCTCTTTTCAATCTTCTAGCCATGAGTTCCTCAAGATCATCTCGTTCCTCATCAGAAATGTCACTGTCACTTTCACTATCACTTTCACTTTTCACACATTTTTCATTTTCTCTCTTAGATTTATGCAAAACCATTTGTGACTTGAATGCAAATTCAACATTAGGAACATAGTAGTTATCATAGCTAGATAGCTCAAAAGAAGTAAGCTTACCAACAAGACTTTTCAGAGTTAGAAAATTACTAGGGTTACATCTTGATTCTTGAATTGCTAAAATTATGATAGCATAGATACTAAGCAAGGTTCTCAATACCTTACCAATAACAATATCATCATCAATGATTCCATTTTGTCCTCTAATACAATTCACTATCTCCTTAATTCTACCACAGTACTGAGCAATATTTTCACCTTCATGCATTTTCATTTCATCAAACTTACCTCTTAGACTTTCAACTTTTTCTCTCAGTACATTTGTATCACCACCATAGATGGTTGTAAGAGTATCCCACATTTTCTTTGCAGTAGTGCAATCTTTGATATCTTCAAATTCAAGGTAGCTTAAGGCATATGCAATCTCCAACATTGCTTGATTATGTTCTTGTTTGGCTTTCATCTCCTCGAAAATCAAAGGTGCATTAGGTATAACATAGTCATGTTCAACATAGTATTTTTTTGAATCATCAACACCAGCTAGATGCAATTTCATCAGATACCATGCAGAGAAGTTCTCCTTGTTCAACTTCAGTATCTTCTTTTTGTACATCTTGATTATTAGCTTCAAATACCTTTAAACTTTTTCTCTATAAGCACCAACATCTCTAATACCAATTGTTAATATTATTTAGAACAACAGAGGGGGGTGAATTAGTTGTTCTCAAGTCCAAATGTACCAATTGAACTTTTAAACACTTCAACAATCTCAGATCTAATCACCAATAGAACTCAATCTCTAAAGTGTTGGAGATTTGTCAGCAAGCCACTGTTTGACTATATGTTTGTCATTGATGAAAACATATGGTAAGCAATGTGTTTGGAAGCCTTATGCAGTGATCCTTGAGCATATGTTGTATGGAGATGTTATCAGCATGATACCATAGATGCAAAGGTTGATTCTAAGTGCAGTTAGTTGTGTAGCAGTTTATGTCAGCAATGTTCCTAACAAAGTTACAGATAGAGTTTAGTATGAGATTTTTAGTATGGTTATGATGGAGCCTTGTGCATTTATATTTGTGTTGTAGGCATTTTATTAAAGCTATGTTCATGGATGCAAATTCAGTTGTGTAGTACAGGTTGAGTTGTGATGTTTCCAGTTGCCAGTTACAATTTTTTGAGTTTATTTGATGGAGACGACATTGTTTATATTGTTCCTATAGTTGCACCTATCATTTTGATATGCGTGTTTATTTTAGTGTTTGGTAATGAGTTAAGAATGTTTGGTTAAGATCACATAACAAAATTTAGATTGTAAGTAAATTTTTAGTTGTTTTGGTGGACGACAGTGTGAAGCGCGTTTGCTCATATTGAGTTGTGTGGTCCTATTTGTGTTGCATTCTTAGAATAGCCATTGGAAATGCTAATGGATGTTAGAATAACTAAGAGGGGGGTGAATCAGTTAATCACTATCCCAATACAAAATGTATAATCCAAAAAAAAAAACTTAAATTTTTGTTGCTCGGTAACTTAAAATACTTTTACTGTCTATACATTTACCGATTATCAATCTAAAACTTATAGCAGTTATCGATCAAATCAAATATGCAATATGTAAATATGACATCAAAACAAACATCACAATCAACACATAACACAAGAGATTTAACATGAAAACCCTGTGAAGGAAAAAACCACCTAGGACCGGCAACCCAAAATATTCACTCTTCTGAAGTGAGGTCGGTGAAGATCCAACCCTGTTAAAGGTTACAAACACACTGTTAGGTGTGACCTTGTTAGAGGATTTAAGACCAACTATTATCGTCCAACCAACAGTCACTCTAGGGTTGACAGGATAACAATGTTCATTCTATGAATGATACATAATAAGACTTTCTTAGTCCACTCAGTTAAGAGATTTGACTATGTAGAATGGTTAAATATGTACAGTAGGTGATCTGACTTAATACAACTTCACTTGCAAATTACAAATCAATGTTCAACTCATACAAATCTTTCTGATCAATGTAACATTTATGATTCAACAATATATCAACTTACTGTCTGTCGATAATCACTCTTTATTGCTCGGTAATGCTCTGGAGTAGGGTTCTCCTTGACCAGTATGATAAAAATGTATGAAAACTTGTTCACACGATGATTCTGTAGTTTTCTTCTCTTCCGGCATCACACTGATTGTGAAATCTTTAGTCTCTTATATAGACATGTAAACCATTTTCTTCTGCTCTATCATATTTTTCCGCTTAATCATCTTCGTTGATTTTGCCTCTTAAACATACCTCGGCACTTGTGTCAATAAACGTTTGATTCTCATTATTTAAATCTTTGTTGAATTTTGTTAGCCATCGATCTATGTAACAAACATTATCTGTTACCTCAAATTCATACACTTTCCAGCTCATCAATCTTATTGGCTAAACTAATCATTTAGTTCATTATGTTCTTCTCAGTTAACACATAAATGTGTAGGTGAACACAAGCTCAGTTTACACTGTGCTCGGTATACACTACACTCTGTCGGTGTATACTGAAATGCTTCATCAACTGACAACACTGTTTTGTGTCTTTCAGCTCTTTTTCTCATCATAGATGAATGAAACATAATCAATTCAATATCATAAGGTCATAGAATCATCAAGTTACTCAATGTATTCATTATCCTCATCTATCATATCCATCTTCCTCATGCAAATATTTATGTTCTTCATCTCTTTCACTCCTTTTCTACAAATGTATCGATATAATAACTTACAAGATAAGTTTTCTCAAACTTAGTTGACATCAATGATAACATAATACTGATTCAATCATATTACATATCTAATCAATCAGCTCGGTGATCTTAAATCACAGATTCTTCAATCAGGTTCTAAATCAGTTGTAGTTCATCAATCTCTCCCTTTGGCATTGATGGCAACTCAAGTAATATGAAATATACCATACACATACCAAACATGTATTCTACAACTCTGTGAACAAATGTTGTGCAATCTCTCCCTAGCTTAATATGTTTAATCACTACGTTACTCAACAGAATTAACAATGCAGCTTTACCATTCTACAAATATGATCTTTTCAGCTCTCAGATTCCTTCTTCTGTTCTCAGTAACTGATCTTCAATGCTCTCCCTTTCTTTAATTTTTCTCTCCCTCAGATAGTTCTCATCGGTGCATATTGTTTCATATTGTTTATCTCTCCCTTTGATAACAATGCCAAAGAAACAAATAAACAAACAACTCTTCAGTAACCAAGTAACTCTCTATTGTCTAGTGCATACTCTGTATACTGATATGTCAATCAGTTCTAGTACCTTTCACAACCTTAGACATGATCCAAAGTGTGAGTTATGCTGCATCAACATGAATGATCTTCTGATAAGATTAGGCTGATGCAACATCTGAATCACCTTAGTGACCGGTAGACAGGGGACAGACCCCAAGTCTAGTCCTCAAATACTCAAATGTGTCCTTTGGTAGAGATTCTATAAATATATCTGCAAGTTTTTCTTTTGATATAAAAAACTCTAGCTTAACTTGCTTCTCCTGTACTTGTTCTCTCAAGTAGTGATACTTTATTGATATATGCTTTGTTTTAGAATGCATCACTAGATTCTTTGAAATGTTTATTGCACTGGTGTTATCACAGTATATAATCACTGGCTCAGTGCTTATCTCATCCATACCTTCCAAAACTTGTTTAATGTATGCAATGTTTGAACAATTTGTAGCAGCAGCAACATACTTTGATTCGGCTATAGACTGAAAAATGAAAGCCTGCTTCTTACTTGTCCAGGTAACAAGTCTTTCACCAAAGAAAAATGCTCCTCCGGTGGTGCTTTTTCTGTCATCCACATTTCTAGCCCAATCAACATTGGTATAGAATCTGAGTTCAAACTTTCCTTCCTTAGGATACCATGGTCCATAATCCTCTGTTTTCTCCAGGTATCTTAAGATTCTTTTAGTAGCAATCATGTGTGATTCTCTAGGATTAGCAGAAAATCTAGCAACTATTCCCACAGCAAGTGCTATGTCTGGTCTACTATGAACTACATACATTAGCTTACCAATCATTGATCGGTACAGTGTCTGGTTTACCTCTATAGTTTCATCTTCCTTAGTCAATTTACATCTAGTAGCCATCGGTGTTCCATAGGTTTAGCATCTTCCATGCCAAATGTTTTCAATAATTCCTTTATGTATTTGGATTGTGTGATGAATATCCCATCACTCTATTGAATCACTTGTAGTCCAATAAAGAACTTAATCTCTCCAAACATAGACATTTCAAATTCATACCTCATATCATCAGCAAAGGCTTTACATATTTGATCTTGACCTCCAAATATGATATCATCCACAAATATCTCAGCAATAAGAATTGTATCATCGGTATCTCCTTTCATATATAGATTGTTGTTCTCACTTGTTCTTACAAATCCTATACTTAACAAATAATTATGCAACCTCTCATACCAGGCTCTCGGTGCTTGCTTCAAACCATATAAATCTTTATGTAATCTACATACCATATCTTTCTTTTCTAGATCAATGAACCCTTTAGGTTGTTCTATGTATACTTCTTCTTCAAGTATTCCATTCAGAAATGCTGGCTTGACATCCATTTGATAAACCTTGAATTTATTGTGTGTAGCATATGCAAGTAGCATTCTAACTCCTTCTAATCTAGCAATAGGTGCAAAGGTTTTACCATATTTTATACCTTCCTCCTGTGCATATCCTTTACATACCAATCTAGCTTTATTTCTTGTCACTTCTCCATTCTCATTATGCTTGTTCCTGAATATCCACTTAGTGCCGATAACATTCTTATCTTTAGGTTAGGGTACTAAGGTCTAGGTTTTTTTTTTCTCTATCTTTTCTATTTCTTCCTTCATTGCATTAACCCATTCATCATTCTCTAATGCAACTTTTACATTTTTCGGTTCATAATCACAAACTAGACATGTACCTTGTCTTGCTTTGCTCCTTGTTTGCATTCCAGCTTGCTTGTCTCCAATGATTTGTGATTCAGGATGGTGTCTTCTAACAAAAATACCAGTATCCTATCTCTCATTTCCTATTCATCTTGTGCAAGTTCATTTTCTTGCTCGGTATGGCCATCCTACTTGTCGGTTTTTCTTTCCTGTTGTCCGGTATTGTTTTTCTACTGACCGATTATCACAGGTTGTGGCTTTGGTAGATACTTTGATTGTTCAATGTAAGTGAATCTACCGTAGTCTTCTAGTTCCTTTGTACTTTCCTCTGTGTTCTTTTCATCAAACTCATCAACTTGGATGTTAGTGCTTTCAATCATTTTATTAGTAGTTTTATTCAGACACTTATATGCTTTGTTTTTACTAGAATATCCTAGAAATATCCCTTCATCACCTTTTGAATCAAATTTACCATTTCTCTCATCTTTCAAAATAAAACATTTGCTTCCAAAAATTTTGAAATAACTTACAGTAGGTTTGTGTCCAAACCACAACTCATAGGGTGTCTTGTTGGTGTCCTTCAATTGAACTCGATTAAGCACATAAACTACTGTACTGATAGCTTCCCTCCAATATGTCTGAGCAACATTCTTTTTTAGCATCAATGTCCTAGCATAGTCAACTATTGACCTCTTCCTTCTTTCAGCAATCCCATTTTGTTGAGTTGCCCTCAGTGCTGAGACCTGTCTTTTAATACCATGCTCATTACAGAAATTAGTAAATTCATCAGAGATAAATTCACCTCCTCTATCAGATCTTAAGCATTTCAATTCCTTACCAGTCTCTTTTTCTACCTTAGCCTTATACCACTTAAACATCTTAAATGATTAGATTTTTCTTTTAAGAACATAATAGTCATCAATCTAGTATAGTCATCAACAAAAAGAATAAAGTATTTATCACCATAATAACTTTGAGTTCTCATAGGACCACATAGGTCGGTATGAACCAACTCAAGTATCTTCTTTGTTGAGTAATCCTTACTTTTGAAACTAGATTTAGTCATTTTACTCTTCTAGCATTCATTACACATAACATGATCCAGTTTCGACAAGTTAGGCATCCCTCTAACTCTTTTCCTTTTACTGATCTTAATCATGTTATCAAAGTTCACATGGCATAACCTTTTATGCCACAACCAAGCATATTCATTTTTTATCATCAAGCAAGAAGGCTCATTAGTATCAAGATAAAATAGATTACCTCTTGATTGTTCTCCAGTTCCAACTAGTCTTCCTTCTTCATCAAAGATTTTCACTTTCTTGCTCTCAAAAGAAACTTGGTGACCTAAATTATTTAGTTGTGCCACACTTAACAAGTTATAGTTCAGTCCATCTACCCAATATGCATTATCACATTTTATCATATCATTTATCATTAAGGTTCCTTTACCTCTTACCATATAGGGTGTGTCATTTCCCATCTTAACTGATCCTCCATTGTATTCTTCAAGTACATCAAACTTCTCCTCATCACTAGTCATGTGATGTGTACAGCCACTATCTATGATCCATGTATTATTCTTGTTAACTTTAGAGATCAGTGTTGTTTATTCATGTTTTTCTTCTTCTTCCTCTGAGTCATCTTTCATAGCAACAAATACAACTTCTACATCATCATCAAAATCAGATTCAGATTCATTATCCTCAACTATGAAACATGCCTTTTTCCCTTTGTCATTGATGTCTCGGTTATCTATGTTGTGTCAGTAGCCTCTATTGAATCTTCTCTCATAGATTCCTTCAGATCATTCTTTGGTTCTATCATCATCTTTCTTATGTGGACATCTAGCAGCGATGTGTCCAACCTCTTTACAATTAAAGCATGCCAAAGGTAGCTTACCTCTATATCTCCCTTTTCCTTTGGGTAATCTTCTAGGTACAAGAGCTTCAAGTTCATCAAGCTCATCATCGGTATTACTGTCACTATCATTTTTATTATTCCTACTAGACTTACTAATCTTCAGAGAAGACATGAAAGTGGATTCCACATGCAGTACAACACTGTTATCATAGTTATTTAACTCAAAGGTTGTAAGTTTACCAATTAGATTGTCAAGTGTAAGTACATTACCAGATGTAGACCTTGTCTCATGAATAGCAGATATTCTAATTGCGTAAACCGGCAATAAGGTTCTAAGTATTTTTCTAACAACTTTTTCTTCACTAATGACTCCATCAGATGCTCTAATAGCATGTACTACCTCTTTCAATCTATTTATATATTGCATAATATTCTCACCTTCTTTCTGTATACACCTAAAAATGGCTTCATTAATTAATTAAATATTTATTGTTTAATTACTATTGACTTGATAAATTAATTAAATATTTATTATTTAATTAATAATTATTCCTCTATTTATTAAGTAAATTATTTAATTTATTTAATAAATTCACTATAGTCTATTCTTCTATCCTAAGTCTTCTAAATAGTCTATTAAAGTGATTTAATTAAATACACAATCACCTAAATATGACTAAGTTTCCTAGTTCACCTCATCCACCTAGTCACCTGACACATCACCTTGGCTAAAATAAATAATTATTATTAATTATTTATTCATATTTATCCTCACCCACACATGTCCTATTCTTAAGGGCTATGTGGCCTCATAGGACTTGGTCTCATGACCACATGTCCTCTCAACAACCAAGTCAAGAGACATTCCCTATTCCTAAGGGGCTTCTCAAGCCACCTCTAAGGGTCAAAGGTGACTCATAGGACACTTGTGCAAAGAGTCCTCATGAGGAAAAGGTCTCTCCCTCTTTCTCTCTTTGGTCTTTGTGAGACACTTGACATGTGTCTTTCCCTTCCACCTTCTTCTCCTCCATGTCAATGTGAGAGGAACATCATCCCTATTCTTCCTCTCACATTCCAACTACATCCCCCTTTCTCTCAACTCCTTCAACCAAGTCAATCCTAGCCCTAGGATCTTCCACCTTCCATTTTCAACCATAGGATTGTGCCACCTAGGCCTAGATCCTCCAAAACTCTATAAAAGGAGCCTCATTTCTCATTTAATAGCTAATAGGTATTTTTGATAACAAGCATTCAAGCATCCAAGCATTCAAGCATTCAAGCATCCAAACATTCAAGCAATCAAACATTCCATAGCAATCACCATTTCATTTGCATTTCATCCATTAGTTTGCATAAGTTATTGTGCACACAATATCATTCAATCTCCACACTTTGGTAGCATCTTGGGAGAAGGCTTCATTTTGGAAATCTGAGAGCTCAACATCTTCAAGAAATCAAAGCTAGGAGAACAATGGAGACAAGCTACATGGTAGGTGAAGGTAATTAAATTAGTTTCATCATTTCATAGTTACTTTGCATTCTTCATTGTGTTTTCATTAGATAGATTCATTAGCTTTTAATAGTTAATTTATCATTTCTAGTATTAATATTTTTAATAGTTAATTTATCATTAATATATACAGACTAGATACATGCCCCTTGCATTGAGATTTCAGGGATAGAACTTCTTGAGATGGATGTTGTTAAGAGGTTCATCCAAGGGATCCCCTTCAGGTGTAGATAACTGATAGGCTCCAGAACCATAGACTGTTGTAATCACAAAAGGTCCTAACCAATTAGGTTCAAACTTGCCCTTCTTTTCGCGGTGTTGTTGATTCTTTGGATTTTCTCGAAGGACTAAGTCACCCAACTGAAAGTCTCTGATCTTTACCTTGCTGTTGTACTGACAGGACAGATGCTGCTGATAAACTTTCAAATGATCATAGGTGCACTGACGGCGTTCATCTAGGAGTTCCAATTCAGTCAAGCATGCAACTCTATACTATTCATCAGGAATTAAATCTTTAAGAGTAACACGAAGTGAAGGCAAATCGACCTCGAGGGGCAGGACTGCTTCAGATCCATAGACAAGGGAGTATGGAGTGGCTCCAGTAGGAGTATGGATGGAGGTGCAGTAAGCCCATAAGGCAAGATGAAGTTGGAGATGCCAGTCATGGCCAGCGTCATTGACAATCTTTTGTAGGATTTTATCAATTGTTTTGTTTGATGCCTCAGCTTGGCCATTTCCTTGAGGATAGTAGATGGTGGAATAGTTGTGGGTGATGTGGAATTTGGTGCACAAGTCATCCATGTCTTGGTTTTGAAACTATTTCCCATGATCAGTGATAAGATACATAGGTATACCATATCTACAAATGATATAGTTTAAGATAAACATGGAGATTTCTTTCCCTGTGGCGGTAATTAATGGAACGGCCTCAATCCATTTAGTGAAGTATTCTATGGCAGTGAGAATCCATTTGTGGCCATTGGAAGATGGAGGATTGATAGCACCCACGAGGTCGAGTCTCCACCGACTGAATGGAAAAGTAGTTGTAAAAGGATGTAACTCTTGTGTTGGAGCATGGATAAGGTTTCCATGTATCTGACATTTCTTGCATACCCTAGAAAAATGAAAAGAGTCTACTTCCATGGTAGGCCAATAATAACCCATACGCATGAGCTTCTTAGCCAAAGAAGGACCACTCGAATGTGTCCCACAAATACCCTCATGTACATCATGTAAGGAAAGTTGAGCTTCATCATGTTCAAGACATCGCAGGAGAGTACCATCAAAACCTCACTGATAAAGGGTATCGGATATTAAGATATAGCGGGAGGTTTGGGGGAGAAAAGTTCATGTTTGATTGTGGGATAGGTCGGGAGGTAAAGTGTTATCTTTGAGGTAAGAATAGATCTTTCCATAGGTTGGGGAGTCATGTCCAATCAGATGACATATAATACTTGTATCAGGCTCATCATATGCAGGACAAGTCAGGGATTCCACCAAGAACTCAAAACGGGCCTTGGTATCTTCTATATCAAATAAAGAAGCAATCGTTGCCATGGCATCGGCAGCCTTGTTTTCATGTCGAGGAATCTACTCAAAAGTGATGACAGAGAAATATGTTTTAAAGTCATCAACCATACATTTATATGGCAATAACTTATCATCTTTGGTCTGGTAATCATCATTAACCTGGTTAACAATCAGCTGAGAATCTCCATAGACATTTATTTCAAATACGTTCCATTGTAAAGCCATTTTTAACCCAATCAGCAAAGCCTCATATTCTGCTACATTATTGGTGCAAGGAAATAACAACTTGAAAGATTTTGGAATAGTGTATCCTTGTGGTGTGATAAAAAGAATACCAGCTCCTGAACCCTGTTGAGTGTATGAGCCATCAAAGTATAATTTCCATGCTTGTGTAGACAAAGCTAAGATATGAGCATCAGGAAACTCTATGTGTATAGGTTGGTCATCTGTTAATGGAGCATCAGCTAGTTGATCTGTGATCACTTGACCTTTGATAGCCTTCCTATCTACATATTCAATATCAAACTCACTAAGTAGCATGACCCACTTAGCCAACCTACCTGTCAATGCAGTCTTGCTTAACAAATACTTTAAAGGATCAATCTTTGCAATAAGCTGAGTAGAATGTGACAACATGTAATGTCGCCACTTCTGTGAAGCAAAGACAATAGCCAAACATTCTCTTTCAATAGGGGAATAGTTTAACTCATATCCCACTAAAGTGCGACTGATGTAGTAGATGGATTTTTCTTTTCCTTCATGATCTTGCTGAGCGAGAAGAGCACCTAGTGAGACTGTCATGGCTGAAATGTAGAGAAATAGTGGCTTGCCTGGAATTAGTGACATCGGAGTTGGAGGATTCGCTAGATACTGCTTGATTTTGTTGAAAGCTTCCTCACACTTATCATCCCATTGGAATAAGATATTTGTATGCAGCAAATGTTGAAAGGGATGACTGTGATCTGCTAGTTGAGAAACAAATCTTCGGATGGATTGTAGACGCCCTTGTAAAGATCTTAGCTGACTAATGTTAGTGGGGGAAGCCATCTCCAATATTGCTTTAACCTTTTCTAGATCTACTTCGATGCCTTTAGCTGAGACAATGTAGCCTAACAGTTTGTCGGATGTGACCCTGAATGCACATTTCTTTGGATTAAGTCGAATCTGATACTTTTCCATCCGGGTGAATATTCTATCCAGCACTCTCAAATGACCAGCTCTGTCTTTAGATTTTTCTAAAATGTCGTCAACATAATCTTCCATGATGGTATGCATCATGTCATGAAAGATCGTGGTCATGGCTCTTTGATAAGTTGCTCCAGCATTTTTTAGGCCAAATGGCATCACATTCCAGCAGTATGTACCCCATGGACAAGTAAAAGCAATTTTTTTTTGGTCTTCTGGCACAATCTTGATTTGGTTATAGCCAGAAAATCCATCCATTAATGATAACATCTCATGCCCAGCTGTTAGGTCAACAATCATATCAATATTTGGTTAGGATTGTGCCACCTAGGCCTAGATCCTCCAAAACTCTATAAAAGGAGCCTCATTTCTCATTTAATAGCTAATAGGTATTTTTGATAACAAGCATTCAAGCATCCAAGCATTCAAGCATTCAAGCATCCAAACATTCAAGCAATCAAGAATTCCATAGCAATCACCATTTCATTTGCATTTCATCCATTAGTTTGTATAAGTTATTGTGCACACAATTTCATTCAATCTCCACACTTTGGTAGCATCTTGGGAGAAGGCTTCATTTTGGAAATCTAAGAGCTCAACATCTTCAAGAAATCAAAGCTAGGAGGACAATGGAGACAAGCTGCATGGTAGGTGAAGGTAATTAAATTAGTTTCATCATTTCATAATTACTTTGCATTCTTCATTGTGTTTGCATTAGATAGATTCATTAACTTTTAATAGTTAATTTATCATTTCTAGTTGTTAGACATCTAATTTGCATACACTTTCATATTCATATCGTCAAATCTGCCCCTTAGGCTCTCTGCTCTAGCTCTCTTAACATTCGCATCTCCACTGTAAACTTGAGAAAGTTTATCCCACATAGCTTTTGCAATAGTGCAACTTTTGATATCTTTGAATTCAGTATCGATGCAAGCAGCAGCAATTTCTATCATAGTAACATTGTGTTCATGCCTGTCTTTTAGTTGATCAAGTGTCAGGGGACCTGGTGTCGGTTCTATATAGCCATTCTCCATCAATTCTAGTGCAACATTCCAAATTCCAAATATGTGAAACTTCATCCGGCTCTGCCATACTGCAAAGTTCTCTTTGTTCAGCTTTGGCACTTCCCTCTTATATATTTTGAGATCTTTTTACTGAAGTCCTTAAAACTCTGTTCAAAGAAACCAACACTTTGATACCAATTGTTAGAATAACAAAGAGGGGGTGAATCAGTTAATCACTATCCCAATACAAAATGTATAATCCAAAAAAAAAAATACTTCAATTTCTGCTGCTCGGTAACTTAAAATACTTTTACTCTCTGTACATTTACCGATTATCAGTCTAAAACTTATAGCAGTTACTGATCAAATCAAATATGCAATATGTAAATATGACATCAAAACAAACATCACAATCAACACATAACACGAGATTTAACATGGAAACCCTGTGAAGGGAAAAAACACCTGGGACCAGCAACCCAAAATATTCACTCTTCTAAAGTGAGGTTGGTGAAGACCCAACCCTGTTAAAGGTTACAAACACACTATTAGGTGTGACCTTGTTAGAGGATTTAAGACCAACCGTTATTGTCCAACCAACAGTCACTCTGGGGTTGACAGGATAACAATGTTCATTCTATGAATGATACATAATAAGACTTTCTTAGTCCACTCAGTTAAGAGATTTGACTGTGTACAATGGTTAAATATGTAACAGTAGGTGATCTGGCTTAATACAACTTCACTTGCAAATTACAGATCAATGTTCAGCTCATACAAATATTTCTGATCAATGTAACATTTTTGATTCAACAATATATCAACTCACTGTCCATTAGTAATCACTCTCTATCGCTCGATAATTCTCTACAGTAGGGCTCTCCTTAACCAGTATGATCAAAATGCATGAAAACTTGTTCACGCGATGATTCTGCAATTTTCTTCTCTTTCGGCATCACACTCATTGTGAAATCTCCAGTCTCTTATATAGACATGTAAACCATTTTCTTTTGCTCCATCAAATTTTTCTGCTTAATCATCTTCATTGATTTTTCCTCTTAAACATACCTCAGCACTTGTGTCAATAATACGTTTGATTCTCATCCTTTAGATCTTTCCTAAATTTTGTTAGCCATCGATCTGTGTAACAAACATTATCTGTTACCTCGAATTCATACACTTGCTAGCTCATCAATCTTATCAGCTAAGCTAATCATTTAGTTCATTTTGTTCTTCTCGGTTAACACAGAAATGCATTGGTAAACAGAAGCTCGGTTTACACTATGCTCGGTATACACTACACTTCGTCGGTGTATACTGAAATGCTTCATCAACCAATGACACTGCTTTGTGTCTTTCGGCTCTTTTCCTCATCATAGATGAATGAAACATAATCAAGTCAATATCATAAGGTCATAGAATCATCAACAAGTTACTCAATGTATTCCTTATCCTCATTTGTCATATCCATCTTCCTCATGTAGATATTTATGTTCTTCATCGCTTTCACTCCTTTTCTGCAAATGTATCGGTATAGTAACTTAGAAGATAAGTGTTGTCAAACTTAGTTGACATCAATGACAACATAATATTGATTCAATAATATTACATATCTAATCAATCTGCTCAGTGATCTTAAATCACATATTCTTCAATCAGTTTCTAAATCAATTGTAGTTCATCAATGGAGAGTTCTATTGTTTCTCTAATAAGATTTCAAGAAGATTCTAATAGGCCAACTTGATTATATCATTTGGAGAAAGATACTTATAGTCAGTCAGTTGTGATTGAGAAGTGTGATTGATGGTAGAGTGTAGAAGAGAAGAGAAAAAGATGCGATTATGTTGAATCAGTCATTAGCTAAAAATCTATGTGAAGAAGAAGAGAGTATATGTTATTCATTGGAATTGATCAAGACAGCAGATCTATTTGTTAGTTCACCAAGATCCAGATATTGTGTGTATCTGTTATGTAGAAGGTTGCAGCCTTCACCATTTGAGCAGTGTGCTCCCGAATAATGTGTTCTCACCTCTAACAAGGTTATTTGTAAAAGACTCCTAACAGGGTCCAACCTTTGACCAGGTCACTATACTTCATACATTGTAAATATCAACTCCTAATAGGGTTGTAAGATCTTCTGACAAGGATCATTATACTCTAGTGCAATTTATAGTGGGTGATAATTCCCACCGAGGTTTTTACCTATTTGGATTTTCCTGTAACCAAAATATTGGTGTTGTGTTAAGTGTTATCTTATTCTGTATGTACTTAATTAGATAAAGAATTGAATCTTATAGATAACTAATTCACCCCCCCTCCCCCACTCTCTGTTATCTCTTGGGACTATTCATAATAATTGGTATCAGAGCCAAGTGCCTCGGAGAGAAAGTTTAACAGCTTGAGGTTGATCAGATGGAATTCTTTAGAAAATAAAGTCCTAAGTTTGATGGAGAGAATTATCTAGACTAGAAGAACCAAATGACAACACATTTGCGGTGCATTGCTTTTGACATTTTTGAAGTAGCTACTAGAGAAGTTTAGATTCCCTCTTTCTCAGATCTTGCAAAGGAAGATGCAACTATTAAGCAAAAGGAAATGTTCACTCAAAATGCAATTGCCAAAGAAGCCCTTATCAGCACCTTGTCTGACAGTGAGTTTTTAGAGATCAAGAAAGTAGATAAAGCCTACAAGATATGGAAGTATCTAGAAGACATGTTTGAAGGAGACATCCAAGCCAAGAATGCACGCAGGAAGACATGGAAGAAAAAGTATATGTTGGAAACAATTGTCTGAAGGAAATTGCTACTCAAATTATGTATTGTCTTTGATGTCACACAATGTCATAGTCCGCAGCAATCAGTTCCTACCGAGCTCAGTCGGTCTGCCAGACAAGAAGATTAGCGCTTACCGAGTCCACTCAGTTATCAAAGAAAATCAGTGTCTACCGAGTCCACTCGGTTACCAAAGGAAATTCAGCATTTACCGAGTTCAGTCGGTCGTCAAAGGAAATTCAGCATTTACCGAGTTCAGTCGGTCGTCAAAGGAAATTCAGCATTTACCGAGTTCAGTCGGTCGCCAAAGGAAAGTTAGTGTTTACCGAGTTCAGTCGGTTATCAAAGGTAAAGGATTGTCAGTGTTTACCGAGTTCCCTCGGTCTCCGAAAGATTGTAAAAGTTATGGTCACCGAGCACTGTCGGCCCTTGAAGGATTTTTGCAAATAAAGTTGCTTAATTCAGCTGACTGTTATGCTAAGTAATGTCGATTTGAAAAATCTAAAATTCATATAAATAAAAGGTCAAATGTGAAAAATAAATAAGAAATATAGCAGAAGATTTAAAAAGAAGAAAAGCAGAAAAGGTGTGTGCGAATTTGTCAAGGATGATCAGATATCCTTGAGGTGCAGCAGAGATTTATTCAATCAGGAAGGATCAGACTTATGCAGAACAGAGATCTGTAATCAGCAAGGCAGTTGCATTACTATACAGGTCATTTTCATTGTTATCTTTGTTATCATTGTAACAGTGAATTCTAAATCTCTTAACCGAGTTGGTTTAACAACCATATTGTAAATCCTCTAACAAGGTGACAATTCCATTGAATTGTTTTCAAGACCTCTCACCAGGCCACTCCTAGCAGGGTGATTAAATCCTCTAACAAGGTCACACCTAACAGTGTGTTTTGTAACCTTTTACCGGGTTGGCTTCTAACCGGGCATCACTTCAGAAAAGTGAAAATCAGTATCTAGATACATTGGTGGTTTTTTCCATATTGGGTTTCTACGTTAAATCTTGTGTCTCTTGTGTTCTTAATTGCTATCTTAATCATATACTAGTGCTGATGAATATCCAAAGATAATTACTAATACTTTCTGCATCTTCAAAGTTACTGCAATCTATTTACCGAGTGCTAAAATAGATAATATTCATTAAGATATCCTAAGGGATCTAGAAAGAAATAATTGGGAAGTGATTTATGGTTGACTGATTCACCCCCCCCCCCCCCCTCTCAGTCACTTCATCCATATTCCATCAATTGGTATCAGAGAATTTGGTGCTTGCAGGAAGGGTTTCAAGGACCTAAGCTAAAGATCAGGATGTCTTACAAGAGGGAAATTCCAAAGCTCAACAGAGATAACTTTTCAGCATGGCAAGGTCTCATGCGACTTCATCTGGCTTCCATTGGTGATTCAAGATGCAAATACATTGATGAAGAATACACAGTTCCTACTGGTGCATTAACTGTTGAAGACATTGCAGAGAAAAAGACTCATAACACCATGATGATAGACATTGCATCTGCTCTCAGCTATGAAGAATTTGATGATATTAAAGAATGCACTACTGCATATGAAATGTGGATGATACTGAAGAAAATATATGGTGGTGATGCAAATGTGAAAAGAGCCAAAGCAGAAAGCCTAAGAGGACAGTTTGACAAAATGAATATGAAGGAAGATGAAAACATTGCAAAATATGTTGAAAGAATCAAAGCAAGTGTAAGTGCAATTAGAGCTTCTGGAGGAACAATCTCTGATGAAACTGTTATAAGTAAGGTACTCAGAACATTACTCCCCATCTATGCAATAAGAGTATCAGCTATTCAAGAAAGAAGATGTGAAACAAACCACAATATAACTTTGGATGCTTTAGTTGGAAGATTGACAGCTTTTGAATTAGACAACTATGATAACTATGTTCCAAATTACAAAAATATTGACTCAGCATTTGAGGCCAAGGTTTCACTAAAGAAGAACAAGAAAATTAAAGAAGTTCAGTCAGAAAGTGAAGAAGTATCAGAAGAAAGTTCTGATAGTGATCTTGAAATTGTAGAAGCATTACTTGCAAAGAAGTACTCTAAAGGGAAAGGTAAATATAAAGGTAAAACTCCTTTAATCTATTTTTCATGTGAAGAAATTGGACATATTGCAGCTAGGTGCCCAAACAAACAGGTCAAGGAAGAGAAGAGAAGTCACAAGTACTATGGCAAAAAGAATTTTAAATCATTCAAGGATAAAGGTAAGAAAACATGTTTTATGGCTAAAGATTCTGATGATAGTGAAGAAGAAATTGTCTTTATTGCTATAAAAGATGAATCTGATGATGATGAAGATAAGATGGCACTTATTTCTCATATAAGAAAAGATGATATATGGATAATAGATAGTGGATGTTCACACCACATGACTGGTGACAAGACAAAATTTGAATATCTAGAAGACTGTGATAGTGGCAATGTAAGATTTGGAAACAATGAACCTTGTTGTATAAAAGGAAAAGGAAGAATCTCATTAACCAAAGAACTCATATGTGATAATGCTTATTGGGTTGAAGGACTAAAATATAATCTTCTAAGTGTAGCATAGCTAATCAACACTAGTTTCAAGGTTGAATTCATGAATGGTCAAGCAAGACTGCTGGATGAAAAAGGAAAACTCATTGGATCAGGCAAACAAACAAAAGGTAACTTATTTTATCTTGATCTCAGTGAATATTCATGTTTTATTGCTCAAATTGAAGAAAGTTGGCTATGGCACAAAAGGTTATGTCATGTGAATTTTGATAACATGATAAAAATAAACAAATTCAAGAAGGTTAGAGGCATTCCTACTTTGAAGAAACCTGATACTGGTCTATGTAAGAATTGTCAGATTGGCAAAATGAGTAAAACTAGTTTCAAGAGTAAGAACTATCAGTCTAAAGAGATTTTGGAAATTGTACATACTGATTTATGTGGACCTATTGGAATACAAAGCTATACTGGAGATAAATTCTTTATTCTTTTCGTTGATGATTATTCTAGAATGATGACTGTTATGTATTTAAGAGAAAAATTAGAAGCATTTGAAAAGTTCAAATGGTACTTAGCAAGAGTGGAAAAGGAAACAAGTAAAAGATTGAAATGCTTAAGATCAGACAGAGGTGGTGAATTCATCTCTCATGATTTTAACAATTTTTGCATTGAAAGAGGAATCAAAAGGCAGGTATCAGCTCCTAGAACTCCTGAGCAGAATGGAATAGCAGAAAGAAGAAACAGATCCATTATGGATTGTGCAAAGACTCTAATGATAGAAAAGAACATCGCTATAAAATACTGGAAGGAAGCTATCAGCACTGCAGTTCATACCTTGAATCGAGTAAAATTGAAGAAAGACACATTCAAGACTCCTTATGAATTATGGTATGGCTATAAACCCAATGTAAGTTACATGAAAATATTTGGTAGCAAGTGTTATATCTTAAAAGAATCCAGAAGAAATAACTTTGATGTGAAAAGTGATGAAGGAATATTTCTAGGATATTCTAGCAAAAGCAAGGCATACAAATGTCTGAACTTATCTACTCACAAAGTCATAGAAAGTATACATGTAAAATTTGATGAGTTTGCAGAAAAGACTGAAGAAGAAAGCAAAAGGGAACCTGAGAACTACAGAAGATTCGTTTACATTGAACCTGGAACATTGACAGACACAACTATCAATGAGGAAACTGTATCTACCGAGCTGAGCATAGTTACCGAGTCACAAACCGAGTCACAGGAAGAAGTTCAAACCGAGTCACAGGAAGGAATTCAGACTGAGTCTCAGCCTGAAGCTACCGAGCAAATATCTACCGAGCCCGAGCAACCTGAAGAAGAGATCCTAGAAGACAACAGCAGGAATCATTCAAAAAGCAAGGAACCTATACTAGCCAAATATGTCAGAAGACATCATACACCAGATCAAATTATTGGAAACAAATCAGATGGTACTATGACAAGAAGCAAGCTAAAAGGTACATGTCTGCTTACTGATTTTGAACCTAGAAATATCAAAGATGCATTGGAAAATGAAAGTTGGATTGAAGCAATGAATGAAGAATTAGAACAAATACAAAAGAATAAAACATGGACTCTTGTACCTAGACCTAAAGATAAGAATGTAATTGGAACAAAATGGGTATTCAGGAATAAGCTGAATGAAGATGGTCAAGTATCTAGAAACAAAGCTAGATTGGTATGTAAAGGATATTCTCAAGAAGAAGGTATAGATTATGGAGAAACTTTTGCTCCTGTTGCAAGATTAGAAGGTGTAAGAACTCTACTTGCTTATGTAGCTCACAAAGGATTTAAAGTATATCAGATGGATATAAAATCTGCATTTCTCAATGGAATTCTTAATGAAGAAGTCTACATTGAACAACCTGAAGGTTTTGTTGATCCAAATAAAAAAGACATGGTCTGCAGGTTACACAAAGCATTGTATGGTTTAAAACAAGCTCCTAGAGCATGGTATGAAAGACTCCATAACTATTTGATTCAGATTAATTTCAAAAGAGCAAATGATAACAGCAATCTGTATATTAAAGAAGGACCGGATGACAAAATTGTATTGGCAGAAATATTTGTAGATGATACTATATTTACAGGGAATGAGGATCAGTGCAAATAATTTGAAATGTCTATGTTTGGTTTAATAAAATTCTTTGTTGGTCTTCAAATTCAGCAAAGCAGGAATGGTATATACATTACTCAATCTAAATACATTAAGGAAATACTTAAGAAGTTTGGTATGGAAGATTCAAAACCAGTTGGTACACCCATGTGCACTGGACTGAAACTTACCAAAAATGATGATTCAAAAGAAGTTGATCAGACCCTATACTGATCTATGATTTGAAAATTGCAATATGTAGTACATACAAGACCTGATATCACCTTAGCAGTCGGTATAGTAGCTAGATTTTCAGCAAAACCTAAGGAAAATCATATGATGGCAATCAAAAGAATCTTAAGATACTTAAGAGGAACTGAAGAATATGGTTTGTGGTATAAATTTGGAGGCAATCTAGACTTAAAAGTGTTTACTGATGCTGATTGGGCAAGGAACATTGATGACAGAAAAAGCACAAGTGGTGGAGCATTTTTTCTTGGAAAAAGATTGGTATCCTGGACTAGTAAAAAGTAGAATTGCACATCTCAATCCACAGCTGAAGCAGAATATGTTGCTGCTGCAGTAAACTGTTCAAATATTGTTTGGTTTAAATAGCTATTAGAAGGTATGAAGGTTGAAATCAAAGAACCAGTTGTTATATTCTGTGACAATACCAGTGCAATAAACATTTCGAAGAATCCAGTGATGCATTCCAAAACCAAGCATATTGCTATTAAATATCACTTTGTCAAAGAATTGGTGCAGGACAAGGAAATCAGATTAGAATATATTCATAGAAAAGAGAAGATTGTAGACATTTTCACCAAACCATTACCTAAGGATGCATTTGTGTATCTAAGAGGTAATTTAGGGGTCATTCCCCTATCCGAGGCTCACTAATTATAGTTTTAGTGATGCATCAACCAGAACATGATTGAAAATCAACCAGTTGATGCAGCATATTCAAGGAATCATTGCATATGAATCAGTACTTGAGGTACATTAATTTACACCGGCATTTTGTGAATTGTCTTTGGCATGTGTTGTCAAAGAGGGAGTGTTTACTATTACTTCAAGAAATTTTTCAATAATCAGAAGGAAGAATTTTCAAGAAAAAGGAAGTTTGCTGACAGAGGGAGATTTGAATCTAAACCGAGCTAATTCTTTCAATTTTCTTATGCTATGACATATTGTGTTGCCATCAATGCCAAAGAGGGAGATTGTTGGAAACAATTGTCTGAAGGAAATTGCTACTCAAATTATGTATTGTCTTTGATGTCACACAATGTCATAGTCCGCAGCAATCAGTTCCTACCGAGCTCAGTCGGTCTGCCAGACAAGAAGATTAGTGCTTACCGAGTCCACTTGGTTATCAAAGAAAATCAGTGTCTACCGAGTCCACTCGGTTACCAAAAGAAATTCAGCATTTACCAAGTTCAGTCGGTCGTCAAAGGAAATTCAGCATTTACCGAGTTCAGTCGGTCATCAAAGGAAATTCAGCATTTACCGAGTTCAGTTGGTTTCCAAAGGAAAGTTAGTGTTTACTGAGTTCAGTCGGTTATCGAAGGTAAAGGATTGTCAGTGTTTACCGAGTTCCCTCGGTCTCCGAAAGATTGTAAAAGTTATGGTCACCGAGCACTGTTGGCCCTTGAAGGATTTTTGCAAATAAAGTTTGCTTAATTCAGCCGACTGTTATGCTAAGTAATGTCGATTTGAAAAATCTAAAATTCATATAAATAAAAGGTCAAATGTGAAAAATAAATAAGAAATATAGCAGAAGATTTAAAAAGAAGAAAAGCAGAAAAGGTGTGTGCGAATTTGTCAAGGATGATCAGATATCCTTGAGGTGCAGTAGAGATTTATTCGATCAGGAAGGATCAGACTTATGCAGAACAGAGATCTGTAATCAGCAAGGCAGTTGCATTACTATACAGGTCATTTTCATTGTTATCTTTGTTATCATTGTAACAGTGAATTCTAAATCTCTTAACCGAGTTGGTTTAACAACCATATTGTAAATCCTCTAACAAGGTGACAATTCCATTGAATTGTTTTCAAGACCTCTCACCAGGCCACTCCTAGCAGGGTGATTAAATCCTCTAACAAGGTCACACCTAACAGTGTGTTTTGTAACCTTTTACCGGGTTGGCTTCTAACCGGGCATCACTTCAGAAAAGTGAAAATCAGTATCTAGATACATTGGTGGTTTTTCCCATATTGGGTTTCCACGTTAAATCTTGTGTCTCTTGTGTTCTTAATTGCTATCTTAATCATATACTAGTGCTGATGAATATCCAAAGATAATTACTAATACTTTCTGCATCTTCAAAGTTACTGCAATCTATTTACCGAGTGCTAAAATAGATAATATTCATTAAGATATCCTAAGGGATCTAGAAAGAAATAATTGGGAAGTGATTTATGGTTGACTGATTCACCCCCCCCCTCTCAGTCACTTCATCCATATTCCATCAGTATAATACATTGGAGATGCTACCTAAAGAGAACATCAGAGCCTACAATCAAAGAATCAATGAAGCAGTTGCAAAAATTAGAAACAATGGTGGAGAAATTTTGGAAGAAGACATAATGGATAAGTTGATGACTACTGTGAGACTAGAATATGAGAGAAAAATAAACATCCTAGATGAGACTATGCAGTTTTTAAAAGACTTCAAAAGAGAGACCTTAATCAACAAGATTTTAGCATTTGAGATATCAAGTTTGAAGACAAAGTCTAAAAGTGAAACAGCCTTCAAAGCTTCAATCCATGGTAAGAAATCCTTGAGCACTTCTAGTAACTTTGATGATGAGGATGAAGATAAAGGACTAGATAATTTCATTGCTATGATTGCTAAGAAAGAAAGAAAAGGAAAAGGAAAATATGTGTGTGTGAGTGATTTACACCTTCATGAAATTACAAGATTAACTAAGAACAATAAGAATTAGAGCAAAATAATCTAACAAATGCACAATTAATCTATCAACATCTCATGGATCTCTAAAATAAAGTGGTAAATGAGGCTCTCAGCTATGATCCTCACTAGTGACACTCTAAAGATGAGAATTAAGCTATATGATATGCAAATTTAGATCTATTCTATCAAATTCTAGCTCTATTTGATGAACAATCTACTATGATCAAAGCAATTTAAGCTAATTAGCAATGACAAATGATAAGTGAGTGATATGGATGCAAATTGACAGAGCTTTGCTGCAATTCAAAGATATGGAGTGGATGAATAATGCCTCAAAATGCCTTCTATTTATAAGATTTTCCCAAGGGTAGGGGGTAGAGTGAGATAACCATGGTTAGGCTTGGGTAAGGTCAATTGGCTTTGCTTTGTCCCTAAATTGGGGGACAAACATTTAAATGGTTTCACAAGGCTGGACCATTTCAACAAAAGTGAGTGATTTGTGTCCATTTTGTCTCCTTTTTCCTTTGTTGAGAGAATTTCATATTTATTAATTAATTAAAGTAATTAAATTTAGCCATGAAGGGTAAGAGGTTCATTTTGATTTTTCATTTCAACAACTATGTCATTAATTGAATTTAATCAATTTCTTAGTGTTTTTCCCCTTTTCAAGCTTTATTTAATCATTTAATCATTTAATTGAATTTTCCTTTGATTTGAATTGCCTTTGTTCCATTTATTGATTTTTCGTGCTATTTTGATGATTTGTTTGCACCTTTTGATTGAATTAAGCCTTTGCCAATTTTCCATGTCTACAAATGCCCCTCTTTGAGTCGATGTGCGAAGAACACCGATTCAAAGATTCCCTTAGTATGATGATCTGATTCTGGTCCTGGTTCTGATATGCCTCTGATCATTCTGATTGATGTACTTCCTGATGATGATGATGTGCCTCTGATATGATATGATATGATACTGATATCTCTGATATGATATGGGTCCTGGGTTAATTGATAAAGGTCCTGGGTTGATTGATTGCTGATATGTTGATAGGTTTGATATGATGACAGATTTGATATGAAACTGATATGCAATTGATTTGCCTCCTGATATGATACTTGATATCATATGATATGATACTGATATCTTGATATGATACTGCTATGATATGATACTTGATATGATATGATATGCCCCACTGATAAATGTTTTTGATGTGATGCCCATTTGATACTCTGATGCCCCCTCAGAAATAAAACATATTGAGTCCTTGATTTGAAAGATTTTTAAGTAGTTGGAATATGTTTTGATTTCTGAAAAATATTGATGATATGCCATGACTCACAATTTTGCATATCCAAGATAGATAGGTCTGTTGTAGTTAAGCAAAACAAGTGATTAGGATAACAGGATAATGGTACCAATGAATGTGATTTGTCAATCTGATAGAATAGTTCTGATAGGATAAATCAATCAGTGTGAAAACCGATATGATTTGATACTGTTGCTTTGTTCTCAGGACACAGAGACACGAACGATGGTACTGGGTGTGATTGCTTGATACTTTGATAGGATTGACTGACTTGAGATAATTCATTGATATAGAATACTGATATGATTCCGTTGATTTGTGAAATAGGCACATTTCCGTAAATGATATATATATATATATATATATACGGACCTTAGCTTCTTGGATATTTAGACTTTAAGTCATGGGTTTGACCCAGCTAGAGTATAGGTTATTGAGATGATTGATTATGGAGCTCCTTCAGTTTGTTGATATTGTATCATGATATTTCAGTTATTGATCAGGACTTGGATGTATCACTTTGATGACATTGTATCTTTGATTAGACAAAGTTCATGGATTTGTGATGTTATGGACACTTATGATTTATGGACTTTCTTTGATTCTTGATTAAATGACCCATTTTATGATTGATCAAGATTTCAATTGAATGAACCCCCTTTTCCCTTGGAAAAATACTGCAAACAAATGCACATGCAATTAATCTAACATGATAATGCAATTAACCTTCCATGATAATGCAATGCAATGCAGCTAAGTGTCACTAGCTTTTAGCAAATAAATGCCTTGAGGATAAATTTTCATCATTGAGCACTTTGGACCGGAAGCAAGTACAATCACCACTACCCACTGACATGATGATATGAATACCACTTTTTATCGCATTTGGTAACCTCCTTTTGGAAACTAGTACAACCCACACTAGTTGAATAAACCAACTATGAGAGTATGAATACCAGTTTCAACGAATTCAATGTTGCATAAACAAGCAAAGGTCAACCTTCCACCCTATATGAAAGTCCTCGATGGTTCTTTGATGACCATGTCGTTAGACAAATTCACATAAGTTGTTGGATATCCCTCAAGACAATCACTCAAAGGCAAGAAAAATATCATGTCTCCATCATTGCCAATCTAGTCGAAACATCATCGATTAGCTAAAAAGATGTGATAAAAATCAATGTAAGTAAAGATCATCAAAAGAAAGCTTCAAATGTTTTGCATTGTTTCATGATTTTCAAAAAGTATTTCCAAGCATTCTGATCTTTAAAGTGTTTTGTCAATTTTTAATCCCGAATAATAAAGTCAATGAAGGCTCATGGATCAAGTTATGGTAATTGAATTCTTGGTTAGTGAACAATGATATCCATCAAAGGTTCATGAAAATCTTCTTCTCTCTTCTGAAACTCTGATAATTCCCTCTCTCTCTAATGTGACTGAATGTTGTACTATTGAATCCTTTTTGGGTTAATGCCTTGCTTCATGTGAATTCATGCTTGTTTGCTGAAATCCGCTGATTAAGATCAAATGCCCCAGTTGGATAGAAAAAATGTTGGACTTGGAAAAATTTCCAAAATATTACCGAAGCTCGGTTTATGCAAGATGTAGCTCAAAAGCACTTTATGCTTTCCTTTTTACCCACTCTCAAACAAGATCACATTGGTTTGCCCCCAATGTCTTAGCAAGATATAGGACACGAAGGATGGATTTGCAAGTTGATGGATTAGAGATGGAAAGGCTATGATGGAAGAAGTATGCGAATGTGACCCATAGGACTATCTCCTCAAGAGTACCCAAGCTAAGGAAAAAATGATATAGCAATGTGAAGCATATTTTTGGATAAGCCATGAAAGCCAATGGTGCAAGGCTAGATAGTGTATAGGATAACGATCTGCTGCCATGAAAAGGAGTGATCCAAAAGAGTGGACATGTCAAGAAGTTTTTGATAACAAATTTTTTTTTAAAGTTCATCTTGATCAAGACCAAGGGTCAATTTGGGTAAGATGTGTATAAGATATCACAATCATGATAAAGGAGTGATGGAGGCTATGAAGGGATGTTTTGGGATTATGAAAAAGCTATCAAGGAATAATGAAGGTGAATTTGGGATAAGCAAGATCATGATAGGGTAACATGGATGCAACAAGTACATAAGCTGATGGAAAGGATAACGGACGTTAAGATACTCAATGCTCATGGATGTGTTCAACCTTGTCAAGACGAAGGGTGAAAGATGGAAATATGGATGAAACTTGCCCCCAAGAAATATTTTTCATGCAACAAGATTGGTCACTTTGCTTCTAAGTGTCCTACAAGAGTTAAGAAGTTCAAAACTAACTACAAGCCTAAGTATACAAAAGAATGTTACTATACTAGAGATGGAGTATCAGATGAAGATTTAGTAGAAGATGAAATTGGATTTATTTCTATTAAAGACATGGAAAAAAATTTTGATGAAATGGATATTGAAGATGAAAAGAAAGCACAAGAGTTAGCATTAATTTCATAAGAAGACATCAGAACAGATTGGATTATTGACAACAATTGTTCACATCACATGACAGGAGACAAAGATAGATTTGTTCATATGGATAAGTACAAAGGGAGCATGGTTAGATTTGGAGACAATACTCCTAAACCTATCATAAGTAGAGGAGCTATCACCTTGGATGGAAAGAATAACACTAGTGATGTTCTATATGTTGATGGTTTGCGGCATGACTTACTAAGTGTTGGATAGTTGCTTGACAAAGGATATTAGTTGGAATTCAAAGACAATAAGTGCATCATTAATAAAAAAGGAGTAATGATTGCATCAGGTTCAAATATAAAAGATAATGATTTTCAACTTAATTCAGAAGCAAGTTTTTTTTTTTGCTAAATTAGATGACAGTTGGTTATGGCACAAAAGACTATGTCACATCAATTTTGAAAATATAATAAAGATAAGAAATGTAAAGGTAGTTAGAGACCTTACTAGTATTGCAAAACAAGTTGATACAATATGCATGGAATGTGTGATGGGAAAACATGTGAGGAATTCATTCAAAAGCAAGCACAATTTGACAGAGAACAAATTGGATCTAGTGCATATAGACTTATGTGGACCAACTCAAACAAGATCATACTATGGAGAAAGGTACTTTATTTTGTTTGTTGATGATTATTCTAGAATGATGTGGGTTGCATTCTTAAAGGATAAATCTGAAGTATTTGAGAAGTTCAAAATATTCAAAACTAAAGTTGAGAATGAGTCTAGATTAAAGATAAAATGTCTGAGATCATATAGAGGAGAAGAATTCACCTCTGACAGATTTTATGAGTATTGCAAATAAACATGGGATAAAGAGATAGCTAAGTGCACCTAGAACCCCTCAGTAGAATGGAATTGCAAAAAGAAGAAATAGGATCATACTTGATACAGCGTGCACTATCATGATTGAAGAAAAAGTTGCACACACCTATTGGAGAGATGCAATCAATACTACAGTCTATACTCTCAATAAAATTTAATTGAGGTCAGGCGTAGACAAGACACCTTATGAGCTATGGTTTAGAAATGTACCTATAGTAAAATACTTTAGAATCTTTGGAAGAAAGTGCTACATCAAGAGAGATGAAGCTATTGGCAAGTTTGATGCAAAAAGTGATGAAGGTATTTTTCTTGGTCACTCTACTAAAAGCAAAGCTTATAGATGTTTTAACTTAATATTGAAGAAGATCATTGAAAGTACTCATGTAAAGATTGATAAAAAAATTTATAATTCAAGAAAGATATCATGATTATGCACCTATGATTGAAGAACAACCTAGTCCTATAAGTAAAGAAACAGTTGTTGAAGAAATGTTTGACAACATTAATGTAGTATTCAATGATCTTGAAACAAGTGAAGAAGAATCATAGAAGATAGATGAGAGAGTCACATCTGATGTTCAAAAATTCACATCTAGATACCATTCAAAAGAAGATATCATTGGAGATTAGAAAAGTAAAGTCATGACAAGATCAAAAGAAAAAGTAGTCAATGAAGAGGTATGTTTACTTTCACAGATTGAACCCTTAAGTGTTGAAGATACATGTAATGATTCAGATTGGCATGAAGTAATGAAAGAAGAGCTAGATCAGATAATTAAGAATGATACATGGGAACTGGTCCCTAGGCCTAGTGATAAGAATGTGATTGGAACCAAGTGGATATTCAGAAACAAGATAAATGAACATGGCACAGTAGTAAGAAATAAAGCAAGACTAGTATGTAAAGGATATGCGAAGAGAGAAGGAATTGATTATTCAGATACATTTGACCTTGTAAGAAGATTGGAAGCCATAAAGCTATTTCTAGCCTATGCTACATTCAAACAATTTAAAGTATATCATATGGATGTCAAGTTAGCATTCTTGAATGGAGAATTGAAGGAAGAAGTATACATAGAGCAGCTTGAAGGATTTACTTTATCAGAAAAACCTGATATGGTATGCAAACTGAAGAAATCCCTCTATGGACTTAAGCAAGCCCCTAGAGCATGGTATGAAAGGTTGGATGGTTACTTGAAAAAGATTGGATTCAAGAAAAGAGCAGAAGATTGTAACTTTTTCAAAAGAGAGACACATGAAGGATTATTACTAGTTTCTATATTTGTTGATGACATAATTTTTGGTGGTAATGACAAGCTTAGTGCAGAATTTTCTAAAGAGATGCAGAGCGAATTTAAAATGAGCATGATTGGATCTATCAAGTACTTTTTGGGATTGAATGTGCAGTAGACAAACAAAGGTATTTTCATAAATCAGACTAAGTATGTGAAAGAGATATTGAAGACATTCAAGATGGATGATTGCAAGCCAATAAGTACCCATATGATAACGGGAAGTAAACTTTCAAAAGAAGATGAGTCAACAATAGTAGACAAGACCCTACACAAGTCTATGATTGGTAAACTCGTATATCTTACTCAATCTAGACCAGATATTTCTAATGCAGTTGGTATTGTTAGAATATTTGCAGCAGAACCTAAATCAAGTCATCTAATGGCAATAAAGAGGATATTCAGATATCTGAAAGGAACTATAGACTATGGTTTGTGATATCCTAATTCAGAAAATGTAGAACTTCATGTGTATACAAATGCAGATTGGGCAAGTTGTGTGGATGATAGAAAGAGTACCTCAGGAAAAGCGGTATTTCTTGGAGATAGACTTGTTACTTGGACAAGCAAGAAGCAGAGTCGTATCTCTCAGTCCACAGTAGAAGAAGAATATGTGGCAGTAGCATTAAATTTCTCTATAATTGTTTGGATCAAGTAGATGATAAAAGATTTTGGAATTCAGATTGATTATCCTATTGTTATTCATTTTGATAACACTAGCACTATCAATATGTCAAAAAACCTTGTAATGCATGCGAAGACAAAACACATTGAGATAAAATATCACTTCCTAAGAGAGAAAGTTGTAGAGAAAGAAGTAAAATTGGATTATGTGAGCACAAAAAATAGTTAGCAGACATATTTACAAAGCCTTTACCAAAGGATACATTTGAGTATCTTAGGGAGAAGCTAGGAGTAATTCCCTTCCCTGGATCTAATTAGAGTTTGCAGTAGTGCATCAATCCTTAGTGACTGATGAATGGTTGACTACTCTACTTCTGGAGTAGTGCATGTGCTTAATTGTCTGTGGCGCCCTTTTCCATTGATGTCAAAGGGGGGGTATATATAGCCCTAAAAAACACAAAAAGAGGAAGTATATATAGATTTTTGAAAAATAAAAAGGAGTATGAAGAAAGGGGGAGTATATGGTAAGTAGATGCAGCAAATATTCAGAGCATTCAGAAGAAGATGGACGATTCATCCTTAGGGGAGTTTTGTTGAGGAAATGAAGAATGTTATAAAAGAACTTTACATTTAGATTGATGATGTTTTTCATTCCATATGTTGCCATCAATGCCAAAGGGGGAGATTGTTGGAGATTTTCCAGCAAGTCAGTGTTTGACAATATGTTTGTCATTGATGACAACATATGGTAAGAAGTTTATGTGGAAGCATTATGCAGTGAGCCTTGAGAATATGTTGTATGGAGATGTTATCAGCATGATAGCATAGATGCAAAGGTCGATTCTGAGTGCAATTAGTTGTGTAGTAGTTTATGTCAGCAGTGTTCTTGATAGAGTTACAGACAGAGTTCAGTATGAGATTTTCAGTATGGTTATGATGGAGCCTTGTGCGTTTATATTTGTTTTGTAGACATGTTATTAAAGCTATGTTCATGGACACAGAGTCAGTTGTGCAGTATAGGTTGAGTTGTGATGTTTTCAGTTGTCAGTTACAGTTTCCTGAGTTTATCTGATGGAGCCGACATTGTTTATATTGTTCTTGTAGTTGTGCCTATCATTTTGATATGTGTGTTTGGTTTAGTGTTTGGTAATGATTTAAGAATGTTTGGTTAAGAGTGCATAATGAAATTTAGATTGAAGTAAATTTTTAGTTGATTTGGTGGAGCCGACAGTGTGAAGCGACGCGTCTGCTCATATTGAGTTATGTGGTCCTATTTGTGTTGTGTGCTTAGAATAGCCATTGGATATTCTAATGGAGAGTTATATTGTTTCTCTAATATGATTTCAAGAAGGTTCTAATAGGTTGACTTGATTATATCATTTGGACAAAGATACTTATAGTCAGTCAGTTGTGATTGAGAAGTGTGATTGATGGTAGAGTGCAGAAGAGAAGAGCAGAAGATGTGAATGTCCTGAGTTAGTCATCAATTGAAGATCTATGTGAAGAAGAAGAGAGTATATGCTATTTATTGGAACTTATCAAGATAGCAGGTCTATTCCCCAGTTCACCAAGATCCAGATATAGTGTGTAATTGTTATGCAGAAGGTTGCAACCTTCACCATTTGAGCAGTGTGCTCTCGAATAGTGTTTCCTCACTTCTAACAAGGTTATTTTAAAAGACTCCTAACAGGGTCTGACCTTTGACCAGGTTACTGTACTTCATGCATTGTAAAGATCAACTCCTAACATGGTTGTAAGATCTTCTAACAAGGCTCATTATACTCTAGTACAGTTTATAGTGGGTGCTAATTCCCACTGGGGTTTTTACCTATTTAGGTTTCCCTGTAACCAAAATCTTGTTGTTGTGTTAAGTGTTATCTTATTGTGTATGTGCTTAATTTTATTTTGTACTTAATTGGACAAAGAATTGAATCTTGTAGATAACTAATTCACCCCCCCCCCTCTGTTATCTTTTGGGACTATTCCTAACATAAAGTATATATACCAGAAACATATGACATGCAGTCCACTGTCTAAAAGTAATTAACTTGTAGAATATAAAAACATTCATATCAAAATATTCACACAATTATAACACCATGATTTATAGTGGAAACCCAATTTGGGAAAAACCACTTTGTAACATTTTACTGATATTTTCACTCTTCTAAAGTGAGCTCTGTGAAAAGCCAACCCTATTAAAGGTTTACAAATACACTGCTAGGTGTGACCCGATTAAAGGATATAAACACTCTGTCAAAAGTGACATGGTTAAAGGATTTAAGTACATTCCATTAGAATTACACCTTGATTAAAGGATTTAAACAATGACTATTAGGTCAACCTTGATTAAAGGATTTAGACTGATACAATGATTGGAAAGTAGTAGTAGTTTCTGATCTGAAAAACATACAACTCACTTTGCAAATAAAAGATCCAATTCGCATATATATGATGATTTACTGACTGAGATCCATTTTCATCTCCATCACTGATCTACTCAGAATTCACTTCAAGCAATCAAAACTCTAATCAACTCCTTCGCCTTTATCCTTCTGCTTAGACATATCAGCTAATAACATCAACAACTTCAACATACTCTTTAACCTCACAATTAGTTTTTCCTTTATACCTCTTCACGTGGGTAGATCCATCTTTTGCTGCTTAATCTCCTCCGTAGATCTTAGGTTTAGGTCAGATCCATTGGATCCTTCCATCATTTAAGTTCTTCATCATTCCTTCTAGATACATCTTCAAACTTCTCATTGAATCCATAATAAAATGATTTATCATGCATTAAATTCTCCATACAATCAATTAATAAAGTCAACACGATTTACATAATCCAAAAATTCAACTATGCCCGTTGGGAATCTGAATTATTTCTCCAATATGTAAATTAATGACACTTGATCAATACAGTGTTCATCTCATCAGTCATCACTATGTAACTTGGTCATCTCTATAAACTGTCTTCCTTGGCTAACACTATTTTGCTCGATAATTTCCTGTCGCTCGATATAAATTGATGTTTGGTCAACACTAAATTTACTCGGCATATACTTGTGCTTGATTGATACTAACATCACTTGTCTTAAACTAGATTTCTTCACTTTTTCTCGGTTAAGCCTACTTCTTCAATCTTTCTTCTTACTTAGATAAACAATACATTATCTTATCAATATGCCAAATAATAAAATACCCATTGAAGTATCAAATATCTCAACATTTCCCTAGGTTCTCTTGTTATCTCCCTTACCCTAATCCTCTTCATCAATCAATAGATATAGTACCTTCTTAGATAGAAACTATCTTATCAGTTAAGGTTTGACATCAATGACAATACAAAAATTATTTCAATTGCAGTTTCCAACAATCCATGGGATGGAGAGCGTACTCACTTCAAATTTCTTAGATCAATTATCTTTGGTGAGTTGGCAGAACTTTGACCATTTTGTTAGAAATACCTACAAGAAAAATTGAGGTTTACAGATTTTTGAGAAAGAAAAACAAAACATTAGTCAGAGATTAAGGGTCAAATTGAAGGGTCCACAGTGCAAAGAATGTTGAGGGAAGAGAACCATAGAATATTGAATAGAGACTAAAAGCACTATGAAAGTTAGCCAAAAGTATCCATTAATCTCGTTCAATAACCAAATAAACCATTCAACAAACTAGATAGTCCTAGAGGAAAGGGGTACACCAAGGTTGAGAGAAACTGAACGTGTTTTCTTTTGACCTTATAACAAAAATTTAAGTTTGATAACCCTAGGTTCATAAACAACATCAATCAAGCATTACATTAACATGTCAAAAGATGAAATTAGAATATTTGCAAATTTTTGTGTGTGCAAAGAGTTAAACCTTCCCCTTGTTAAGATGATGAAATGGATTTCACCTACACGTTACACTACATAGGTGAGATTTTCTCCATATCCGACTAAATAGAGTCTTGCTTCCAGTCAAGCATCCATATCCTTGATAATGTTATCACCTTGACAACTAATAACATTTATCTACTATCAGTGAGGCATCCATGGTCCTGGTAAAGTTGTTATCATATCCTAAATTTACACATTTTTTATTTTTTGCTTTTATTTTATTTTACTTTTATTTTTCTTGTTTGCCTCTTTGGCTTTAGTATGAAAGAATAACTGATTTCATTCCTCCAGGATGGATGCCAAGGTGGTAGCAGAACAATCTTTGATTTTTCACCTAACGTACTAAGGAAAAATATCTCATCAATCATTAATATAGGTATTAAGTGAGGCACATGTAAAATCTAGCTAGATATCACTAATTTACATGAAATGATAGATATTAATACTTAATTCCATGAAAAATGTGTTAGTACACTGGGATATCAAAAATAATCTTTCATTTTAAACCAAAAATAAATGCAATTACCTTTTCTCAGCACTTGAGGTGTACAAATCTACTCCAACCACACTATCAATAGCCAAAAATGGGCTCAAAGATCCAAAATCGAACAAATGGCAGTTCTTGGAAAATGATTACAATAATTTTTCAAGTTGATGTGACATTCTTTCTTGAGTTAAATAAATGCATTACACATGTGGAGGTGGCTTCCTTCTCTATAAAAAGGGAAGCTCTTTCAAAAGGTTGCATAAGGCATTTAGTAGAAACTGGAAACCATAGGGGTAGGATTTTGAAATATAGCTCAAGAGCATGGATAAACCAGTGATATTTCTTATCCCATTGCCTCAAGAACCTTGGGACACATAGATAACAATATACTTGCCACATTGATAGGTATCAATGATCACTTGGTCCATAATGCCCTAAAATGGGTGCTTGGTTAGGATTTTTTGCATAGTGAGGACTATTATAGACTCAACATAAATATTGTGTCTATATTTGTGGGATCTCTTCTTGACCTAAGGGAACCTAGGTATGTGATAAAATTTATCATTTTGGGCATGTTCAATAGAGTTCACTACAAGGGCCTTGAGGATGTCTTGGTTGTGGCTTTCTATGGGGTCAGGTTGCAACTGGAAACCAACCTAAAGTTTTTCCTTGATAATGGGTAAAATGTACCTTAAGTTCCTTTCATTTTAAACTTCCTCTTTAGGCCTCTCAACATGCATCTGTCATGCCCAAAAACCAAGAAAAACACAACTACAAAATTTATCAAATACAATTGTTTTAACGAATTTACATACCCAATGTATAAAATTACAAGTAATCCTTGAATCCATTTATTTTTTTAAACATATTCATGAATTGTGAAATTTCAACAAGTATTCAAAATTGGAATTTTCTCTAAGTCCTTAAATCCAACAAGCCCTGTGTCCCGCTAGGTACTTGTAAATGCGAAGTTGACCATTGAGGCTCACCTCCCAACCTAGGCCTTTTCAAGGCCACCCCTAAGCTAGGGGATCCAGTCATGGAATAGGGTACAAACAGACACTCAAGCATGAAGGAAACTGGCAAGATACAAAGATGTTTAAATGATATTCCCAACATGGTTTTACAAGAGGAAGGCCTCCAAGAGACCTTCCTGAAAATGGGGTAGAAGTGGACTACTAGGAGGAGAAGCCACAACAAAATACAAATATCCCAAGCCACACATGGACTTGGGAAGACCATTTTCAAGAGATTTGATCCAACTCTTCTTATGCCCCCAAGTGCCCGTAGGCCATGCTTGGCATCATGGGTATCGTGGAACCCCATATTTTATCCCTCTACACATGGGAGACTATGCACATCCTTGGTCTTCTTCCTAGTACTCCCTTCAAGGTTACTCTGCCCTCCCTAGGGTGAGAAAGCCTTGAAGAATCCCATCCCAAAAAGAATACACAAAGGAAAATAATATTTTACATAACTTAAAGTTTAAACCAAAAATCTTAAAAATGTCTTGGACTCCATTAATGGAGCTCCAAGCTCAAACACATGCAAGAACTAACAAAATATCACAAGGGCCTACCTTTATCCAAGAAAAGGTTGAAATTATGAAACCTTGAAAATCCTTCCAAACTAGTTTTCTCCTAAGCTCTTTCCAAAGTGAATGGTCTCCAAATCTAGAGAGTGGTGAACACTCAAACCCTTTCCCAAGCTTTCCCTAAATAGGAAAACCTCATAAAAACTAAGATCCAATCAGAAGAGAGGAAGAAACTTTCATTCCCTTCTTCCCACTTGCTTTCCTTCACCATAAATGGAGTTGAATGCAAGTTGGGAAGAAGAGAAAAGTTAATCAAAACCTCACAACTCTTTAAATTCAACCAACTTGGAAATCTTGACTTTAGGGGAGTCATAAATGAGTTTTAAGGCTCTTAATGGGCTAAAAATGACCCTAGTTAACCTATGGAAGCCCAAATGACCCTCTTAAACTCCACCTAAAGATTACACACAGATCTCAAGTCTTGGTTGATTATCTAGAAACTTCCCAACCCAAGGTAAGTTGATTCTACCCTAAGGTTAACCTATAGTCAAACCCTTGACCCAACTGATTACAAATTACTAACCATCCCAACACTTAAGCCACAATTTGCCAAATTTGGCACATTAATTAAAACAAATGGCATGGTTAAGTCACAAATACATTTACTAAATTAAATACACACATGCAAACCACATTCACGAAATAAAGACTATACAATGAGGTCCACATTTTTTTATACAAAGAGGACCTTGGAATGCACGGTATAAACATAGGTTCCAATACTGGATCCCTACATTTAGAACCTGTTAGGAATGAATGTTGAATGTTTGGCAGCCATTTTGTAGCAGTTATTGTTGCATTCATGACTATGATTGTCATTGATGTCAACACAGTGATCTACTAGAAACTTGTAGAGAACCAGACAGTGTTTGGATTAGCACACGTGGGATATTGGAGTTGGAGCTATGCAATGTTGAGGATATACTCTTTTATATGTTATATGTTTATGGTTAAGAGCGTAGAAAGTAATTCATTTATTCATGAGAGTTATGAGCATTTTGGTGGAAGCAGTATTCAGGCAGTGTTCCTAAGTAGCAGTTTGTGAAAATCAGATGATATCTCCTAATCGGGATGGAATCTAGTTTTGTGCAGTTAAAAGGAAGTTGAAGACACAATGTTAGTGATGTGGATGATAGCACAAAATTTGAGGTTGCACGAGTGAAGAATTATTGTAATTGGAAGCTGACAGTTTTGTGTAATTTTGGTGTAGCGTGTAGAAACTTTTATTTTGAAATTGTATGCCGACTCATTTGTAATTACTTGAGTGTGGTATAAAGGAATGAATGTTTTTCCTTGTTTTAAGATGGTTGGATGTGATGATTTATGTATGAAGTGAAGAAAAGAGCTAATGCAGTTGTAAAAGCAAATTTGTGAAGGAAGACATGTGAAGTAAAGAGATCTGAAATTGAGATCTAGTGAAGCAGAGAGTGTGGTTTAGCACAGTAAGGAAGGAGGTAACATATTTTATATTATTTTGTTGAATAATGTAGAGATTAGTTGGATAGTGTGTTCAATGATCTTGCCATTGAATTTGTTTGGACAGTGGGTCCATCTGTCTTCCATAACTCTTAATAGGGTTAGAATCTTTTAACAGGGATTCATATGTACTGAATGTATTTCATAAGGCTCCTAATAGAGTTCATCCTTTCACAAGGAATATTCATATTAGTGCATCTTTTGTGGGCATCATTCCCACCGGGGTTTACTCTTTGATCAAGAAGTTCCCTAGTCAACATATCTTGTGTCATTGTGTTATTGTGTATGAATATCTTTCTATGGTTGGTAATTATATTGTTTACATGGTTTAACGTCGTTGAAGTTGATAAAAGTTATAATTATCAGATAACTGATTCACCCCCCCCCCCTCTCAGTTATCTTGGTGGACTTTACTTTCTAACAATTGGTATCAGAGCAGCAGGTCCTTGAAAAAAAAGTTTAACAGTTTAAGGAGATCCATGGCGAATTTTAGAAAAGAAAGCCCTAAGTTTGATGGAGTAAATTTTGACAACTGGAAAGAAAAGATGAAGACACACCTACTGTGTTTAGGACCAGGTTATTGGTTGATTACAAAGAATGATAAGACTATCATTGAAGAGGACAATCTTAAAACATGTACTATTGATGAGAGAGATCTATTCATACGTAACATACTTGCAAGAGAAGCACTTTTGACAGCCCTTCCAGAGAATGAGTACAGTCAGGTAAAATGTTTGAAAAAATCTTATGAAATTTGGAAAGCTTTACAGTCTACTTTTGAAGGTGATGAACATGCAAAGAAAGTTAGATTACATAATTAGATATGTGCATTTGAAGATATAAGAATGATGGAAGATGAATCTATTAGAAGTTATATTGGTAGAATGTCAGAAATTGTTACAGGCATAAAATCTTGTGGAGGAAAAAAGATAGAGAATGAAGTGATGAAAATTTTTGAGAACATTGACTCATGTATTTAAGAAAACAACACAGATGATTGAACAAGTTATACCTTGTACTAAAAACTTTACAAGAGAGACTCTTCTTGGAAGATTGGAAGCAGCAGAGATGAACCTGAGGTTATCAGGAGACTTGCCTAGAATGGAGATAGCATTCAGTGCTCTTAGTGTTTGCCCTACTTTTTCAAAAAGCATCAGTGTGAGCAGTGATTATGATAGCAGCAGTAGATCTAGAAATGAAGAAGACGAGAAGATTGAAGAAGGTATTGCCTTGCTTGTGAAGAGAGAATCAGATGGTAAGAAAGTTTTTAAATGTTGGACTTGTCAAGAATATGGTCATTTTGCATCTAAGTGTCCTAAGAGACTTAAAAAATATGGAAACAATTTCAAATCTAGAAGATCTAAGGAATGTTATTATGCTAATGATGAAGATCTTGAAACTAGTATAGAGAGAACTCTAAGTGAAAGTGATACTGAGAATAATGATGACAGGATTTGTAGCAATTAAAGAAGAGAATCTTGAAATTAACGTTAAGGAAGAAAAAGCCTTAGTTTCTCAAGTTGAAAAAAAAGCTGATTGGATTATAGACAGTGGTTGTTCACATCATATGACTGGAGACATGAAAAAGTTCATAAAGTTTAACAATTATGATGGAGGAGTTGTTAGAATTGGAAACAATCCACCTTGTTTGATTAAAGGTATAGAATCTATTACTCTTGATGGAAAGACTAATACTGATGATGTTTATTTTGTGGATGGATTGAAACATAATCTGTTAAGTGTTGGACAGTTAGTTGATAAGGGATATCAAGTTTGGTTTACTGAGAAAACTTGTGTGATAAAGGATAAAGATGAAAATCTAATTGGAACTGGATCTAGAACCAGAGGTAATGTATTTTAGTTGAATCCTACTGAGATGACATGTTTGATTACTAAGATTGATGACAGTTGGTTATGGCATAGAAGGTTTTGTCATATAAACTTTGACAACATTGTGAAAGTAAGTACTACACTTGCAGTAAGGGATTTGCCTAAAATTATGAAGCCTACTAACATGATTTGCAAAGAATGTGTGATGGCTAAACAGAAGAGAAGTTCTTTTCCCAGTAAGAAGTTTACATCTGCAGAAAAGTTGGAGATTGTTCATACTGATTTGAGCGGTCCTACCAGGACTAGAGGATTCTATGGAGAAAGGTATTTTATAATTCTTGTTGATGATTTTACAAGAATGATGTGGATTGCATTTTTTAAAGAAAAGTTTGAAGCATTTGATAAGTTTAAGATCGTTAAGAATAAAGTTGAGAATGAATCTAGAATGAAGATTAAATGTCTGAGATCTGATAGAGGTGGAGAATTTACTTCTAGAGAGTTTAACACCTTTTGTGAAGAAAATGGCATTAAGAGACAGTTTTTAGCCCCTAGGACACTTGAACAAAATGGTATTACAGAAAGAAGAAACAAATCAGTGACTGAAGCAGCAAGAGCTATGTTATTTGAGAATGATTTGGCGAAGATATTTTGGAGAGAAGCAGTGAACACAACAATGTATACAATGAGCAGAGTACAAATCAAAGAAGACACAAACAAGACACCCTATGAATTATGGTTTAGACATGCACCCTCAATTAAGTATTTTAGAATTTTTGGAAGCAAGTGTTATATAAAAAAAGATGATATTGGAAAGTTTGATCCTAGAAGTGATGAAGATATATTTCTTGGATATTCTTTGAAAAGCAAAGCCTATAGATGTTACAATAAAAAAACTAAGACTATTGTTGAGAGAGCAAATGTTAAAGTTGATGAAAAGTTTAAAATTCAGGAAAGAATGCTTGATTATGAATCAGATGAAGAAGCTCATCCTAAACCTAACACTGGATCTACTGAATTATTTTATGAAAATGATAGTGATTTGTTGAATGAAAGTCATAGTGAAGTCATCGAAGAACCTACACCTAAAGTGAGATATGAGACAGTGACACCTAACAAGAGTTTATCAAGGAATCATCATATTGAGCAAATTATTGGAAGCATTAAAAGAGGAGTTCTAACTCAGAAAAAAGTACAAGAATAGTTATGTTTGATTTCTCAAATTGAACCTAAAACTACTAGTGAAGCTTGTGAAGATGAAAGTTAGATTAATGCTATGAAAGAAGAACTAGATCAGATTGAAAAGAACAAGACATGGGAATTGGTCCCTAGACCTAAAGACAGGAATGTTATTGGAACTAAATGGGTATTTAGAAACAAGATGAATGAACAAGGAGAAGTAGTAAGAAACAAAGCAAGATTGGTATGTAAGGGATACTCACAGTAAGAAGGAATTGACTATGAAGAAACCTTTGCACCTGTAGCAAGAATTGAAGCAGTAAGAATGTTTTTGGCTTATGTAGCTTATAAGAAATTCAAAGTATATCAGATGGATGTAAAGTCAACATTTCTAAATGGAGAATTGGAAGAAGTCTACATTGAGCAGCCTGAAGGATTTGCTTTGACTCAAGAAGGAGACATGGTATGTAAACTGAAGAAAGCCATGTATGGACTAAAGCAGGCACCTAGAACCTGGTATGCAAGACTGGACAAGTATTTGTTAAAGTTGGGATTTACAAAAGGAACATCTAATAGCAATCTGTACACAAAAAAAATTGAAAATGGTTTGTTGGTTATAGTTATTTTTGCTGATGACATTATTTTTGGAGGAGAAGATGAAGCTAGTGACAAATTTGCTGATGAAATGAGTATGATTGGTGAAATGAAATAATTTTTGAGATTACAGATAACATAGAACAATGATGGTATCTTTATCAGTCAGACAAAGTACCTGAATGACTTGTTGAAAAGATTTGGAATGGAGAACTGTAAACCAGTTGGAACACCTATGGTAATTGGATAAATTATCTAACACAAATGAAACACTGGCAGTTGAATAGAAGAAATATAGATCTATGATTGGAGGATTGCAGTACTTGACTCATACAAGACCTGATATAGCACATTCAGTTGGAATTGTAGCAAGATTTCAAGTTGAACCTAGAGAATCACATTATGCAGCAGTAAAGAGGATACTGAGATATTTAAGAGGCACAATGGACTATGGATTGTGGTATGAAAAATCTAATGACTTTACCCTATGTGCATATACAGATGCTGATTGGGGAGACAGTGTTGATGATAAGGAGAGCATCAGTGGTGGAGCATTTTTCCTTGGAGAAAAATTGGTTTCTTGGCTAAGCAAGAAGCAGAATTGTATCTCACAGAGCATAGCAGAAGCAGAATATGTAGCAATAGCAAATAATTGTAACCAGATAATTTGGATGAAGCAAATGTTGAAGGATATTGGAATAAGAAATTTTGAACCTATTGTCATACATTGTGACAACACGAGCATAGTTAGTATGTCTAAGAACCCTGTATTACATTCTAAGATAAAACATATAGAGATTAAGTATCATGTAGTAAGAGAGAAAGTTGTTGAGAAAGAAGTCAGACTTGAATACATAAGTACAAACGAGCATATAGCAGACATATTTACAAAGCCTTTTCCTAAGGATACATTTGAGTACCTGAGAGGTATGCTTGGGGTTATGCCCCAGCCTACTATTGAGAAGTGATGTAGTTGATTGCATCCGTCCAGTGGTATATGAGCCTTATCTTTCTTCTAGACTGGATGTTGGTACTTCCTCTATGGGGGAGTATGTGTATCTGAGCTGAGTCATGAGGACTCTAGTGAATGTATTTTCTGAATAGTGTCTTTTGACATTGGAGTTGTTGTTGACATGATGATGAGATTTCTATCATTGATGTCAATGGGGGAGAAGTGTACATAAAAAGCCATTTGTACTATCTGAACATGAAAATGAAGCAAGATTTGATTGATGAAGAGGATTTGAAATTATTTTCTAGAGCAGCAGTATTGCAGTATTGGATTTTTGGAACATTGGATGTTTTTTCATCTATGTTGCCATCAATGCCAATGGGGGAGATTGTTAGGAATGAATGTTGAATGTTTGGCAGTCATTCTGTAGTAGTTGTTGTTGCATTCATGACTATGATTGTCATTGATGTCAACACAGTGATCTACCAGAAACTTGCAGAGAAGCGGACAGTATTTGGATTAGCACACGTGGGATATTGTAGTTGGAGCTATGCGATGTTGAGGATATACTCTTTGATATGTTATATGTTTATGGTTAAGAGCGTAGACAGTAATTCATTTATTCATGAAAGTTATGAGCATTTTGGTGGAATCAGTATTCAAGTAGTGTTCCTGAGTAGCGGTTTGTGGAAATCGGATGATATCTCCTAATTGGGATGGAATCTAGTTTTGTGCAATTAAAGTGAAGTTGAAGACACATTGTTAGTGATGTGGATGACAACACAAACTTTGAAGTTGCACAAGTGAAGAATTATTGTAATTGGAAGCCGACAGTTTTATGTAATTTTGATGTAGTGTGTGGAAACTTTTATTTTGAAATTGTATGCCAACTCATTTGTAATTACTTGAGTGTGGTATAAAGGAAGGAATATTTTTCCTTTTTGTAAGATGGTTGGATGTGATGATGTATGTATGAAGTGAAGAAAAGAGCTAATGCAATTGTGAAAGCGAATTTGTGAAGGAAGACATGCGAAGTAAAAAGATCTAAAATTGAGATTTGGTGAAGTAGAGAGTGTGGTTTGGCACAGTAAGGAAGGAGGTAACATATTTGCTATTATTCTGTTGAATAATCTAGAGATCAGTTGGATAGTGTGTTCAGTGATCTTGCCATTGAAGCTGTTTGGGCAGTGAGTTCATATGTCTTCCATAACTCTTAATAGGGTTAGAATCTTTTAACAGGGATTCAAAATCTCCTAACAGGGATTCATATGTACTAAATGTATTTCATAAGATTCCTAATAGAGTCCATCCTTTCACAAGGAATATTCATATTAGTGCATCTTTTGTGGGCATCATTCCCACCGGGGTTTACTCTTTGATCAAGAGGTTCCCTAGTCAACATATCTTGTGTCATTGTGTTCTTGTGTATGAATATCTTTCTATGGTTGGTAATTATATTGCTTATATGGTTTAATGTTGTTGAAGTTGATAAAAGTTATAATTATCAGATAACTGATTCACCCCCCCTCCCTCTCAGTTATCTTGGTGGACTTTACTTTCTAACAAAACCATGGTCAACTTATCCTGCACACTCATTGCACACATCAGTAGGTCCAATCAACATGATATAAACACAATACATCATCAATACTGCATGGTTTAAAAACTATGGTTGTAAATGAATCAACTAAGCATAACTTCGATTTCCTAAATCAACTTTCCATCACAATAGTTTTAAACATCATATAACATCATATGTGACATCATCAGGTATCGAGCATATAGCATAGGATTCAACAGATCCTCAAATACATAAGTGTCTCAAATAGTCAAGTATGTCTGTGAAATAAATACTGAAAGCATGGAAAATAATGCAGTATAAATATGATTGTCTAGTAGGTCTCACATCCACCCCCTCTAGGCATGAACCTCCTCCTAGAGTTCATCAAAGAGGTGAGGGTACTATGATATCATCTATGATGCATCCTCTCATGAAATTTTGACTTTCTCATAACAATTTCACTGGACCCTAACCTGGTCCAACACCCTGCCTCGAAGTGTCAGGGTCTGTTGGGCCAAAATACGAATGGGCTCCAGCACCAGCTGCACGTCCAACTCTATCTGAAAGGCATCCCAATCTATCACATGAGACTCATCATAAACATACTTTTGCAAAATTGAAACATGAAACACATCATGGATGCATGACAGGCTAGGTGGAAAAGCTAAACAGTAAGCAACTGGTAGAATACTCCATTTCTAAACCTTTTTTTTTTTTTAATTCAACCATTTATTTTATCCACATAATAATCCCTCAATTAAATTTATTTAAATTTTTGGTATAATTGAAGACAAACTAAAATCAAGATAATGACTAACTAATCTTCACCAAAATAATGGAAATTTAAACATCAGTGTTACATACGACACATGGTTGATTTCTTGAAACAATACCTAGACCCAGATGTGGAAATAAACGAGTGGATTCAAAAATTCTTCCTAAGGGTTTTATTTGAGAAATCTTAGGATTCCACTACTGATCCAAGTAAAAACAAATCTTCTAGCTCATAAGAAGGCTCATAGGAAGGTGATGGTGACTTGAATGGGAGTGGAACTAACTTTGGAGATGTGTGACCCCTATTGCTCAAAAATATTTTTCAAAACCCAATTGTGGCTAGATATCAGGCAAAACCCAGCTGCAAGAAGTAGTTTCATTTGTCTCTGCAATCTGGTTTTGCCTAGATTGTGTAGAGACAAATGAAACTACTACTGGGCATTTGTCTCTGCAATCTGGTTCTACCTAGATATCAGGCAGAATCCAAAGAAACACATCTTGTTGTTGTGAAAAGGATATTGAGGTATCTAAGAGGAACCATAGACTATGGCTTATGGTATGACAGAAATGATAGCTTTGAACTTCATGCTTATACTGATGTTGATTGAGCAGGAAATATTGATGACAGAAAAAGTACTAGTGGTGGTGCATTTTTCCTTGGGAAAAAGTTGGTTTCTTAGCTAAGTAAGAAACAAGATTGTATAACATAATCTATTGTTGAATCAGAGTATGGTGTTTCTACTATAAACTGCACTCAGATTGTTTGGATGAAACAAATGTTGATAGACATTGGAATAACTTTTGATGAGTCTGTGGTTATCCATTGTCATAACACCAGTACATTAAATATGTCAAAGAATCTAGTGATGCACTCCAAAACTAAACACATTTCTATCAAGTATCACATCTTGAGAGACAAGGTGGCAGAAAAGGAAGTCAAACTAGAATATATCAATACAAAAAAGAAAATTACAGACATCTTCACAAAGCCACAACCAAAACATACTTTTGAATATCTCAGAGGTATGTTGGGGGTTTAGGCCCCTCCTAGTCAGAATTAAATGATGCAGAGATGCATCAGTCCAGAGGTAATCAGAGCCTTATCATTATCTGGACTGGATGAAGGGATCTACTCTTCAGGGGGAGTGATAGTGGAAGAAAGTTTATCTATGAAGGCAACCAAAGCCTCATGACACCATTTTCCATTGTTTTCAAAGGGGGAGTGTTGCTATGAGAAAATCCCTACTGTTTAGGGAGACTGTATGAAGAGTTACTGTGAGAGTACTGTATGGTTTCAGAACACTTTTGGATTCATTAAACCTTGGGATGGATTTTCCCATATGTTGACATCAATGCCAAAGGGGGAGATTGTTGGATATTGCTAATGCATGGAGAGGTGATTAAGACATTTAATAAGTTTAATCACTACATTACTAAATGGGCACTCATACTGTTGTCATTTGTGTTTTTTCACTAATGTCAACATATGCTTCTGAGAGAAGAACAAGTTGGTTATCACAGTATACGGACACTGTAGGATGTTTCAGATATTGTGAAGTTGGATGAGAGTTCAGGTGGATGTTGTGATCTTATATCTGAGATCGCATCATTAGATGTTTCATATTGAGAGAGATACAGATGGTTTAATGAAGACTGGTCACTGGGCAGTGACAGTGAGAATTGACAGTTAGTCTCTGGGTTTTTGGTATATCTTTCAGAGGATTTGGATTCAAGATATGCGAGCTTGAAGGATGATAGATAGGGTACTAAAGGATGTTCATTGGTCAGCGCAAGATATGGAATGATTGGTGACGTCATATGTGGCGTGTGTTCTGGCGATGGCTTATTTAGAAGCCGACTCAAGAAATGAAGTGTGTGTTTTGTTTGGTGAGCATGAATTAAGGATGTCGGTCTTTAATTGATGTATTGTAATCATTGTATACTTATTCTAGATACTTGTGTATCTTAGCAAGGGTTTATGTAATCATTTGTAAATTAGGAAAGCCTCATGGGCCAACCTAATCATGGTAAATTGTAATAAGGTATATATGTAGAATTTTTTCTTTGGAAAAGATAGGCATGGAATATATATGATATAAAGAGGTTGTGAAAGCTACGAGCTTGTATCTGATGTATGTAGAGCAGAGGTTTACTAGTGGACTTCACTGGAACTGATCAAGAAAAGATAGTTGCTGGAAAACAGTTCAAAAGATTGTGTATTTCTTCATATACACTTGTGTTGCAAACAGTGAGTTTTGAAGGTGGACTTAACCTTCTTTGGGCAGTGAGCCCTCCCTTTTGTTCTTGACTTCTAACAGGGTCTATCCTCTAACAAGGACTATGTACTGTAATGGTTCAATAAGCTCCTAATAGGGTTATATCTTCTAACAAGGATAACTATACTATCAGTACATCATTTGTGCGTGCTAATTCCCACTGGGGTTTTTACCTTTAACAGGATTTCCTCGAGACCAAAATATTGTGTTATTTTGTTGGCATTCATTGTGTTCATTGGATCTGATATTGTGGTGATTAAAAGTTAAAGTTTAATAATCTGGTATACAACTGATTCACCCCCCCCCCCCCCTCTCAGTTGTATTGTGGACTGTTATTCCTAACATGATTACCTAATTTAACCCTTCACACATTCTCTCTCCTCTCATTACTTATTCCATAATATCCCACTTGCCCTCTAATCCAATCCTAATCCCTTTATAAACATCTACACAACCTTGATCATGAGGATAAAGAAATCCTAACCCACTCCAAAGTCAACTTCATGTCATATCTCCTCCAATCCCAACTCCCTCTCCACTTGTCAACCTTTAATTCTCTTACACCCTCAACCACATTCTTCACATTTGTCCCCCATTCCCTCGTCCTAAAATGGTCACAATCCTCAAGTCTTGACCATTGGGATATGAGACAAGATGTTCCTGTATGTTATATCTCTCCAAACCCTAATGTCCTCCTAGGCTCTCCTTGTGATACTTGTCACAAGGCTATGAGTTTTAAAAAGCACAATCCATGTGCTCACCCTCAATTGCATCCTAGCCACTCTTGAAACTTTTAATCCTAGCCCTCCATTTGAAACTCTCCTAGCCTATAAATTGAGCCCTCATTCCTTCATAAATCATCCACCTTTTATGCAATGTTATCATGCTCTTTTGAAGAGAAAAATTATCATCAATAAACTTATAAAGTCAAAATCCACACACACCCTTTGAAGCTTGAGCATCATCCTTTGAGTACACATACAACCATTTGGACAAATCTACACTTCAAGAAGGACTTATTTAGTTTAAGAAAGGTTGCAGTATTCTTAGCCTTGTGTTGTTTTAGTTTCTTCTTTTGTCTACTCTAGATGTTTATTTTGTAGTTTAGTTTGAATGTTTTAACTTGTTTATTGAATTCCTATTTCAACTCACACTTTTATACGAGATCACAGAGACAGAGTTGACCAGGAGGGATCATTTGTATGGTACGCACACTTTATTTCTTTATGTCATCTTTTCTGCATATGTTTTTAACTTATTGACTAACTCGGGGGATCACGAGTGCAGCCTAGGGGATCACTAGTTGCACAATTCTATTTTTTGTGTTGTGCAAGTCAAAGGGAGTTCTTGGACACTCGGTGGGATATCTTTTTTTTTACAGAATTCACTCACTTTTGATTTTGTGTTTTAAAATTGACCTTGTATGTGCCACATCACTGCACACTTCAAATTTGGGTTTTAAAATGATCATTGGTTAAAATTGAACAACTCAAATCAAACATTTTATTTTGGTGCTCTAAAAACTAAACAATGGAAAATTTTACATTTATATTTGGTGCACTAAAATTGAACAACTCCAATCAAGCATTTCGTTTTGGTGCTCTAAAAATTGAACAAGGCAAATCTCATATTTCCTTTGGGTTCTAAAATTGGACAAGCAATCAACATTTAGATTTGGTTCATTAAAATTGAACAAGGAAAACAAAACACTTCATTTTGGGTTTAAGAATTGAGCAAAACAAATGAACATCTTTGGACTTGGTGGATAAAATTTACCCACTTGTGAATTTTCTTATGTTCTAGACTATAAAGTATTGCCTAACTTGTTAGAAAAAGAATCGTGTGTTTTGAGTCTTTGGTGCACCTGCACAAAATCTATTAGAGCACTTTGTCTTTGGTGCACTTCTCTGGCAAGTATGTTAGACATGAATAGATCTCTCTCTGTATCAGTACATTCTTCAATTTTGTCTTCTTCAATGATAGTCTTCTGATTCTTTGTGATCAACCAATATTTTGGTCCTAGACATAGCAAATGTGTCTTCATCTTTTCTTTCTAGTTGTCATAGTTTACTCCATCAAATTTAGGGCTTTCTTTCCTGAAATGAGTCGCCATAGATCTCCTTAAGTTGTTAAACTTTTCTTTCAAGGACATGGCGCTCTGATACCAATTGTTACAAAGTAAAGTCCACCAAGATAACTGAGAGGGAGGGTGAATCAGTTATCAGATAAATACAACTTTTATCACCATTAACAGATTTCAACCATGTAATCAATGTAAGCAACAACTATATAAAGATAAACATACACAATGACACAATAACACAAGATATGTTAACTAGGGAACCTCTTAATCAGAGAGTAAACCCCGATGGGAATGATGCCCACAAAAGATGTACTAATATGAAAATTTCTTGTGAGAGGATGGACTCTGTTAGGAGCCTTATGAAATACATTCAGTACATATGAGTTCCTGTTAGGAGACTTTGAATCCCTATTAAATGATTCTAACCCTGTTAAGAGTTATGGAAGGCAGAAGGACCCACTGTCCAAACAACTTCAAGAGCAAGATCATTGAACATATTGTCCAACTAATCTATGTATTACTCAAGTAGAATAATACCAAATAATTACTGATCTCAGCAACTTATCCTTGCTCCTCTGCCTGTGCCAAACTGCACCAACTGCTTCACCAAATCTCAATACCAAATCTCTGCAATTCGCATATCCTCTTACAACATATATTGCTCGATTCCACAATTATCATCACAGTATCATCTCATAGCATGTCTTGCAATAAAGAAAACAATCATTCCTTTATACCACACTCAAATAATTATAAATGAGTCGGCATACAAGGCTTAACCAATTACAAAACATAAACCTTCACACATTACATAATATTTCATAATTACATAAAAACTGTCGGCTTCCAAATACAATAAATCTTCACACATACGACCTCTGACCACATTGTCTCATTCAGGTCACCACCAAAGTTTCTTCATCAACTGTACAACTTTGCATACCTAGATTCTATCTCGATTAGGTGATATCATCCAATTACCACAAGCCGCTTCTCAGGAACACTGTCAAAATACTGCTTCCATTGAATTACACATAACTATCATGAATAATTAAATTTTCGTACACGCTCTTGACCACGAGCTCAGGACAAAATATCGAGTAAGTCCTCAACTCTACATAGCTAAATCTTTAATACTCCACGTGCGCTAATTCAAACACTGTCTACTTCTCTGCTAATCTCTAATAGATCACTGTGTTGACATCAATGACAACCACAATCATGAATGCAACTGCAACTGCTACAGAATGACTTCCAAATACTTCCCAATAGAATATAATATTCAGCAATCATTCCTAACAACACATGTATACATATCAATATATATAATAATAATAGATATTATTATTAGATATATATTGATATATATACATATATCCATATTTAATTATATTTGATGTCTTCATCTACTAATATTACTGATCGATTAAATATCAAATAATAAAATGTACTATCTAAATGTCTATCGATTCATTGAGGAATCAATATGTATATTGATCGATTAATATCAGTCATATTCAACTACTATATTAATGATTTAAAATATTGACCAGTATCGGTTATAAATAAATACAGATTGGTATCGATCGCTAATGTACCGATTTGTATCAGTCAAATGCAAAACTAATATACTGATCAGTATCAGTTATCACATGGACAAATTAATATAAAGTTTTGTAATTAAAATATGCATCGATGTTTTAATGAAGAGACATGTAAATAGAGCGAACAAAAACCTACACAACTGCTTTTTGATGAGGTCAAAAGACAGGGACAATGGCAATCTTTTCAAGCAAGGTTCAAAATAACATCTTACAAGAAGTCATCAAAAGAGCTCTAAATTTCAAGGATTTGGCACGAAGGATAGATTGTATTCCAAACAAGCTTCTCCTATGCTACCAAAGAATTTTTTTCAAAAGGGCATACTACCTCCTATGCCTAATCAACTGGAGGTGTCAAAACAAACTACAGAGGAAAAAGTTGTGTTTCACATACGTCAAAAAAATTATGGCAACCAAGTCATGGGTGTTTGGTAAAAGGACGGATATACTATATAGAGGTGATCTTTCAGGATAACATAGACAAGGTAACACGGGAATGTGTGAATCCAAATCTAAAGTTGCTAGGACTCGTCACTTTAAAGTCTATAGTTATGGAGTTGTTAGGGGATATCAAGTGTTTGTGTAGCACTAAGTGTTCTTATCTGAATTTTAAAGTTGTCAAATCTAACAACTAATTTAAGTGCAACTTATCCATTCCCATTATTTGGGTTACTACCATACCATACTATAAGGAGGTCCCAATGGCTACTCGAAAATTTATCTAAGTTATGTATCAAAACAATTAACTCAACAAGACAATAGCAATTGGCTAAGTTCCTATATAACAAGAGAAATTGCTCAACACACCAAAGGATTATCAAAGTTATGTATTAAAACAACCAACTTAAAGAAAGGATTGCAGTTGGATAATGACCCAAATAAAGCTAAAAATGGCCCAATCTTTTTTATATTTGTTTTCTTCACTAACAATACTTTATGGACAAATTTTCCAAACAAAATGCTCAAAATCTTCCTAGTTTGAGAGATCAACCCTAGAAGTTTTGAATTGGCAATCTGTATGGGAGTTCAACCCTTAACTACAACTCTAGTTGTTTGCAAGCAACAACCCAATAACCACTAGAGGATTTGACAATCCTATTGTATAAGATCTATTGATGTCCTCCAACACCAAAAAGGACATGGTTATTAGAGAGAAGGTTATAAGAATGAAGACTTCTAGAGGGTATGTCTAGTCTATAATTAAAGTGTACACCCAGTATTTCATGGCTCTACCCATAGAGGATTGAACCATCACGTAGCCCACTATCCCATCTCTGAGGTACAAGTTACTTTGAGGGACTAACTACTTGCCATTACACCATTACACCATAAATTATAAAGGATAGGAGGCTACCTAGGTCTATGTTTCACAAAATCTATGGGTCTTCCCATACACCCAAGGGTATATTGAAGCTTAAAGTCATTGCAAATTTTGTGCATAGGTATTGGAATTTTAGCACCTTACAACACTTCACTAGAACCTTTTATGGAAAATCTATTTAGCCAAAACAATACTCATTAGAAAATATTTGAGATCTCGTGGCATAGGTTCTCTGGCCTAAAACCATATAAAAACTATTGGCAATGAAAAAAAAATAGATAAAAGATGATTAGTGTTATTACTTCAGTAGCCACCACTTAATAACCAAGATTCAAAGAGGGCAAGGTGAAAGCATGCAATGGGGAAATCACCAAAAGCCCTAAACTTTTAACATTTCTACACGATACTTTCTTGGAAAGAAAGAACTCTAATATTAGATGCAAATATCTTTCCTACAGCAAATTAATCCAATTAAAAAATGTAGAGGATATGCACCACAAGAGCAATAATGTATTGAAATCACATAATCACATCACAAGATATCATGGAACTCTTCAAAGGGCAACCTTCTTTGATAAAATAAATATAAAGGATATGCACCATAAATGAAATAAAGAGAGAAATAATGTATTAAAATCTCATAATGACATTAAAAATATCATGGGACTCTTCAAGAGGGCAACCTCCTTTGAGCAATGCTCAGTACAAAACATTTAACGGGATGATCTTTCCTCTGGCCTAAGCCCTCTATTTAAACCAACTCTACTGAATAGAATCGCCATTTCCAACATGGGATAATTACAATTAGCCAAATGGACGACTTTTAAAGCTATTTGTCCAAGCTTTTATTAACGCCCAATACAAAGTAAAAAATTAGAATAAAGGGGTCCTAACAGGCATAATGGCTACGAATTCAAGTTAGAACATTTGGTCAAGGAGAAGCATATAGACAATGAGGAAAAGAACATATCTAACGAAAGATATGTGATGCAAGCTGATAAAGCCAATCAAACCTACACCAAAAAGTGAAGTAAATTTATACATTGAAAGAAAGGCTATACAGACAATCCTTACTCATTTTTCATATCGTTGCTCCCTGATGAATTCGATTGATCTAGAAGTTGAGGAAACCTAGAAGCTTGAGGTTTGCCAAAACTAATATACCCTAGAGATTTTGGTGCATTATCCAGAACATGTTTTCTTAAGCTACTTAACTGATTGTTAATTATATTCTCTGCATTTTTGGCATGCTTATTCCAGTGCATTAAATACTCGAATCTAAGCTTTGAGAATTCTGCAGAAGTCTTCCTTCCAAATTTGGAAATATGTGGAATTGCGTAGTCCCGACCCAGCCCTGCAACATGTGTAATAGCAGGAACTGCATTGTATTTTGCAAAGTCAATCACTCCATAGCCAGTTGCTGAAACAGCTGAAAAACAAATAATAAAAAACTATCAAAACTCAATGCACACTGCCTGGGCTTTCTCATCCTCCAACTTATAAGTGTTCGAAATCAGGTCATTTTCATTTAAAACATAACATAAACCAGGATCTCACTTTGTGTAAAAATAACTAATAGCAAACTGACATGTTAATTTGATGCACAGAGTTTTATTTCAGCACTGAAATTAGTATCCATTTTGATTAGAAAAAAAAATAAGCTCGACATTTAAAAATACACTCTCATAAGAAACATATATAGAATGGACACTGCAGCACTAATCAAGAAACAATATTACATATCATATTTTAGAACTTTTTAAAACCATGCATATTGTCTTACATCATAGAAGAAAAAGATTGCATAAGATAACAAATCAAGTAACTGAGTAAGTTCCATTTAATTCATCAAGAAACAATATCAAATATCATGTTTTAAAACGATGCATATTGTCTTACATTATAGAAAAAATGATTGCATAAGATAACATATCAAGTAACTGAGTAAGTTCCATTCAATTCATCTGTTTCTATAAGACCAATTTGGTAGTGGGTTAGCTGAATTATGAACTATTCTTCTCACTGAGTGTTTCTGTTCTGATAATTGTTGGGAGTTAGTGTTCACAGAGGTGTTTAGGTTAGCTATAAAGTTGTTGACAAGCTACATAATATTATTGTAGAATGTAATATTGTTAGTGTGGTTTGTTAGAATATTATAGGATAATATATATTATTGAGTTGTTAAACTGAGAACTCATATAATTAGGAAGTGGTTCCTGAAATGTAGGAGTAGAAGATTAAACTTATGAATTTGAATGAAAAATAAGAAGCACGTAATTATTGAGTTGTTAGACTTAGAACTCATATAATTAGGAAGTGGTTCCTGAAATGTAGGAGATTAAACTCTATAAGTGTTATGAATTTGAATGAAAAATAAGAAGCACGTATTATCTTGTGCAATATTATTCCAACTTCTGCTTCTATTTTACCGTCCAATTTTTTTGAGGCAAATGCATACGAGAGTGCCCATGTGATGTTCTAAAGAACTCTGTGTGAAGTTCAGCATTAGGGAGTGTGTGGCCACATTGTTGGTAGCCATGTTATTCTCAACTGTGTGCAGTTGCGCCAAGTCTGGGAAACTGTCACCCATGATCATTGCAAATTTCTTGGACATCTCTTATTCCAGCCAACTGCATGCTCGCAAATGCAAACTAGAGGTGCCTGTAAGGTCGCGGTTTCTAATCATGAGCTTTTCCCGTGCTAGGCAACCTTTCATTGGCAGCTATAATATCTTCTCTGCTGTGCATGAGGGTTTTTGAACCCATACTTAAGGTTTAATACATATCCTGGACATCTATACTCCATGTTACTCCTTGTTGAATCGTGGGTTCCCTTCAAGCAATTCAGGGAGCATATTTCTGAGTCGTGAGCTATTTAGTTCCGTGTGGGCACTTATTGAACAAAATGTGGGTATTCTAATACTTCCTGCTGTTGATATAAGATGCCAGGCACTGCCACGATGTTCTAGAACTGATATATCAGACTTATCTCTGCATTTTTCCTTTCCTGGAAGTGACTTAGCAGTTAGGCCATGACATGGGTAGATTTGACGGATGTATTTGAGGTTTGGTTTCTGCTGTGCACCCTGCCACATGTGCAACAGAAGCATTGGTGCAATTAAAGTGAAGTTCTATAGCATTGATTTACATTTTCCAAGAAAAAATATCTGGTTTATTTCTGGCCGCACTCATTTATTCCTGTCACCTTGTATTGAGCTTTGGATCAATATGCTGTTGGTGTGCTAAGCATGGGATCTGCAGAGGAAGATCAGTCGCACAGCAAGAATGTCTAAAAATAAGGTTAGCAGCTAGCAAGTTTTCTGTCATGACCAAGAGAGATATGTGGCAGCAGAGCTAACGCCAATGCATGTTGTCAGAACTGTGTTCTTCCATCTTCAACACATAGGTATCAAAGCTTCTTATAATCAATTTAGTTTCTTATAAAACTTGAAATTAAAATTAAGTTGATTAGTATTGCATCCAGTCTTTTAATTAGCCATTTTGTTGTATTATTGTATATAATTTCTGAAGTCTGTCTCTAGATTTAGTCTTTAATGATAGTTTTTTTGAATCAAAAGTAGTCTAAAAAGTTCACTTAAAATATAGTGTATTGTCAAATTCAAGGTGTATCATTTTGTTTAGAATAGGGTCTATTTTCACGAGTCATTGATTGTTCTTTCAAAATACAATAGTGTAAAAATAAAATAAAAATGTAAACTATTTGTAAATGGATGCATTATCACTTATATGCGACATCCATCTTGGGGGGCATTATAAAATGGAGCTTCAAAGTCAAATTTGTTAAGTAGCAAACTTACTAGAGGATGGAGGCAGAGGAGGCTAGAGGACATTCAATGACATCTCATCAGTCACTAGTGACAAGGTCGTGAAATTGTATTAGTGACAAAACTATCTGGGCCAAAATGATAAAAGCCAAGATTGGTTTCCAGGTGGTAGTGGCAACCGTCTCACATCATTTGTGATTAGAGTGGCTATGATCTGTAATGGTGGCTGCATACCTGATAATGAGGACTTGGTTCTCAAAGTTATTATGTTGTGGTTGGATGTGTTTTGTCCCCAATCACAATTGTTGGTTTTTTTTTAATGGATATGTTTTTCCCCATTCACAAGATGATATAAGTGATTGGATGTGTTTGTCCCCAGTCACAAAATGCTGAGTGATTATGATCAGATGTTTATATCTCCAAACATAATTGTTGTAAGTGGATGTGTGTGTCCCTGTTCATAACCTTGATGTTGGATAGATGTGTTTATCCCTATCCAAACTTGATGTAAAGACCTTGGATAGATGTGTTAATCCTTCTCCTTGGTTCCAAGGGTAGACATGTTTGTCCCTATCCTTGGATGAAAGTACACTAAACATAGTGAGGCTAGTTCCCCTGTCATGTCCCCTATTTGAAAGAATTGTAAAACCCCCAAGACCTTTCCTCATCAAACCAACCCAGTAAATCAATTTTGTGAAGTCTCTAAAGAGACAAAATTGCAAAAGTATTCACAGATTAAATTACAATAATCAACCTCACGAAGGGAAGGCATAAGTGTTTGAATGACCAACACCAAAAGCACCATGAAAGAGGTGGTAAGTGTTAATGTTATTGTAGCTATGGTCGGATTCCTTCAGGCCGACATAGATAACATAAAGGTATTGATAATATTATTGTGATATAATAATTATATTGATAATATAATTATTATATTGTTATATTATAATTATATTGATTATATAATTATTATTTATATATTGTTAATATAATTATATTTATTTAGATAATATAATTATATATTAATTATATAAATTAATATATAATTAACTATAAGAGATAATTATTATAATAATATAATTATATTATATAATAATATAATATAATTAATAGGGCCACATGTGAAGAGTGGTAACCCTTGGTGAAGGGGCACCACTGATAAGTATATAGGAAGAGTGAAAACTTCCTCTCTTGGCACCAATTGAATACACAGAAAAACAACATGGTATTAGAGCTATGGTGAACAAGAAAATCATTGCCTATATTCACTGCATAGAAGATAGCGATTTTGTCATAGATATGCCTGCCATATGCTGGTTGATTGTGTGGCTCTTGTGATCAGACTGTATATATTTCTCAGCTTCCTGCAAATAAATTTATTGTATCTTGCTAAGCATCAGGAGTATAATGGTAACTGCATGGCCTTTACGGTAAAGTGTAATAACGGCAAGAGGATATGTTGTCAACCCTTGATGTGGTGTCGAGTGGTGACTCTTTGGCTAACGACAGTCTTCATCACAAATGATGTGCGGTCCGATGATAATCATTAGAAAACAAAATTCTTGTTTGACCGAATGGGTGACTCCTAAATTCTGAAAATTATCGAAGCTTGGTAGAGGCGTATTCAAAGATTAATATATTATCACGTCAAAAGACTGAAACATTGGCAATTATAATACTTGGCGACATTATTGATTTCGCATGGAGACTAAAGTTTCTAATGTGTGCTATACATTGAATAAATGGAGCAAGTTAGCCATCATGGAGCAGGTTAGCCATCATTATCTACACATTCGGTCAAAATATAATATCAATGATAAATCGTAAGTCGTTGAAGGAGATATAGTTGCATCTGTTGAGCAAGCATGGGCCTCTAGAACATTGAATAGAGCGCGATGCTAAGGCACTATATGAGTACGCCTGTTTGAAGCAATCCACTAAGTAACCGATGGAAGCGGTTCCTCAAACAAGTGGATTAGAATTGAAATGTGGACAGATGAACAATCACTATGGTGTCGATCTATGTTCGTCAGAAGGAAGCCTATGAATGCTCAATTTGGACAATGTTTGTGTTTTGAGGAATTCTTGGATGTTATCGCGAGGATGCCCCAAATTGTCTCGCTCAATGTTATAGCGCAGAGAATATAACCACGATCGTATGATGCTTCGAGCTTTGCCACAAGAAATTTGCCTTACAACTATTGACTCGGAAGATGATGTTGTGATTATTGCCGAAGTCCGAGAGGTGCCAAAGATTTAAGTATCATTCTGTATTCGCAACCTTCAATAATTGATACGCTTGGTTCTGTAATGGGTTTCTCAAGGATGTGATGATCAAACTCCTAAGTGCCAAGTGAGATAGATCTCGTTGTTGCAATGCATGACCTTGCATGATCTAGTTAATCATTCGCTATAATGGATCGTTGATTTGCAAAGTCTTTGGGTTGTTATCCTGAAGCTACCAAACATACAAAGTCTTTGGGAGTTGATGCGAATTGATGACTAAGAACTACAAGAATTGACAATCCTTATAACAAGCAACACCATTGCAGAACCAGTCCAAGCCACAGCAATAATAACGATTCAAGAATATCAAAAGTGCGATCCCATGATTGGCGAATATATAGTAGAATGCCAATTATCTATACAATATCATTACAAATACAGAGATCAATATATATATATATAGGCACCTCATCCATGGAGAAATACAACAATAATCATCGTGCCCACATCATAGATCACAGCGGTCATAACAAGCAGTTCCCTGTTGGTTTCTTGTGTTTCAAATGAGCATTCAGCAATTCGAGGTCATAACAAGCAGTTCCCTGTTGGTTTCTTGTGTTTCAAATTAGCGTTCAGCAATTCGAGCTAAGTGTAGGAGTGAAATGTCTCCTGCCTTTGGTTCTTCAAGTGGGAATTTTGTAAAAACTGTGAATTTGGTCAAGTATGAAGAGGAAATCATTCTTCAGAGGAAATGTCGGTGAAATTTCGAGTGTTTTGAACTTTCTATGTTTGGAAATTTCTACTTTTAGTAAGTTTGTTTTTAGTAATTTTCATTGCATCCCAAAATGGCCTTATTTTGAGTTTGGAACAACTTACTATTTTTAGCAAATTTTTAGTGAGTTTCACTATGTCCCAAATTGGTCTAATTTTGTGTTTAAACAAACTTACTATTTATAGTAAGTCTATTTTTGGCAGGTTTATTTCTGGCAACTAATGAGCACAAACAAAGGAAGAAACAAAAAGGTATCAAGTTCTAAATCTAGAAGAATGAACAAATGAGGCAGTTGGTCTAGAATGCTCTAAGCCGGAAACATCTTTGAAAAAGCACCCAAAAAAGAAAATGTGGAAATTACACAAGTGCTGGAAAACTCCTTGATTCCATCCCATCAAGGCCCAAAAGTGGGAAGGCATGAGAAATTGGCTAAGTATTGAAGAATTCCACGTACTTGCCTAATTAGTGCCCAAGATATAAGTTGAGTAAAAATGTGCAAAATGACTAATTGTTGGATAAGAAAGAGGTGCAGATGAAAAAAATGTCTAAGTCATGAAAATTCCACGACACTCTCTCAAGTGCGCCCGAAGTGGAAAATCAACCAAAATGTCTAAGTATTGATCAAAGGAGCACGGAGGAGTGCAAAATGACTAAGTATATAAAATTTCCATGACCACCCTCCAAGAGCACCCATGAGCACTAAATCTCTAATGTCAAAGATTGCATTGCAAGTGTTAAAATCCACCTCCATGGTGAATATGTGCTCAACAGTGTTGATTCTATATACTCAAGGAATTGCACTCAAGTAAAAAATTCTGCCGCCCATGCTAATATGTGCCCATGAGTGCTACTTCACTAGAGGCAAGGAATTTGTTTCAAAGTCAAAAATCCACCTCCACCTCTAATTAGAGCCCAAGGGTGTGGAATTGCACATGCTAAGGAATTTTCCAAAAATGCTAAAATCCATCACATGGTCTCAAATACACTCTATGGCACAAATCCTTCATGGCCAAGGAATATTTTAAAGCAAGAAAATCCGCCTATGCCTAAAGTGTGCCCAAGGAAGAAGTTGAAAGAGTGGATAAAAATTGGCAATGTTATAATACCAAGGCAAAAATAGAGAGAGGTGATTAAAATTTTGCTTAAATATGAAACCCTCCTACCTATCTAAAGTGCGCCCAAGATTGATATTCAACCCAAACATTGGAAGTATTAAAATTTTATATAAAGATGAAAATCCTCCTACCTATCTAATTTGCGCCCAAGAAGGAAAGTTGCACATGATGATTGAAATCGACTAAGTTCGAAGAATCTTTCCAAGTATCTCATTTACATCCAAAATGGCATGAATTTGAAATGGGAGTTACACTTTAGAAACTGGCGGGGTTCACGAAAGTGACAACTCAAGATTCCTCGCTCAAGAGTTGAAACTTGTAAGATTTTTTGAGAGTAATTAATGAATCTACTAAAATTAAGTCATTGCCAACATAGCAAGTAAGTGGGTGAGTTTTCTATATAGGAGGGGAACTTAATTTCATTATCACACAACGAATTGGAAAATTCAAAGCAAGGGTGTGAGTTTTTGGAGAAAATAAGTTTACAGTGAATTTTAGAAAATCAAGAGGTTTACTTCTTCGAGTTTTTCAAATTATTCCATGGCTAGAATGAGAAGTATAGAAGAGTTTTTATATGTTGCATTTTAAATTCCTTGCAATGATTCTTATGTTAATTATTTTGTATTGCAGGAAGATGGCAAAATCCAAGAGATCCAAATTGACGAGAGACACACTCATCAAGAACAAGATGAAGTGATTTCTTCCAAAATCCAAGATCGTGTCAAAATGGAAGAGGTTGGAAACACAAATTTGGGACACCTCAACATGGACGAGTACAATAAAAGAATATTTGGTAGCAGAGAATATACTCCAACAGCCCTAACAAGGAGGATAACCAGAAGTGGAATTGTGGCTACAACTGGATTCCTTCCTGCCATCTAGAGTCTGGAATTGATTCTGGGGTGTGCAAGGCATTACCACTCAAAGAAAAGAGTGATCCAATCTCCAAATGGCAAGCTGCTCGCAGATCTCACTTCACTAGCAATTGTTGAGGCCTTTGGAATCCCAATGTAACATTCAATGGTGCGCAAATCCAAGGAGAGGGCATTGAGAGTTTATAACATTGGAGCTAACAGCTGTGATGAAGTTATCAACTAGAAGTGGTTTCTGAAGCCTAAGGCTCATTCAAAATTGCCCAAACAAATTGTCATACTAATGGGATTGCCACAATCCTATTTTCGAGCCTTGGATGTGGTATTTTATTGAGGTGACAGATGGAGTCAAGGTTGTGGACTGGTTAAGGATTATTAGTGACAACTTGGATGAGCAGTTCACAAATTTGGAGCAGTCTCGGACTTTCTATATGAGTTTTTATGTTGTATGCATGATGGCTAGGATGACTAGATATGAAGGACTGAGGTGTAACAGGCTGATGGGATGTGGTCCAAATCAGTTAAAAGTGCATGAATGTTATCCTTAGTTGCACTTGTACAATAGGATTGACTTCTTGAGAATCAATGGCATCTTTGCTATGCATATTGTCAGATCTCTACAAAGACAGTTTTCACACAGGGTTATCATCGGAAGCAATGAAGTTGGTTGAAAAATATGGCTCCTCGTTTATCCAATTCCCAACATTCTCCTATTTCAGGCTTCAAGGATTATCTTCTCAGCCATACAGGCTTCCAAGATATCCTACTGACAAAATGGTGCTACTGGAAGTTACTATGCAATTGACTGCATATGATAAAATTAAGAAGAAGAAGAAGAAGAGGAAAGGAGAACTTGAATTCCCAATCATCATGGGGGATTCTGATGAAGTATGTCCATGTTTGCCAATAGCAGAGAAGTCAGCAGAGAAATTACAGTTCTATCATCTCACTCTTCATACAGTAAGGATGGATTATGAGTCTTATAATAAAATTAGAGTGGTGGTTGGTAGAAAGTATAGGCATAAGTTGCATCTTGAAGATTTTTGGGACAATGTTGCAAATGAATATGAGAGCAAGATAAGGATGTATTCCAAGTTGCCACTTAGTATAATCAAAGTATGCAGGATCTTCCAAGTGACAGATCAAGTAAAAGAAGATATGAATGTGATCCAGCCCGAGTCCAAGAAGGAAAGAAATATGGCCATTCAGTCGCCCAATTGGTCTATGCATGAAATAACAAATCTTGATACAATATGCAGACTAGTCGCAAAATTCACAAGATGGTGGGTGAAGCATCAGATCAGTAGATTAAAGATAAATAATGTCTTTTTGACTTATGACTTGGTGGGAGATCAAGGGCCACAAGATGATAGACCTAGGCAGTCATCAGAAGTCGGAACTTATGAAGGAGAAAATCCATTAGAAAATATTGAATGAGGAAAATGGAAGAGTGTTGTCTAGAATGTACAATTGAGGAATAAGCTAGATGCGCCAAGTGAGAGGCAAAGGCCAAATAAATGCAAGAAATAGAAACACAAGGATTCTAAGTTACATTAGCAGCCCAAGAACACAAAATCGCATGATTCTTTAAATTCTTCTTCCTCTTCTATGAGGTCATCATCGAAGAAGGATAAGCCGAAGTGTGAATATTGCACTAAGACAAGACATGATGACCATTGGTGTTATGCAAAGAACATCGATGAGTTGACACGTCTTCTCCAGAAGCACAATATTTAGCTGCCTTCATCTAAAACATCTTCTACCACTTCAGAACCAAGATATTTTGGGTCATCTTCCATTGCACATAGTAAAGACAAGATGAAAGGCCATGTTCTCCTTGCATTAACACACACTTATTCCAGTAGGTGGCTTCTTGATTCAAAAGCTTCACATCAAATGGCATTGTTTGAGGGTATTTTCTCTTCTTTTGAATATCATACTTTTCCACAGGTTTTGATGGGTATTACTATTAACACTGAAATGAGTGTCACTAGGAGTGGTTCCATTGAGGTTGATGATGGCGCTTTCAATGATGTTCTTTGTATCACTTCATTATCTTCCAACCTTCTTTCCATCTACTAGATTACTCACAGTGGGAAGGGTGAGAAAGTTGAGTTCACCCCTGATCCATGCTCATCGAAGATCAACATAGTCGAGAGATCATTGTAGTTGGTAGAGTTGATCATGCATCACGACTCTATGAGTTCTCTCAATCTGCTCCAATTGAGCATGCAATTCCTTTGATCGATCTTAGCTCTCATGCATCTCCAGCGGATCAGATACCTAATGAGAGGTTTGGTCACTTGAACCTATGTGTACTTAATCATCCACCATGGTTCTTGAAACTCGTGTTGTGCCTCCTCCACCTCCTACTTCTTCAAAGATTGCTTCAGTTCAAGAGGTTGATTGTTCCTTTCCAATTTCAGCAATGGGGGATGAGTACCTGTCAGATGTTGCAGCACAATTTGATATGTCTCGCACTATAGACATTGTGAGGTTTTTGCTTCTCCCTAAGTTTCACTTAAAGGGGGGTGTTAGAGCATGCATATATGTTTTCATACATATGGTTGTTGCATCATGCACATTTGCATGTTGCATTTCATAATTGTGCACATGCTCAAAGAATATTTTCATGCATAATCGAGCACATGTTTCCACATGCATGCCTAGCTTAAGTTCACTTAGTTGAATCTAATTTAGTTTAGTTCAATCCAGTTGGGTTCCATATTGCATATCATGCACCTCTAGCTTGCATAACATGCACCTTAGTTTGCACATCTCGCTCTAGTTTTCTTTTTTAGTTCAAGTTAGTTTTTTATTAACTTTGGGGTTATTGCTTTCTATAAAAGCAATTAATCTATGCATTGTAATTCACCTCATTGTAATCTCTAAGATTCTTTTGTGCAATCAATACAAAATTCTCAAGTTGTTACTAAGCATATTATCTTTGTTTGATCTCTTTTGTGTGATAGATGTTTTGCTTGCAAATGATTCTTGGCTCCTGTAGTTGTATCATCCACTCCCACAAAATTCACCTTTGGACTATTTTTCTATTTTTTGCAACTTTGGGCAGAGGAGCAGGAAATTAATTAATATTTAAGTTGTCAAAAGGCGAATAAAAAGAAAATTTATATTAATCATTTATAAAGGTGAATTTTGGGCTGGGCGTCTAGCTCAATTAGCGAGAGCTTCCTATGGTAAAGAATGAGGTCACGAGGTCCGTCTCCCCCCAGCCCACATGGTATTGGAGGACATGCCACACCAGCATCACCGGCCACATTAAAAAGTTTTCTAGGTGCACTGCAGTTTATAGGCAGTGCTATACCCGATTCTTGCAGTCTAAAAATAAGGTGAATTTTAAGTGTCTGAAGTGCCCAAAAAGTAAATAATAAATAAAGGTCACTTTTTCTGAGCGAAAAGGATTATTATTTAAAAAGTGATTTTAAAATATAAATTTTGCAACCTTTCATAAATTCATCTAAGAAGGTTATGTCACATGTTTTGACATTTACCAAGTCGGTAAAGCCTCAACACCTTTTATGGGAAGTAGGAATTAATGCACCTCTTGGATGTATATGCCTTTACTATATTTTCAGCACTCGACTCCCACCTTCACTACCTTCACTAGTTAAGTGATAGCTCGGTGAGAGTATTGAGAATATTTTCTAATTTATCTTGCATTGTCTCTATTTTCTCTCATTTCAGATGTTCTCTTCATTCTGTCATTTTGGTCTTCAATCATCTGTCAAGTGGAGTTGCATGTGATCTGTGACCAACATTAGATCTTGGCTTCGTTCTCACTTCTTGCAGAATCTAACACACTCAAATGGCCCCTTTTATGACATTATGATCCTCTCAAGTTATTATTATACTCCCATTTTCCTAGTGCAAAATTCCCAAGGCCTACAAGAAATGAATTATGGGCATTTGGGTTTCAAATTAACCTACTTAACCTCACGGAAATCGGATTGTCACCTAGCTTTGGATCAGATTTGCAGTTGATTCCCATTATTGCCAGCAAGCCACACAATTCAAATATGAATTTGTGTGCAAATTTGGAAAAATAATGGCAATGAATATAAAATTAGATAAATTGCAGCAATCACACCTTCATGAATAACAGACACAACAGCCCCACACAATATACTATCTTCGTTTATCCGTTGGATGAACGCTGCCTCTATCAGATGTTTCCAGGCTGAAGTTGATTGCCTTCAATGACAATCTTTATTATCAGGGCATAGGCAGCATACAAGCTGCCCAAACATATCACTGTAGAAGCCACTATTCTCAATATAAACCTGATCCAATAGATGGTGTTAAGTAGGAGCCGCCACCACCAATGTATTCTCATTAATCGTGCTGAAAGGAACCACCAACCAGATATATATTTGACTTTGTACAAGCAGTCTACAACTTCAATGCTATGCCTGTGTGAGCAGCCAAAGCCTGTTGTGAAATCAAGATCGTCCTATAGAGATAATATATACTAGTGTGATATTGTAGAATACAATTGCCTTCGTTATTGATTGATTCTACAATAACAATAGGGTATATGTATATATTGAATAGTCATGTAATGAATAGACATGACCGTATATACTTATGGTCATGTCACTTCATTACATAACTATTAGTTAACATATCTTAACCAATAGTTTATTCATAATTTGTATAATATATATATATATATATGCATATTAATATATACTTACTTTTCAATTATATTATATAGTGTTTATATATATATATATATATATAAATATATCTATATTTATATGCATATCATGATTGTCTCGTCGTTTATTAAACACGAACGAACAATACTTTAACACTCCCTCTTGAGAGAGAGTTTAATAGAATTTGTAGAATCTTTTCATATCATGATATCTGGCACATCCGGGATAGACCCTTTTGGGAGTCGATCATGATAAGCAACAAGATATCCGGGACATCCAGGACAGTCCCTTTCGGGATTCAATCTTGAAGCCTGGTTAACTATTTTCAAGATCGTCACCTTGAAATAGTAACCCAACACACGTGAAAGATCGTCACGTTTCATAACACAAAATGAATGGGCCCATAAAGTCTACCATGACTTCCGACACTTCGGGACACACAATTTAATGTAGTCTCGTCATGAAAATAGACTTGAATATCATGATCTCCGCACAGTCGGGACACACAATTAAGTAGTCTATCTTGACACTTTGGTTCACTATTATCAAGTGAGGAAGGCTTCCACCTTAAACTTGTCTATCAAAGACAAGAATCATTTAAGATACAAAGTGATAGATCACTAAGGCTGAAAATCAACATCATGAATACTTCCTCTCAATTAATATGACCACGATCCTGGGTTGCCATCTTAATTTGATCTTCTAGCTCCTCCCACTAAGCATAGCCTTCTCACATGGTAATTCATCATAATTCTCTGCTACAGTTTGTTGATCACTAGGTAACCAACAAAACATGGTCTACTCCCTCTGAATCAAGATCTTCGAATGTCCACTAATGCAGATCCTTTCGCTTCCTCTTCTGTCACGGAGGCATACCCTGTTTATATGCTCACCTCAGTGTTACTACAGGATGTGACTCCATACCTTTCTTCCTGAGAGAATCGATGTCTCATACATGGATAATAGACATAAGGTTGCCGACTCACATTGACTAGCATAGGATGCATTTTGATCTTTTTCAAGGCCACAACATTAACATTCTCCCTCTTGGACTTGAGGGAAGATAATAAAGACCTCTAGTATGATGTTCATCTCAATGAACTGTAGGTTCAAGATGTATGAATTACTTCAATCAGAGATCCTATCTATGTGTATCTCATCTGTGATTCTATCCACGAGTTTCCACTTCTATAGCCTTAGAATTGTTTCATCTTCAGCAATGATCTCTCTCTCAATCAATATGATCGATTTTGTCACAAGTTGACTGAATCATCTGCTCCCTCTGAAGCTCAAGTTCATCAATTCTTAAACTTTCTGAAGATGTCAGGACTCCCTCTTAATCTGAATTTCTCATGCTTTTGTCCTTTTATATTCCCTTTCGTAAGGTGAGCCCATACAAAAAAGTATTTTGAAGAATCCATCTCACTATAGTCCAAAGGTTGTACACAAATCCATGAGTACTTATTATGAAATTTCACTGTCGTAGTGTAATCAAAATCTGGAGTAGTGTAGTTGTAGGAGCCTGTCAGTGCCACATGTGCAACGGACCCTGCACTCAACAGTCCATAGGTACTTGTGATCAAAGAATCATCCTACACTTATTATAGTATGGAACAACCCTGCATAATGCCTTGATTGCATCATTCTTCTTCTTTTTTTCTTTTTCTTTTTTTTTTACAAGAACATTCTTGGAGACAAATGAAAAGATCAAGGCAAATAGCTCTTATAGTACAAACATGAATACATATAAGAAAATGACTACAAAATTATAAAAAATTTAACTCAAAGATGAATACTTATCTTAAGTTTCAAATATTTCCTTTCGTAATGTGCGCCCATATAGGAAATATCACGCATGAATATTTTACTCTGTATAAGAATGACAAGGTGTTCTCACTGTCGACTCATTATTAGATAGTTGATTTTACAAGCTCAACTATCGTAGAACTAACTGAATTTGCCCTTAAATTTCAAAATAGAGTGGGGTTGCACTTGGAAGTTGCCATGAGACATTCCCTACACCTCAATATATTGCAGCACCATTGGCCTGTCACACCACGCTTGTCCACAATATTAATTATATCCTTTTATATTCATGCTAGTTATACATTATGATAGGTTCCATTTGTGGTCACCATTGATAGACCATTTTCTTATTTGTTCCCTTTATCAGTTATCCATATATGTAATGTTCTTTGGTTCCTTCCTTCTCCAAAGATTGTAGCCTCGATTATATAATCACATGCTTGATGATTTCTTCATAGAAAGATAAATGTTATATGACGGGAATGATCCCATCAAGGACTCATTATATCTGCAAAAGTTTATCCCTTGTCTATATTGGATGTCTTTCATAATAAGTCTGAAATGCATCGTTCCATGGATAAATCCTAATTGTTGTTCTTCACAATATGAGGTTGGTTATAATACCTCACAGTTCATTATTAATGGTGTATTCTTTATTCAGAACTCACCCAAGGTGACGATCAACTTTATATATTCTTCATTGAAATTCCTCATCCTTCTTGTGTAGAAACCTCATCCTTAGACATTATACTCAATCTGTAATCCACACATTTCTTCACAATTTTTTCTCTTTCCTACATGCTGACCATTTATCACTGGTTGTCATATTGATTCGCCGCCTTCTCTCATTACTCATAGTATGTTATCAGTTGTCTTAACCAATATCCTTGTTTGTCACTTAACCATACAACAACAATTGATCCAAACAGCTGAATATCTTCCTTTAATGATGATGACTGGTCTTAATGCGTGTTGGCTATTACATCTTTATCATGTAATGCCTATGTTTATAATATATGATTTGTATGCTCCATCAATTTAGATATCCGCCAGAATCGAAGTTCAAATATGCTCCATATCATTGTCGAATATTACTTTTATCCACAGTTACAATATGAACAGAATTATATATGTCAAGGATCTCTAGTGTGTCTTTCCCTTGTGTCGTCCTTACTACAGGCTTGTCATCAAATCTCATTCCAACCATTATATATTATGTGGGAATCGATGACGATTGTTGTCGATATAACCATTCTGTTTCCAACCTTTATGTCCTAGTCGGGGGATTCATATTTCTCTTATGATTCCTTCAATGATTTCTGATTGGAACACTTGATTGGTATAGTGATTGTCATCTTAATCTTTTATCCACACGATTTCTACTTTAGGTTTCCAAACGGTGATCGCACATGCCAGAAGGGGTTAGATGTTCTCAGAATTTCCTCTATCTCTCCTCTTTATTACTGTCGCTGCTCCACTGTGTGAACTTATATTTTTCTTTCAGATGTCTTTCGTATAGTTCACACATGCCCACATCATAGATACCAATCATATTATTTATCTCCAAAATATATCTGACTATGCTAAGGTTCCGCCCAGCCCTCAACATTAACGCAGCACTACTTCAAAATATATCGACCCATGATCGAAAATGCAGTATTAATCTTTAAAAATGATTCTTGTCATCAGACTGCCCAACAAATGCTTAAAATAAATGTCACACAGAATAACAGCGTGATTAATGATGCCCAACTCCTTTTACATCCTCCGTTTCAAAAATAATTACTCGCTGCCTGGTAATCATCCAGTAACGCACAGCTGTTAGTACCTCAGTGCTGAATTAATAGAAGAGCTGGCCTTGAATAAAAATGACTCCTTGCTCATCCAAGAAAATGCACGTCAAATAATATACTTGAATAGCTTGGCAAAGGTTTATACAGATCGGTGACTGGATGACTGCTGTCTTGTGTTTCGATGCTGCTCTGATTGTAGACATAATAAAAATTTGCAGTCGATGTTATTGACAGGGCTCTTCTGTGTGCTGGCCCAAGTCTGCCATATCCTCTTTATTTCCTCTTCGGGATGATATACTACTCCAATGTTATTATCTTCGTTCTGCACCAGTCAATATTTCTTGCACTAATTAGACTCAGTATTTGCCATCGCTGGACATGTGCTTCCGCATTTACTTGTCCTGAGAGAGTTTTGTTTGCATTTCTCTTTGTAATTCATCCATACAAAGCAATTCGAATATATTTTCTCTTATAGGTTAGGCTCTGATACCATGTTGTGAAATCAAGACCGTCCTATAGAGATAATATATACTAGTGTGATATTGTAGAATACAATTGCCTTCGTTATTGATTGATTCTACAATAACAATAGGGTATATGTATATATTGAATAGTCATGTAATGAATAGACATGACCGTATATACTTATGGTCATGTCACTTCATTACATAACTATTAGTTAACATATCTTAACCAATAGTTTATTCATACTTTGAATAATATATATATATATATATATATATATATATATATATATATATATATGCATATTAATATATACTTACTTTTCAATTATATTATATATATATATATATATATATATATTTATATGCATATCATGATTGTCTCGTTGTTTATTAAACATGAACGAACAATACTGTAACAGTCTACAACTTCAATGCTATGCCTGTGTGAGCAGCCAAAGCAGCCGGCGAAGTATCAATGTTTAGCCCTGTACAAGAAGCCTATTATAATCAGCATTCAATTCTGCAATATTTTACATACACAGATATGACTATAGCATAAGCCCCTGCCCCTTGAGTCTCACAACAAATGAATGGCAATATGAGGATCTGATGCACAGACCCTTAGAATGGAACTAATGCAATTTGCATCACAAATCGAATAAATATTAAAAATAGTAGTACATCTTCTCCAAACAAGAATTGAATCAGATGTTTACATCCACTAATCCATTGATGGAAACCAAGAGGTTTTTGTCCTTGAACTCCAAACCTAGAGGGTTTTCATCCTTAGGTTAATCGAACCAAAGTCCAATGCTCCAACAAGGAAAGAAATTAAGAATAGAATAGTCAATGAATATATCCTCCCTATTTCTTGGCGTCTCTTTAATAGAGATTTCTTCGAAAAGACAACTCTTCAAATTTCCTTCAATTTCTTCCAAAAGACAACTCTTCAAATTTCCTTCAAGACCCTTGATTAAGACTTGAGGAATAAAATAAACTTAAATTATAAGAAACATTGATTACATTTTAGAATAACACTTAAGTGGCCCCTTTTTATGGCAATATAATCCTCTCAAGTTATTATTATATTCCCATTTTTGAAATGCAAAATTCCCAAGGTCCACTAGAAAAGAAGAATCGGCATTTGTTGTTCAACTTTGTTTCAATTCAAAAAGGGAACATTACAAGTTGTATGAAGGTGTGTTGAAGCCCAAGATGACATTGTCAAATTCATCACATAAAGTCATAGATAGTATTCTTGGTCACATCAATATTGTTGATTTAAAGATCAACGAAAAAATAAAAGCAAGAAGTAACATGGCCAGCAAGTAGGTTAACAGAAAATTGATCCAAGTAATATAATATTCTATCAATTTTCAATCCCTTGAGTTCATAGTAGCATATGCTCAATATTATGAATCAAGTATTAGGCATAGCGTGTCTTCAGAAAATTGGGTGATATGCATCTTGGATGCAAATAGCATTGATATGATGTTTGAGTTGCAATCATTCAAAGAGACCCAATTGATCAGATTAAATATAAAATAACCTAAGACTGTCAAAAGGAGATTGTTAGCAAATGAATGGTTGAATCTAAAGGACCCTCACGGTTCCCCAAGTTCTTGTGCCAACATGATTTTAAAGAAGAGCTAAGTTTAATTGTCACAATGTTGAACAAGTTGACAGGGCAAGTTGAAGCACAAAGGGTTCCCCAAGTGCTTGTGCTAACATGATTTTAAAGAAGAACCAAGTTTAATTGTCACAATGTTGAACAAGTTGACAGGGCAAGTTGAAGCACAAAGTTTTAAAAATCAAATGTTCTGTTTGATCAACCCTAAGTAGCTGAGTTCATTGCCTAGCTAGACAGATCCAGCTCTAGTTCACACCCAGTCCAAGTCCCAATCTAATAGGCCTGAAGGTCCCAACAAGGTGCTGCAAAATGACACCTGCTTTGTCTGAGACAAACCCAGCTGAACCCAAGAGGAACCCAACAAAACCACCTCGAACCCGTTGCGAACCTTGGTGCCAAAACAAACACTTTTTAACATTTGTGTTGCATTTTTTGATTGTTTTTGGGTTTGACGTTGACTGGGCACTCTCTTCAACCCTAAAAGTGACCTCTAAAACACTTAAGACACTAAAACAACTTCATTTTTGTTCATTTCTTTTGCAAACAGCAAATTTCAGTCCAACAGGCTGAGCATAGATTTTTGCTTGTTTGATCAACATAGAGTGTTGAAGATTGACCTTTGAAGCTTCAACAACTCTTGCATTCCTATTCATACACATTCGCAGCTCTTCATTGGTGGACAAGAAGATCATAGACAGACATTTTTGCAAAGGGGTAAGTTTTTTTTCAATTATTTTCCTCCTTTTTGTTTTACAAACATGAAACAAATTATTTGCTTTGTTTGTCTATGTTTTTTCCAATCTTTTATGAATGTATCAAAGATTCAAAAGAGCTAAGGTTTCTATATCTATTTTTTAAATTCAATTTTCTATTTTTGTTTTGAATGTGTTCACAAAATTTCTTGCCACAGGAATCACAATGGCAACTAGTTATACCTCCACAACAAAACCTAAATTCAAAACAGATCGAATTGTCCTTTACGGAAATATGCTAAAATATTACAAGCAATTTCAGGTGGTAAGTATTACATTTAGAAATGCAATGAATGTGATAAAAAATATTCTAGTTCATAATTTCAGGTGAAAGCACGTTTGTGTGGAACACCTAGAAAAGGTATCAAAGCTTACCCTAGAAAGAACAATGTATTGATAACATTAGAGACAGTGATAAGAACAGGAAGCCCATAAATTAAGTCACCCCTTAGTTAAAAGAAGTTCAAAGGGAATGCAGCCTCCGTCTAATCCTGATATTGTGGTAGAAAACCACCCATTTTTTGCCACTCCTCATCCTCAAAGTGAACAACCCGCTATAGTCAAAAGATCGAAGGGACCTTTGGAAATTGCATGTTAATATGAGAGTCAAGACATTGCTGACCAATGTGTAGGAAGATGTATTATCCAAATAGGTTGGCTTTCAATGTTGTTTGCTCACCACATTGGAGATGTTGAAAAATGATAATGAAGCTCCAAAAGGGTACAAGGGCCCAAGATATGAGAAGATGTGTGGCACCTTATTGGAAAAAGAGATCAAGGTGGTTGAAGGTTCAATGAAGCCTGTAGGGGATTTATGGATGGAGACAAGCGTGTCCATTGTTTCAGATGGGTTCAAAAAATCATCCCTCGACCAATGTCATAGCAATGTCCCCGAAAGGGCCGTGGATTGTGAGGTACAATTTATTGCTGATAATCTCATCACGACCATTGAGGCAATGAGACCCCATAACACTATTCAAGTCATAACAGACTGCACAAAAATGTAGAGCTGTTGGATGGTTTGTTGAGGAACAATATCAACATTTCTTTTTGACACCTTGTGTGGTTCACTTGTTCAATCTTAAGCTCATGTCTCACAAAATAAGGGTGATATCATAAAAATATAACTTATACAAAATGCAAGATACTGCAAGGTTCATATCAAATGGAAATATTAATAATTACCCTCTTTTCTTACAAGTATTTGACTCTTTCATGTTCTTAATTCCAGTTGAAGGGCGCTATAAGGTTATAAAACATCCATGGTGGTAAATTCATGGAGGTATCAACTAAGATGATAAAGAAATGATAAAGAAATGCATCAGGTAACATAAGAAATACTCAACCTCAAAGACATTGTTTATAGGAATGTTTAACTTTGAACCAACCTTTTCCACAAATAACTTTAATCAAAACCACCTTGGTCATTAAAATTTTCAATGATGGAGATTACATTATAGAAATGGAGACAACCAAAATGAAAGAGCATTTCCTTTTGAGGAAGACCAACCATTCTTGTGACACTAGAATTAGCCAATAATTAACTGATCAGTAACCTTTGTCTCAAAAATATTCCACATGCAATGAGCTTCTCAAAAGCTATCACACTGGCAACAAGATTATATGGTGTACAAAATCCATTCGTAGATACAACAAGCAACAAAGCAGATTCATGCAAACAGAAACTAACCTTCCCACGTACTGACCTAGACACACGTGCTTTACAGTCAAATAAACATGACTTCAATTTAAAGAGAACCGCATTTAAACAACCCATTTTGCTGATCACAATTGGATAATATAATTTATTGGCCACTTGCAATTTGGCTTCACAGATACTAGTTAAAAATCATAGCAATAAACAGTACACAAACCTCCAAAGTAGGAGAATGTAAACCCTGACAAGATAACTCTAATGAAGGATAGCACAAAATATAGTCAAAATTGAAATGAGTTTTCTAAACAACTGCAATTTTTGCAACTCCCTCCAATTAATTCTTGTTTACTGTACAATTAAGAAACCCAGGGTTTATAACTATTTGAACCAGAAAATGTGAATTCATTAGAAATTTTATTCAACAATCTTCTTGAATTGCATCAGCCAGTGACTCTAGAGTCTAAATAAAATAGTTGTATTAATTCATTTTATCAGGTTTGATTATTTACATATATATGGAGCTCAAAGTATGGTCATAATAGATCATTCAATAAAAATGCACAAGGTATAGGAAAGATATGACAATATGAACACGGAAACAATCCAAAATCTGAATAATCCATAAATCTAATCAATGATAAGGAAAAGTCAAGGTGAGAGATTGATAGTTTGGTTCATATAATTGAGACTCAGGCTCAACGAGTACTTGGCAAGCCAAGTTTTAACACAAACTTGTACTTGATGAGGGCTTGGAAAGCTTCTTTTTACAATGACCCGACAAAAAATACTTGGCAATTTTATCAAAAAAATAAACCATAAAAAGAATTGTTCCTAATAGTTGTTTTTTAATCATGATGGCTTTTTTTCTTTCTAATTTTTCAGCTGTCTCAACGGATATTAATTGCCTCTTTCTGCATAAATGGGACATGTTCTGGCTCCATATTAATATGGCCTATTAATATGGGTCAAATCAAAAAATATGAAAAAGCAATGTTGTTTTTGAAACTCAAAAGAGTTTTTATGACAATGCCATATAGAAGATTCGCATATAGGCTACTAACTTTTGTTCTAGCAAATTAAATGATTGCATTACACCTAATCACACACCTGTCTCAATGTTGGCAACTAAGAAAATATAATTAGTGCAACTCTTCGTGAAAAAATAACATGATCTATGAGTAACTATAAACAAAGAAATTAAGTACTACCAAATGAACTGCATATTCATGAAAGAAGCATGAAAAAAATACAAATGCATGCACATGTAATAACACCCACGACAACCAATCAAAAGGATAGGGAAAATTGCAATAACAGGACATGACCAATGCATGCCCCAAACATCTCTAGAACACACATGCTTATGTATATTGAAGGTCAAAAAAGAGAGTAAAATTATGTGAAGCGAGAACCAAATTAGAGCTCTTAGAAAAGGAATGTACCATTATAAGGAACACTTGTCAGGCCACTGGCAGGAAGGCCAACACCAAAACCAACAAATGTGACACCAACACTAAATCCCACACCACATCCAGCTCCAACATACCCGATGACTTCAGGACCAAATCCAGGACCCCATCCAACCCCACACCCAACACCTATTCCTAAGCCCCAAAAGGCACCATAGGTTGGATGGACAGGATTCCATCTCTCGTATCTCTTAAACAAATTTGCAATTGTCATAAGGAACTGCAAAAAGAGGATCACGAATGAATAGCTGATATTAAGCTTCTTGTGTTGCATAAAATTAAAATGCTGAATTTCTGTAATAGATAAGGATGCTGATTTGATGGGCTAGTTGTTAGCTAAAGTGTGGATGATCAAAACTGATTCGTAATCAGAAAGTGCATTAAAATTACTTATTCAAAAGAAATTGAAAGGAAAAAGAATGAGTATAAGCACCATTCAATTCTATTTATACACAAAAGTATCGATGACGTATACTGTATAATACTTAGATCACTCAATCTCAAAACAGTCATTCATTTAATATAGTGCAGGTATAGGCAGTGTTAATTTTTCCTCTTTTAAAACCATGCTTCTTATATCACATCTACAAATACCAAAGGTCACAAAAGGGTAGAAACATTTATAGAGGTGCATATCCCATAAGCATAGGAAAGACAGCATCTCTGCTTTATAACCAACTTGATATGCAGTGTTCCTTTCTTAGTCTGATTCTCACATGTTTTATACTGAGTGTTAATAAGGATTCTTAATACATTTAATACATGGTCTCCACAAATGCCATTTGTTAGAATATCATCTTCCGCAGTAACACAAATCATAGATCCTCGCAAGAATAACCAATAAGGTTGCTTGAGTTGGAAAAGGAAACTGCATACCTTCATGATAGACATTCAGTAGTTATTCAAGAAATCAAGAAATCCATCTCAAGGATTTTTCCCAAACAAAGAGGGTTCAGTTCAGTTCGAGTACAGTGAGGAGGCAGTTAAAAACTCCTAGTGCCAAAAAAGATCATACCTTGTAGCTCTATGTGTTAACATTTGCAAGTATAAAGAAGCAACCAAGACTTGCTTACACACTAAGTTGTACATAAGTGCCATTTCGGTTTACTGACATAAAAGGTTGGTCAGACAACAAAACGATGGAGATCGTACTCCCACAGAGACATTGCTAAATTTATCAAAAAAGGCATCGTTTTGCAAAATTATGTAGTTGAAACTTGATCAGTAACCATACTGCCTTGAATAAAGATTTTATATTTATGTCAGTGGAAGATAGTACAATGAATAAACAACGTGCACTCTAATCCTGAAGCAAAGCTCTTCTCTTGAAGACAGATTATGTTGCAAAGACATACCAGGGATTTTTTGTTAAAGATGCACTCATAAATAGCAATCAGCTATTCCTGGAGAAAACTACATAATGATCATTGAGCAAAGAATTTCACATCAATTATGGGTGACCAAGCAATACATAACTGGTCACAGTGTACTCAACCTAAAACATTTTACTAGAAGAACTACAAATGCATTTATTCTAGGAAGTTCAGATAAGAATAAAGGAAGAATATAGAGTAGAAAATAGGAGAAAAATAAATCATAAACCTGCTCTAGGAAATAACCTGAGAATAAATCCATGAAAATACTATGATTGCTGTGGGAGGATAAAACAAATACAGATTTAATTCTTAATGAGTTCTATATTTAGGTGTGTATCTAAATATAGGTGAGGGCTTCCTTGTCTATCAGCATGCCGAGACTTATTGTAATAAGGAGGTTTTCAATGAGCTGGACCACCAGCCTATTCATGGAGGATTAATTTGTCTACACAACTGGAAGAACATGAGCCAAGAGTTTTTTCGCCATTACATATATTGACTATATGATTAATGCCTGAAGGTTATCTGAAATTTCATAATATTTACATTTTAAATTGTTTTCCCAATAATTCAGTTCATAAACATGTGGAGTAGTGTATTACTGCTTCTGCAGTTGATGTCGTCTTGTTGGTTATTGCTTTATTGACTATAGTTCATTCAGTGGTATCAGAGTTGTCATTCCACCAACCTGTGAAACTGTGACAGAACTTGGATGGACACAAAGCAAGAAAGTGATGAAAGAGAACAGAAACAAATTACACAACTTTGATTCAACTGTCCCAATGTAATGTCCCCTTTCTGAAATGGGATTTGCTAATAAATAATTAAAATATAAAAATAAAATAGAATATGATATAATTAAAATTCAATCAAGTTTAATGAAAGGTTAAAAGGCATGAAATAAAGAGTTGTGGCTTCCTCAAACATGAGATACAAAAGGAAGAAATAATTGAGCTTCTGAATAAATGAAGGATTAATACAAAGGAATGTGAACAAAATAAGGAAGTGACTATTCCAAAGGGCAGAAATTATGAAAGGTACTCTTTCAAAGAGCGGTAACTGCAAAAAGTTGTAACGCTTGCAAAAGGCAGACATGATGAAGAGGTGTGACTTCTCCTTCATATTGGAAGATATAAAGGGAGGAAAGGTTTCATTTGAGGACATGAAAGAGAAGTGAATTTGGAAACTAATCTATTATTCTCAAAAGGCAGCACTGTAGGGTGGTGACTCAATTCTTATGAAAGGTGATGACCCTTTCACCAATAAAGATAAAGGAAAAATCATTTCAAGCATTCAAGGATCACTTATCAATCATCACTCACCAATATAGAAAATCAGCACTCATTCAAGCATCACTAATTGATCCATCAAAAGCAATTCATCAATTATCATCTACAAGCAACATAAAATAATTAGATCATCAATTCAGAGCAGAAATACAGAAATATATCCCACAACACATAAAAACTTCAGAATTCATTGAAGGGACATTAATAATAACATTCAAATATTATACAAGGAATGGTGTAAATCTATCAAGAAATACCAATCAGAATTAATCAAGCAAATTCATCAAACAAAAAGTGACTTTTAGAAGGTGGAAGGACAAACCTTTCATGCTCTGGGGCTAGGAGTTGGAAGGATGGAAACCCTTTCATGCTTTAGGGCTACAAGTTGGAAGATATGGGAACCCTTTCATGCTCTGGGCAAGTCAATTCCCAAAAATTCACAAATTGATTGATTTTGAGGATTGTGCTATGATTGATTAATCTGATTATTATCTTGAATTTATAATGTTTGATAAAGTTATTATCATTTTGAAGTAAGAATTATTGCTTGTGGTAAAGAAATTAGGAATATCCCAAACAAGGACATTACACCCAATGTGAAAATTCATGTGCTCCATTACATAGAACATACGAGGCAATTCCTTCATAACTAAGCTGAAATCAGCCTTTTGGAATACTTCCACCCACTGCTAAAAAACTACAATTCATATATAGCTAACATGATATGTGTTAGTCCATTTTCCAATAAATGCAAAAAATCCAGAGAAAATGGCCTATCCCTACAAAAACCCTAGAAAATTGCCATGTCTTGCTGCATCTTGTTTTGGCATATGAAGAAGATATATAATGTTTTATGGCTTGTGCCCTTAGCCATGGATTAATCAAGGTGTCATCAAGCTTCAATTAAGGGCGCATGTGTTATAATGCAAAAATCAGGGAGATATAGCAATTTTAAGGTCTAAGAATATAGGGTTTATCAATGTCCTAGGATTTTATAAAATTGCCTAAGTCCAAAAACCCTAGCCATTTCTATTTCTCCGTTACCTTTTTCCTGGCCACTTAAATCCTTTTTCCTGCACATGCTTTATTTTATTCCTTGAATCTCTAAGTTCTTGGGTGGTTAGTCTTTTTATTTGGCGATCTAGCTAATATGCAGTCGCGTATTCTCCTGATCTTGGCGGCTAAGTTCCTAACATCTAGCGACTTGGCGAACGGTTATCTTTTCCTTCAGTCATGTATTCGCCAGATATCTGGTCAAGCCTTTATAGGCTCAGAGATATAACAAGGACCGTTGATGTAGATTTGATCAGGTGGTTGGCGTTGATTCTCCAGATGTAATCCCAGTTAAGAAAATGATTCAGCGACTCAGCGAAGTCCTTTGTTTGCGTAATCTCCAGATGGGCTTGTGTTAAGTCAAGGTCAAAGAAAGGTTAGTCCTGGGCGGTTAAGTTTATCATTCAGCGATTTGGCGACTGAGGCTTTCACGTGTCCTTGTGATTTAACCCGAGGTCAAGCATTTATCTAGCAAATTGGAGAAAGCTTTGTTCGCTTATTCGCTGGATAAGATGAGTTAAGTTGGGGGGTTATGAGGTATTTGGCTAATCAACGAGGACCGCAAGATGAAGACAAGATCAATGGTTGGCGCTTATTCGCTTGATAAAACTCAAGGTTAAGAAAAGACTTGGTGAATGTGCGAATGCTTCAATTGCATGATCTCCAGACCAAACCCCAGTTTAGCAAAGTGTTTCGCGATTTAGAGATAGCCTTCAGTCACCAGTTCGTCAGATCCAGTGTGGTTAAGGTGCTTGTTGTGGTAAAAAGAAAGTGGGTCCACTACCAAGTCATGCTAAGGTGCTTGTTCCTGATTGGTTGCCAAGATAGATGATGTGGCCGAACTTTTTCAAAGCTCAGTTGACTATAACGATGATTTATGAGAACCGTTCGATGTGCCCGAAAGGAACAAGATCGACGGCCATGTTTTAAACCTGATAAACTATCTGTTGTCAGTCCATATTTAAATTTTCTGAGCTAGGGTTTGCAGAAAATAAAAACGACGGTGCACTAGAACAAGAAGAATCGTTTGCAAGAGACCAAAGATAGACTCAGTTCTATAGGCTTGCATCCAAGGATTGGTAGAAGAGGTCTGCAACCTCTCTATTTTACAAAGATCCTAATGCATCTACAATTTTCTTGTTTATTTTGTGGAATATTCTATGCTTAGTAACTCACTCCTGTATCAGTTTGACAACTAATATTAGGATTTTCAGAATTGCTTTGAATCTTGTCTCTTGTTTGATGATTTGTTATTTCCTATTATCTTGTGAGTTGATGACCTCAAGATCAATAGCTGCAGACATAGTCTGTATGTTTTGATATGTTTTGCTGTTAACTTTATAAGTTAAGTAAATACTTAATATAACCTAATAGAATAGCAGGGTATTAAGGAGGATATTTGTAAGTAGTGAGATTCTCATTTGATTTTCATTTGCAAGGTGAATGATAGGAATCAACAACACAATGAGGAATTGTTCTGAATATGCCCAATGGATAAGGGACTAATCACAGACACTTTTGTCAAAATAGATGTTCTTTCTTGTCTAACAGTTCTACCCCAAGACAAACAAATCAAATTCTAAATCTTTAAGTCAATAGTTGTGGACTTAATAGCAATTGCCCCTGCTTTATTTGTGAGTAACTTGATAGTGTGCTTAGCTTCACATCCTATCCCTTTATGTCACAGATGACAAGAAGTATTATGGGCACATATCTCCTTTGTGAGGATTAGTGAAAAGGTGAAATTAAGTGATCCTAATCCTAGGTGCACCCGCCTAAATTCTGTAGAGTTCAAAGTGCAGAAAGCCTTAGTGCTTTGTTCATTGGTCCTTGTTCTTGTATGAATGTACTGATTGTGGGAAGTAAGCTAGCCCATAGGTATATCTCTGCATTAACAAAGGTAGTTAAAATCTTGCTAAACCAAGAGCCAACAATATGAATCCTAGAACTGCAGTTCAAACTTTCCCACAGAGTCTATGGTTTGTGCTGAAGTATACCAACTCCTCCATACTTTGAATTTAAACATTTGGGGATATATTCTGCAAACATGTTCTGCAGCTTAGCTCTGATTTGACATATCAGTAATTTGCAATAGGATATGTACTATATCCAGCACCTGGCGTGCATTTCAGACCACATTCTTCAAACATGTTGAGTAGGTTACCTCTTATTGATCAAACTATGTAGCAAGCCTTGCAAAGTCTTTGAAAAACTCTCAAGTCTAAGTCCTGAGCGATTTTCAACAAATCCAGACAGACCACCTTTCCAGAGCTCCCAAAAAGCCCCACCAACATCAAACATTAAAAAAGAAAAAAGTACAACTAAGTCAGATACGGTTGTAAAAAACTGTTTTTGGGAAAAGTGCAAATGCTTTTCCTTTCTTACAGCTATGCAGATATGAGACAATTGAGCTTTTAAGATTTCAAGGCTGGGTTGATTCTCCTGCCATAAGATGTAATCCCCGGTCCACCTAGATCACCTGCTGACACCAACCAGTTTGCATCTACTGCTGGAAACCAATCTGACAGCTTAACTCCAACCCAGGCAGCTAGTAAGTACATGATTAGCATTGGGTCTCTGAGCATCACAAGCTCAAAATGGATTTAAGATCAAAAACATGATTCTTTAGCATTATCAACAATGTGCAAATGGAAACTGTGGATAAGGCAGAGTATGGTACATGAATTACATTTTGATATAGATATTGTGCACATATGGCAGCTTGAATCTGTTTACAAATGGATGTCTTGGAAGTTAAATTCTCATAAAAGTAAAAGAAAAAGATAGAAATCGCATATGTTGTGATTTTTTTAATTGCTGATGAGTCTTAGGGTCAGAATCTGATCCACCTTCAACTAGATTTAGAACATCAATCTTGTCAGAACTGGATCTGGCTATTAATGACACAGACCCAAATTTTTGCATTAAGGCTTGCACCATATATCTATGCTCCACTAAGCTTCGGGGATGGGGACTGTAGGGGACAGCAGGATGTGATTTCAGTTCAGAGATACTTTTGGGCCTTTCTTTAGGGGACAGTAGGAGACGGCTGTCAAAAAACATAGAAATTATTGAAAATATACAGAAATTTCAAATATTCATATAATAACATTGCTAAAACATTCATAATAGACATTTTAGAAGCTTAATACATAGCATTATACTAATTGCAATATCACATGAGCATTTACAAACAAATTAACAAAATTTAAATGCTTTCATTGTCAATGTGCATACATATTATAGGAAAATTATAACAAAATAAGCAAATGCTCCAAGTTTCAACTATGAGATAATAAAAACACAGAAAATATATAGCTGTCCCTAATCAGCACATGCAATTGGTAGGTCTGTATTGAAATCCAAGCTCATGTTTGAGTCACTGCTAGTATAAAAGGCTGTCTTAGACAATGGAACCCCGAGTCCCTAAGTCCCGGAAACATTTCAGGGATGAGGATGGGAGTACCAAGGCAGGAGACAGCGTCCCCCATGGAGAACAGCTATATATACAATCACTAACAAGGCCAAGAAACCATTACAATTGATTGACAAATGTGTTAAGCCAATCCTAAATCCAAACTTAAATACTCTCATTTTACTTAAGCTATGGCTCTTGATCTTTTAATATATATAACTAGAGATAGTAAGACCCAATGTTTTGGGTTAGGGCATGCTCTATTTAATCAATGACTGAGAAGGACTCAAAACCATTACTGTTGGTTGCCAAATGCGATGAGCTAAAAGCATTAATGCAAGCCCACTTCTATGGACCACCAATAGTTAAGGTTTCTTCTTTCTAGTTCTTGTTAGTCAATGATCACATAGGGCATACCCTATTGCAAAAACTCCTCTATTACCTAAATTATGGCTCAAACATGATCTTTTAACGCTATCTATACATATTGGCAGGTCGGTATTGCCCCGTCTAGTTCCTGCTCTTAAGGAGAACCAGACCTAGAGTTTTGCATTAGAACATGAACTATATATTTAAAGACTAAAAGGGACTAGAAATCATTACTGCTGGTTGTCAAATGTAATGAGCCAGCCCTTAATCCAAACCCACTTCTTAAATCATCTGTTATTGACATGGTATGGTTTTAACATGATATTTTAACATTTTCGTATATGTACAGGCACCAAAAAAATACCTAGGTTGAACGGGATGAGCTTAGTTGGTAAAAGATTCACAAATCCGTAACAGAGCTGTAGATTCAAATTGCAGGAGGCGTGGTAAAGTTGAAATTGGGTAAAATGGCATATTCAACTTTCTGGATTGATAATGGCATCTAAATTTACCATATATTATATAAAGATTCTGTAGTGTGAGATTAAAGGAATTTTTATATAGCCCTGACTCCTTTATGGTTGCATTTTAAATTATCAAAAATAAACAATAATAAAAAAACTAAATTTATTGAAACTTACGCTAACAGAATCTGAGCTCTATGACACCCATTTGCAATTAGTATACTTTGATGCAAAAAATTTCTTGCCGAAACATTGCAACGAATACATGCATTTAATGAATTATACATACCATATTCAGCGCCCGAGAGCTGAATTTTTTTACAGAGAACATGAAGCGGAGTATGGAGAGGCCATTAACAGAGCAAACCAAATACACTAGATGAAATGGATTACAAATGCACTAGATGAAATGGATTAGACATGGGTCGAACAGAGGGTGGATTGTTTTTTAAACTTACGTGTCAATTACAAGATGGATAAGATCTAACCATGACAAGGGCAAGCCAACTACCTACTTGGGGTCCAGGTGTTTCTATTGCTAAGGACGCGAACCCATGCAAGCGGCTTAAAGACATCAAATTATAGATAGAAAGGGCCAATGACACGAAAAAAAATGTTATAAGATAAACTAAAGGGCCAATGACACGAAAAAAAATGTTATAAGATAAACTAAAGGGCCAATGACACGAAAAAAAACGTTATAAGATAAACTAAGTCATATCTTTAACAACGGACACATTGCATCAAGCTTTCTATATATTGAAAGTCGATCTTTAGATATTTGTATGTTAGGGTTGGGATGAGATATTTGAATTCTAGAAGTTGGACATAGGTCAATATAGATAGATAAGATTATGTAAGTTGCAAGGAGTTATTGGAATAATTGTCATTTATATTTTTAATATAGAAAATTAATTTTTTTTATTTATTTTAAAAATATTTAAATGTTTATAATGTGTATTTTCTTGATGGTTGAAATTTTGAGTTGTTTGATGGAAATAGTAAAATTGTCTATTAGACATAAATTGGCCATTTGTTGTCAAATTTTGCAAAGAATTGAATGGGAGTACTTACTTGGAGATTCTAGAAGATGGCAAATTAGGGGTTTGATTGCTGGGAGGCTAGAGAGGTAAATGGAATTATTTTGTTGGTAGTTTGCAGTGGTTTAGGATGATCTATGGTTGTTGGTGTATCAGGAACTATTAACTTTTTGGATGTGTGTTGGTGTTGTGTGTAATTCAATTATTATGTCAATAGTCGGTTGTCATGTTGGAACTAGGAACCCAATTTTTTCCCTCATTTATGTTTCTTTTGTCAGCATGGCTTAGTGATTTCTTTGTTGTCAATGGTGAAGGCATGGACTTGTATCAATAACCTATTAGTATTTAGGATGTTCGAGGAACTAATGTCAATGACAATGATGGTTATTGGAACACAAAAGGTCTAAGTGGGCATATGTTGGGTATATGTTGTCTCATTTTCCCAAAAAAATGAACTGAGAGTAGTCATTTGGTGTTCTACTAGAAACTTTACGTGTAAGAAACTTGTCCTTTACTATCATGCCCCGCTAGAGAACCTTCCAAAAATAAGCCAATAACCTGCACAATAATTTTATTTTTAAACAAATGAATAACATATATAAATCATCAACAACATGAATGTATTAATATACTATGAATACAACCATAAGGAACAACAAGAGAGAAATATCATGAATTCAAGAACGTAATCCTCTAAGGATCAATCTAAAGCATCAAGCCACTTCATTCCAAGGGTTCAACTTCAACGACATAATGGTTAGGTTGCGAGAGACCACTTGTGAGCTCAATCGAACATTCACGAGCCTTACAACTTCCCTTTGATCTCCTATCAAAGATCGACAACATAAGCAACTAGGTTTGCTATCATGAATCTGATGCAAAAGCCCATAGAATAGGATTGTTCCATGATTGTGATAGAATCAAAATGCTTGCAAGAATAAAGGGTATCCAAATCTATAATTCATTTTTACCCAAACCTTAAGGAACACCTCTTTGTCTCAAATGTGCTAGTTCATATGCACTATTCAACTTTAATTGTGTATATGCAATAAGATTCATCATATGTGCTAAAAGAATTGTCATATACAATAAAAAGAATTTTCATATGCACTAAAAGACTTTTCATATGCACTAAAAGACTTATTATATGTGCTAAAAGAATTGTCATATACTCTAATCTACCTCTTTGATCTAAAAATTCACTAGAAATGGAGTTCTGGGGGTTCTAACTACTAGATAAGGATCTAAATAGGCCTATTAGTTGCCCCAAAGGTATGGGACACATAAAAGAGGGTCTCAAACACTCCAATTAAGGTCATAAAAGAAAGATTACATCTAATGCTATTATATTTCCCATCAAGATCATGTCTACACATTCAACTTGCTAAGCGATCATCATGAACATAAAGCGCATTCAAGTTAACCATATGAAATAGCATCTACTATTACGAAGCATGCAATTCAATGACACAAATACATTCATAGTCAATGTGCTAGTACCAAGGATACATCATCAATAGCATCATATGGTCATGAGAAAAGGAATATACAATATGGAGACTCAGAGTGTACCAAATAGATTAATCAATGATCAAGATCACTCAAGAATAATATAAATGAATAAACTCTACATACTAATCATGATGTTATCATAGATCCATTGCAAGAGATACAAGTCATCTCATGGGTATACATTTCTCCTAATTATATCATAAGCACATGAATGTATCATGAGAGTAGGAATATCCAAAAGAATGCCAAAATGTCAAGGAGTGTCTACATATAAATTGGGACCAGTCAACAACCTATACGTCAATCCCCAACAATGGTTGGCTAAGCCATCCAACCACAAGGAACCCTTAGGCCCTCTCCTACTATGCTCTGGAGATAACCATGTGGCTTATACAACACATCCCAAGCAATCATACATGGTATTCACACACATACCAAAGAAACATCAAGTCACAATCACAACATAAAATGACCACATGAAATTTGGACATCACAAGATTCACCATAAACACGACTCATCCACCTTAAGGGGGCAAAACCAGACACCACTCAAGGTGCAATGGCATACAAGTCAAGAGAAGTTAGCCACACCAAATACAAAGAGACACTCACACATGTCTAAGAGCTTCAACTAATACAAACCATAATCATCATATAAGCAACAACCCCAATCATCAAAAGAACAAAAACTCACTAGGTAACAAATTGGGTGCATAGTCCAATAATGGAAGTGTCATCACATGTCCCTCTAGCCCATGCGGTGCCAAGCAACCTCGCATTGTGATGAGGAGCTTGACGTGTTGGTACAACCTAACACTTCTCCACTATGTTCATGGCTGATACACCCAAGTCCACATGGCACGCAGGAGGTATCTCAGCAGTCAATACACCTAGGTCCACTATGGTCGATACACCCAGGCCCAATGTGGATGATACACGTAGGCCTACTGTGGCCAATACACCCAGGCCCACTGTGATTGATTCACCCAGGCCTATATTGTCAATATTACTCTTTCTTAGTTAGTGTTATATACCCATTTATTTTATTATTTATTATATTTTCACTTTCTTAACACTCCTTAATGGGTTACCCTGGAGGCCCTGTTGTGCCTCGGTCTCCCCATTAAAGAGACACTCCCACAATTGGTTAAACATACATTCAACAACACATGGCATACAATGAGATCTCCAACATAATAAGAATAAAACATTAACAACACAATCCATCGATAGCAACACTGTGAATCTCATCCAAATAAGCATAACATGTTGTTGGTATAACCCTCAACAACCACACCCAAATTCTCATCCACACAAGAAAATATGGGAATACAACGAGTAAGTATAAACAAGATCCATTCATAATACAAGGAGGTATCATATAAAGGAACACAAATAAAAAAATTGATGCCCTTACAAGAAAAAATAAGCATTACATGATATTAGTATAACAAGCCATGCTCTTGCATCACATAAACCACCCGAGATACAGAAGACCCCAATTGGGTAAACACATGCTAAATCATAATCAAACACCATCTTGTTTAGGCATTCATAAACTCAACATCATGCCCAATCACATACAACACCATAAACATATATTTTAAACCAAACATTGACTTAATTCACACATTACATTTTCTAAAATCGCAACTAGCAAGGCACAATTGAAATCAAGGAAAGAGCCATAAGAACATTATATTGGAAAGGCATGATCCAATCAAATTTCATGAATCATAACATCTCTAAAAAGACAAGAAAATTCAAATAAAATGATCAAGATTCCCAATACTATATTTCATTCATAATTGGTTGATGGATTGCCTAGATAGGGTTGCATACATTCACATGCTGGAAATTTCATTCAATTTCCCAATAAATTGCCAATAATTTTGCATAAAGAGATAACAATACCAAACAATAAAATAGAAATTCATAGAATTCCAAATTCTCATCCATCCAATCACAAATGATAAAGATTTTTCTCAAAAATGGATTTATATATGAACCCATGGTAAAATCACCAAAATTTCAAACTTAACAAAACCAAAATCTGGGAAAACACATTGATCCTTAATAGATGTAGTACCCCACCCGTAGTTCACTTTTAGGTTTCTTTATGTTTCAATGGTTTGACCGAATTCTTTTAGGTCACTTTTGATGTGATCAATTATTATGATTAATAATGATGATTATGGATTATTGTTCATTTTATGTGTATCGTGCGATTGCTTAGATTAGATGATGATATCATTTGATGTTATGTTTATGTTTTATATTGATTTATGGTACTGATCCCATACTGGCATGTGTATGGTTATCTTGTGTTTGCATCTGTTTGACATGTTTGTTTGGTAGAGGACGGAGGCATAGTTACTCGCATAGTCGAGATCCACACGACCGACCGTACCCTATCATTGTTTGATATATATTATTGTATGTACATGCTTCGTCTTGTGGTGACAGGTTTGCAGGTATAGGGCATCGTCTTCCCTAAATTGGCAGGAGTGAGCGTGCCCACAAACATTCATCTCAATGGTAAAGAGGGGAGATAATACACATACCCAAAACCCAAACCTAAGCCAAATTGTCCTAGGATTGGACAAGTGTTAGTTTGACTTCCCTACCCAAATTCATCCGGTTGGCATGAGTTCGAGGATCCGTTCTCCTATGTTTGTTTGGTTTTATGTCGTTTGGTTTTAGCTGATTTATGATTATGTGGGTGATTATTAATTTATTGATTATAGTTGAATTATGTTAATTTAGGTTATTTTATGTGAATATCAATGTTAGGTGCATAGTTGAATTTAATGTTTAATTATGCTTCTAGGATTTAATTGAGGGAATTAAATTAAAGTTAATTATTTTAGTATTGGAAATTAATATTGATTATGTCCTAAGTTCATTATGATGAAATTTAATTAAAATCAAATAATTGATTATTTGGATTTAATTGTGTATTTTATTGAGAATTGGATTTTAATATGTTTGTGAGTATTATTAAATGATTAAATAATTAATTGCATGAATTCATGATGCATTAAGTATTTAATTTATTTAATATTAGATTTTATTATTAACATGTGCTTTATTGAGTTGAAAGTGATTTGTTTGAAAAAGTGACAACTTGTCTTTAGGAGACTAAGTTGAGTTGTGCACAATTATATTTATTTTTAATTATTAATTAGTAATTTCTCTCAACAAAAGTGGGAGAGTTTGATTAGGAGTTTTCATCTAGGGTTTTGCATGTTTAGTGGAGTTGAATCCCTAATAGGGGGAATTAGCATTCATTTGGAAAAAAGGGAGATTTTTGGAAAACTTGGGAGAGAGCTATTGGAGATTTTTGAAGGTTGCTTTGTGTTCTTGAGCATTTGTGTGTGTGTTTGGATTTCTGGGTAAAGGTTGCTTGCATTTGGATTTAGGTATTGTATGCACCGTGATTCAAATATGTAGGTGGAGCTTTTATGTTGTCAGATCTGAGGGTTTCAGCATTCTACAAGCCTTCTTATTCAGTATTTAGCATTGAAATTGAGGTAGGGATTTGTGGAGTTTTCCTGTGAATTCATCAGTAGTTCTTTCTGCAATTTCTCTATGTTTGTTTCAATTTGTAGATATAGATCTATTTTCTGTATATGCTTTCAATTTGGGGTTTAGAAAGCTCATAGGATTGCTATTTTATATTTTTATGCAAACTTGGCACAGTAGGGTTAAGCTGCCTGATTTTGGATTAAAAATTCATCTTAGAACTCTTTGAAAATGAAAAAAACAAATTCTATATAGTTAGTTCTATAGTTCGTATAATTTAATTTAGTGGGTTGTTGTCAAAAACCCAATTTGGGTGAAAATTCCTTATTCTGGGAAAAAATCCCATTCCCTGTAAAAAAAATTACAGTTAAAACAAAATACTGGAAAAGACAAAAAGAATAGCTTCCTTTATTTTTAATTGGTTGAGTGTTTATTCAATAATGTATGTAGGAAAAGACTGATTAGAAAAAATAAAATATGCTACCAAAATTTGTGATTTGACCCATATTTCCATTTCTGGAAAAAAAAACCAAGCCTATTATTTCCATTTTTGGAAACAGAGCCTTTAATAATATTTGATGCTTTTTAAAAATATATATAAAAATTATATTTTGGAAGGTTGTTTGTTTTAATATAAAACAAAGTTTTAAAAAAAATTATATAAAAAAAATTATGTTTAAAATTTTTTTTATTATATTGCTTAATGGAGGGCACGGATCCCAACCCCATACCCCCCCTGTCTGCGTGTCTGCGCTGTAGACCGTGCAGGGCACTGTAGACCATGCGGCACAGTGCTGCAGTGCCGTCATGGGCATGCGCCACGACAGTGGGGGTATGCCCACCCCCACTTGTTATTTTTTATTAAAGTTTTTTTTGTAAAAAAAAAATTTGTTTTGTTTATTATTGTTATTAAGGTTAATTTTTATGTTATGTTTAATTTTTTTTTTAAATATATTTATTTTGTAAGTAGATTAATTTATACTTTATCATTTAATTTGTATTTTAATTTATAAATGATTTAATTTATAATTTAAGTAAATATAATTTATTTAATTTATAATTTGATTAAGACATAGATTATTTAAATTGTAATGTATTTAATTTATGATTAGTTTAATTAAATCATAGATTATTTTGATTAACCTATTATTTTAATTCATTAGGTTAAATTCTTTATGAGTAGATTTTTAATCATTTTGTTTGATTAAATTTCATATAAGAGTAGTTTTTTTTAATTTATGCAAAGTCACTCTTTTATTTATTTATGGACTTAAGTAGGTTTTTGTAAAAGAGGAACTTTGTACTAGTACTGTATATGATTTCTTTATAAATTCTAATTTCATAGGTAATAATCAGTTGAATGCTAGAATGTCTATGTAGGATACTTGAATTAAACTTTTCAATTATAATTAGAGGACATTCTTAAGATAATATTTGTAAATCTTCTACTGAAATGGGCATTTTCATTATGTTGAATTTGTGGGTACTCTTTAGGAATTTTTCCTTACTTATGATATTAATTGAACATGATTATTGTGAGAATTCTCTAGTAGACCCTTTTCTTGAACTCATTTATGATGATTATGAAACGTATTGGATTATGGTTTTTATTTCAATTCAAATAGATATGATTGTGTATTCATCGTGTCTTCTTCTACATTATGGGTTGTCGGGTTCTAGATGACCTAGGAGGATACAAAGGCTGGGGTATGTGTCAGATGTTTCTATTTCAGTTATGTTTGGTGTATGTGTACTCTATCTGATTATCACTCCTGTTTGACCATTGGGCTCAGGTTATATTGTATTATGTTTGTGGTATCTCTGTAACCATATCTTATTCTTTTGTGTAAATATGGATATGAGGTTACGTAGTTGTATACCTGATTAGATCTAGGAGAGATCTGTGAGCCTTGGGTAGTTTACCTTGACATGTAATAGGAGGTGGCTTGCAATAAGTGTCGGGGCCCACAAGTGGCTGTCAGGATCACTTATTGTAAAGTTTCAATAATCAAGTGATAACCTAATATAATTAAGGGGTATTTAATTGAACCTAATAAGATATAAGTCCTCACCCATGCTTGAGTGCTAGTACAGACTAAGGTGGAGTTGAGAAGATGACTAGCCCCCTTTTAAGGGATGAGTTGGCATAGTTGATGACTTAGTCATTATGAGAGGTCATTGATACCATGTATGGTCACTTGGGTGTTGGGATCCAGAGAGATTACCAGGACAAAACTCAAGGGGTAGACGTACATGATGACACCTTCTACATGTGTCGATTGCCTCTAGTTTAGTGAGTCATACCTATATCTTATCATGTGTATCTTGAGTTAGAGTGCTTTTTAGGATCCTTCTACTTAGAGTTTTATCCTTGTATTGTTTGGTTATCCGATTGGGGTTTGTGGTTATCTCCTTAGCATGGTGGGGTAGGCCTTTGTGGTTCTACAAGGACGGGTGGTAGTGATTATTTACCATTTGAGATTCGATGTCCTGGTACCAGTGCTTGATGGTGATTTAGTGGATGGATTCCTTTTGATGCTTCTTCATTGATGTTTCTTTCTTATCTTCATTATTTGTAATCTTGTATTAGTGTATCACATGTGATACCTAATCTGGACATTGTATTATCATAGTTAGATTTATTACTACATACCCTGTGACATGTGCAGTGAATGTCAGTTTAGTTGGATATCATGGAAGTCCATGAGAATTATATTTATTATATCATGTAATTGTAATATCGATGTTATGGAATCTTTTATTGATGTTAGTGCTAGTTGTGTTTTATTCTTACGTAATTCTACGTCATGGAACCCTTGAGTCTTGTAATCTATGATGGATATTATATCAATGTGAGTAAATGGTAATTGCTTCCGCACTATTATTGAAATTGTTTGTTAACTTTAGAAAAAAAAATTATTCACCAAACTTAGTAGCATGTTTTAGGTTAGCTTCTCTTAGGTTCCCTGGTGGGGCTTTACTTCTGGTATCAGAGCCAAGTTTCTACAATGGGAACTTTGGGTATGTACGCCTATTAGGTTTTGTGTGGTCTAAACTTGAAACTAAACATAGACATATAACATTTTTTTTTCAGACCATTGCTTTATGATTATGTTTCCTTTTGGTATTGTTTCAAGCTTTGTTGAGAGTTGTTGTTGGATCTCTAATGTTGCAAGAATTATGGTTGTGACTAGATACACTAGAGGTTGAGGTAGAGGTCGTGCTGGTAACTGTGGAAGGGGTAGATAGCCTAGCCCTTCTACCAGTGTCAGTCAGGTGAGTCACCAACAATAGTCTAGGGGTCAGTAGAGAGAGGATCGACAGGATGACCTTGATATGAGACAACTCTTACAGACAATTCTTAATCATCTTGGTCCTGAGCAGGTCAAAGCAAAGCGGGCTAGAGAGAGATCTAGGAGACCTCTAAGGAGGAACTTCTCAGTTGATCCTACAGTGGTAGAAGCTAACTACATGAGGGATTTGATGAGAGGGAGACCCATTCTCTTTGATGGGAAAGACACTAGTTTAGAGGCAGAGACATGGTTGATAGCCTTAGAGCGGAGTTTCCCCATGCATCCCTTTAGTAGTAATACTAAAGCCAGGTATGCGATTCTGTAGCATACAGATTTTGCTACTATATGGTGGAAGATAGAGGAGCAAAAGTTAGGGTTCCAGATAGATACTTTTACTTGGGAGTTGTTTCTGGAACACTTTCGAGATCGCTTCTTATCAGATCAATGGAGGCGACAAAGAGCAGATGAGTTTCATAATCTGAGATAGTTGACCTTATCGGTGGGAGAGTATGAGCACTAGTTTTTTGAGCTCAAACATTATGCTAGCTTCGGTCAGGATATTGCTCTCCTAGTACAACACTTTGTGAGGGGACTAAATGCATGCATCATTGGAGAGGTCCTACTATTTGAGCCTCAGACCCTTCAGGAAGTGGTCATTAAGGCCACCCTTATAAAGATGAATGTTACTTTAGGTCATGGTAGTCAAAGAAGTGTACAACATAGTGCTTCCAAGGGGAATCAGTCTCAGAGGAATGGGAATTTTCAGAATCCTTGAATACCTTTTCGAAAGGTAATCAGAACCGACAGAATAAGGATTTTTCCCATGGTTATGGTGGTGGTTCTCGATCAGAGAACTATCACAATTGGCAGCATAGTGAGCACAATCAGGATGATCAACCAACTCAGAAATCACATCAGGATTTTAGTGGGGGTGGTTTTCAGCAGCCCAATACTCCTGCAACAAGGAGAGTCTTCAAGGGGGATTGTTTCACTTGTGGCCAACATGGTCATAAGTCATACGATTGTCCCCAATTTTTAGCTCAGCATTCAGGACAGAGGCCATTGGTTTTTGAGCCTACAGTGGGAGATGCATGTAGATCTCATAGGGCCTTTACAATAGGGAACAATCCTTAGTGTTCAAACCCTAAGGAAGGAAAAGGTCCAATGTGGCCTACTCAGTGATCCTTTGTTTTAGTTTTCTTTTCAGAGCAGCAAAGTTTATGGGACTTATATCCCTACTTGTTCCAGGCTTCCAGGAGTAAACCTAATTCTAGAGGGGTTGGATGTAGTACCCCACCCATAGTTCACTTTTAGGTTTCTTTATGTTTCAGTGGTTTGACCAAATTCTTTTAGGTCACTTTTGATGTGATTGATTATTATGATTAATAATGATGATTACAGATTATTGTTCATTTTATGTGTATCGTGCGATTGCTTAGATTAGATGATGATATCATTTGATGTTATGTTTATGTTTTATATTGATTTATGGTACTGATCCCATACTGGCATGTGTATGGTTATCTTGTGTTTGCATATATTTGACGTGTTTGTTTGGTAGAGGATGGAGGCTTAGTTACTCGCATAGTCGAGATCCACACGACCGACCATACCCTATCATTGTTTGATATATATTATTGTATGTACATACTTCATCTTGTGGTGATAGGTTTGCAAGTACATGGCATCGTCTTCCTTGAATTGGCAGGAGTGAGCGTGCCCACAAACATTCATCTCAATGGTAAAGAGGGGAGATAATACATAGACCTAAAACCTAAAACTAAGCCAAATTGTCCTAGGATTGGAGCAGTGTCGGTTTGACTTCCCTACCCAAATTCATCCAGTTGGCATGAGTTCGAGGATTCGTTCTCCTATGTTTGTTTGGTTTTATGTCGTTTGATTTCTGCTCATTTATGATTATGTGGGTGATTATTAATTTATTGATTATAGTTGAATTACGTTAATTTAGGTTATTTTATGTGAATATCAATGTTAGGTGCATAGTTGAATTTAATGTTTAATTATGCTTCTAGGATTTAATCGAGGGAATTAAATTAAAGTTAATTATTGTAGTATTGGAAATTAATATTGATTATGTCCTAAGTTCATTATGATGAAATTTAATTAAAATCAAATAATTGATTATTTGGATTTAACTATGTATTTTATTGAGAATTGGATTTTAATATGTTTGTGAGTATTATTAAATGATTAAATAATTAATTGCATGAATTCATGATGCATTAAGTATTTAATTTATTTAATATTAGATTTTATTATTAACATGTGCTTTATTGAGTTGAAAGTGATTTGTTTGAAAAAGTGACAACTTGTCTTTAGGAGACTAAGTTGAGTTGTGCACAATTATATTTATTTTTAATTATTAATTAGTAATTTCTCTCAACAAAAGTGGGAGAGTTTGATTAGGAGTTTTCATCTAAGGTTTTGCATGTTTAGTGGAGTTGAATCCCTAATAGGGGGAATTAGCATTCGTTTGGAAAAAAAGGGAGATTTTTGGAAAACTTGGGAGAGAGCTATTGAAGATTTTTGAAGGTTGCTTTGTGTTCTTGAGCATTTGTGTGTGTGTTTGGATTTCTGGGTAAAGATTGTTTGCATTTGGATTCAGGTATTGTATGCACTATGATTCAGATATGTAGGTGGAGCTTTTCTATTGTCAGATATGAGGGTTTTAGCATTCTACAGGCCTTCTTATTCAATATTTAGCATTGGAATTGAGGTAGGGATTTGTGGAGTTTTCCTATGAATTCATCAGTAGTTCTTTCTGCAATTTCTCTATGTTTGTTCCAGTTTGTAGATATAGATCTTTTTTTGTATATGCTTTCAATTTGGGGTTTAGAAAGCTCATAGGATTGTTAATTTATATTTTTATGCAAACTTGGCACAGTAGGGTTATGCTGCCCGATTTTGAATTAAAAATTCATCCTAGAACTCTTTGAAAATGAAAAAATCAAATTCTATATAGTTAGTTATATAGTTTGTATAAATTAATTTAGTGGGTTGTTGTCAAAAACCCAATTTGGGTGAAAATTCCTTATTCTGGGAAAAAATCCCATTTCCTGTAAAAAAAATTATAGTTAAAACAAAATATTGGAAAAGACAAAAAAAATAGCTTCCTTTATTTTTAATTGGTTGAGTGTTTATTCAATAATGTATGTAGGAAAAGACAGATTAGAAAAAATAAAATATGCTACCAAAATTTGTGATTTGACCCATATTTCCATTTCTGGAAAAAAAAACTAGACCTGTTATTTCTATTTTTGGAAACAGAGCCTTTAATAATATTTGATGCTTTTTAAAAATATATATATAAATTATATTTTGGAAGGTTGTTTGTTTTAATATAAAACAAAGTTTTAAAAAAAATTGTATAAAAAATATTATGTTCAAATTTTTTTTAATTATATTGCTTAATGGAGGGCACGGGTCCCAACCCTGTAACCCCCTATCCATGTGTTTGCACTGCAGACCATGCAGGGCATGACGCTGTAGTGCAGTGCATTACAGACCGTGCAGGGCACGACGCTGCAGTGCAGGGCATTGCAGACCGTTAGACACGGTGTTGCAGTGTCGTCGTGGGCGTGCGCCACGACAGTGGGGGTACGCCCACCCCCACTTGTTATTTTTATTAAAGTTTTTTTTGTAAAAAAAAAATTCATTTTGTTTATTATTGTTAGTAAGTTTAATTTTTATGTTATGTTTAATTTTTTTAAAAATATATTTATTTTGTAAGTAGATTAATTTATACTTTATCATTTAATTTGTATATTAATTTATAAATGATTTAATTTATAACTTAAGTAAATATAATTTGTTTAATTTATAATTCGATTAAGACAGATTATTTAAACTGTAATGTATTTAATTTATGATTAGTTTAATTAAATCATAGATTATTTTGTTTAACCTATTATTTTAATTCGTTAGGTTAAATTCTTTATGAGTAGATTTTTAATCATTTTGTTTGATTAAATTTCATATAAGAGCAGTTTTTTTAAATTTATGCAAAGTCACTCTTTTATTTATTTATGGACTTAAGTAGGTTTTTGTAAAAGAGGAACTTTGTACTAGTACTGTATATGATTTCTTTATAAATTCTAATTTCATAGGTAATGATCAGTTGAATGTTAGAATGTCTATGTAGGATACTTGAATTAAACTTTTCAATTATAATTAGAGGACATTCTTAGGATAATATTTGTAAATCTTCTACTGAAATTGGGCGTTTTCAATATGTTGAATTTGTGGGTACTCTTTAGGAATTTTTCCTTACTTATGATATTAATGGAACATGATTATTGTGAGAATTCTCTAGTAGACCCTTTTCTTGAACTCATTTATGATGATTATGAAACGTATTGGATTATAGTTTTTATTTCAGTTCAAATTGATATGATTGTGTATTCATCGTATCTTCTTCTACATTATGGGTTGTCGGGTTCTAGATGACCTAGGAGGATACAGAGGCTAGGGTATGTGTCAGATGTTTCTATTTTAGTTAAGTTTGGTTTGTGTGTACTCTATTTGATTATCACTCATGTTTGACCATTGGGCCAATATTATATTGTATTATGTTTGTGGTATCTCTGTAACCATATCTTATTCTTTTGTGTGAATATGGATATGAGGTTACGTAGTTGTATACCTGATTAGATCTAAGAGAGATTTGTGAGCCTAGGGTAGTTTACCTTGACATGTAATAGGAGGTGGCTTGCAATAAGTGTTAGGTCCCACAAGTGGCTGCCAGGATCACTTATTGTAAAGTTTCAATAATCAAGTGATAACCTAATATAATTAAGGGGTATTTAATTGAACCTAATAAGATATAAGTCCTCACCCATGCTTGAGTGCTAGTACAGACTAAGGTGGATTTGAGAAGATGACTAGCCCCCTTTTAAGGGATGAGTTGGCATAGTTGATGACTTAGCCAGTATGAGAGGTCATTGATACCGTGTATGGTCACTTGGGTGTTGTGATCCAAAGAGATTACCAGGACAAAACTCAAGGGTTAGACGTACATGATGACACCTTCCTATGCATAGTCTGGTTATTCTACATGTGTCGGTTGCCTTTGGTTTAGTGAGTTGTACCTATATCTTGTCATGTTTATCTTGAGTTAGAGTGCTTTTCAGGATCCTTCTGCTTAGATTTTTATCCTTGTATTGTTTGGTTATCCGATTGGGGTTTGTGGTTATCTCCTCAGCACGGTGGGGTAGGCATTTGTGGTTCTATATAGACGGGTGGTAGTGATTCTTTACCATTTGAGATTCGACATCCTGGTACCAGTGCTTGATGGTGATTTCACGGATGGATTCCTTTTGATGCTTCTTCATTGATGTTTCTTTCTTATCTTCATTATTTGTAATCTTGTATTAGTGTATCACATGTGATACCTAATCTGGACATTGTATTATCATAGTTAGATTTATTACTACATACCCTGTGACATGTGCAGTGGATGTTAGTTTATTTGGATATCATGGAAGTCCATGAGAATTGTATTTATTATATCATGTAATTGTAATATCGATGTTATGAAATCTTTTATTGATGTTAGTGCTAGTTGTGTTTTATTCTTATGTAATTCTACATCATGGAACCCTTGAGTCTTGTAATCTATGATGGATTGTATATCAATGTGAGTAAATGGTAATTGCTTCCGCACTATTGTTTAACTTGTTTGTTAACTTTAGAAAAAAAAATTATTCACCAAACATAGTAGCATGTTTTAGGTTAGCTTCTCTTAGGTTCCCTGGCGGGGCATTACATCTGGTATTAGAGCCAAGTTTCTACACTGGGAACTCTTGGTATGTATGCCTATTAGGTTTTGTGTGGTCTAAACTTGAAACTAAACATAGACATATAACATTTTGTTTTCAGACCATTGCTTTATGGTTATGTTTCCTTTTGTTATTGTTTTGAGCTTTGTTGAGTGTTGTTGTTGGATATCTAATGTTGCAGGAATTATGGTTGTGACTAGATCTACTAGAGGTTGAGGTCGAGGTCGTGCTGGTAACAGTGGAAGGGGTAGACAACCTAGCCCTTCTACTAGTGTCAGTCAGGAGAGTCACCAGCAATATTCTAGGGGTCAGTAGAGAGAGGATCGATAGGATGACCCTGATATGAGATAGCTCTTATAGATGATTCTTAATCATCTTGGTCCTGAGCAGGTCAGAGCAAAGTGAGCTAGAGAGAGATCTAGGAGCCCTCTAAGGAGGAACTTCTCAGTTGATCCTATAGTGGTAGAAACTAACCACATGAGGGATCTGATGAGAGGGTGACCCATTCCCTTTGATGGGAAAGGCATTGGTTTAGAGGTAGAGACATGGTTGATAGTCTTAGAGCAGAGTTTCCCCATGCATCCCTTTAGTAGTAATATTCAAACCAGGTATACGATTTTGTAGCATACAAATTTTGCTTCTATATGGTGGAAGATAGAGGAGCAGAAGTTAGGGTTCTAGATAGATACTGTTACTTGGGAGTTTTTTCTGGAACACTTCTGAGATCACTTCCTATCATATCAGTGGAGGCGATAGAGAGCAGATGAGTTTCATAATCTGAGATAGTTTACCTTATTGGTGGGAGAGTATGAGCGCTGGTTTTTTGAGCTCAAACAATATGTTGGATTTGGTCAGGATATCGCTCTCCTAGTACAACACTTTTAGAGGGGACTAAATGCACACATCATTGGACAGGTCCTACTATTTCAGCCTAAGACCCTTCAGGAAGTGGTCATTAAGGCCACCCTTATAGAGACAAATCTTTCTTTAGGTCATGGTAGTCAAAGAAGTGTTCAACATAATGGTTCCAAGGGGAATTGGTCTCAGAGGAATGGGAATTTTTAGAATCCTCATACCTTTTGGAAAGGTAATCAGAACTAGCAGAATAAGGATTTTTCCCATGGTTATGGTGGTGGTTCTCGATCAGAGAACTATCGCAATTGGCAACATAGTATGCATAATCAAGATGATCAGCCCACTCAGAAATCACATCAGGATTTTGGTAGGGGTAGTTTTCAGCAACCCAATACTCCTACAACAAGGAGAGTCTTCAAGGGGGATTGTTTCACTTGTGAACAACATGGTCATAAGTCATACGATTGTCCCCAATTTTCAGCTCAACATTCAGGAAAGAGGTCATTTGTTTCTGAGCCTACAGTGGGAGATGCAGGTAGATCTCATAGGGTCTTTGCAATAGGGAATGATCCTCAGTGTTCGAACCCTAAGATAGGAAAAGGTACAATGTGGCCTACTCAGTGATCCTTTGTTTTAGTTTTCTTTTCAGAGCGGCAAAGTTTATGGGACTTATATCCCTACTTGTTCCAGGCTTCCAGGAGTAAGCCTAATTCTAGTGGGGGTGGATGTAGTACCCCACCCGTAGTTCGCTTTTAGGTTTCTTTATGTTTCAGTGGTTTGACCAAATTCTTTTAGGTCACTTTTGATGTGATTGATTATTATGATTAATAATGATGATTATGGATTATTGTTCATTTTATGTGTATCGTGCGATTGCTTAGATTAGATGATGATATCATTTGATGTTATGTTTATGTTTTATATTGATTTATGGTACTGATCCCATACTGGCATGTGTATGGTTATCTTGTGTTTGCATCTATTTGACATGTTTATTTGGTAGAGGATGGAGGCGTAGTTACTCGCATAGTTGAGATCCACACGATTGACCGTACCCTATCATTGTTTGATATATATTATTGTATGTAGATGCTTCATCTTGTGGTGACAGGTTTGCAGGTATAGGGCATCATCTTCCCTGAAATGGTAGGGGTGAGCGTGCCACAAACATTCATCTCAATGGTAAAGAGGGGAGATAATACACAGACCCAAAACCCATACCTAAGCCAAATTGTCCTAGGATTGGACAAGTGTCGGTTTGACTTCCCTACCCAAATTCATCTGGTTGGCATGAGTTCGAGGATCCGTTCTCCTATGTTTGTTTGGTTTTATGTCATTTGGTTTAAGCTGATTTATGATTATGTGGGTGATTATTAATTTATTGATTATAGTTGAATTATGTTAATTTAGGTTATTTTATGTGAATATCAATGTTAGGTGCATAGTTGAATTTAATGTTTAAGTATGCTTCTAGGATTTAATTGAGGGAATTAAATTAAAGTTAATTATTTTAGTATTGGAAATTAATATTGATTATGTCCTAAGTTCATTATGATGAAATTTAATTAAAATCAAATAATTGATTATTTGGATTTAATTGTGTATTTTATTGAGAATTGGATTTTAATATGTTTGTGAGTATTATTAAATGATTAAATAATTAATTGCATGAATTCATGATGCATTAAGTATTTAATTTATTTAATATTAGATTTTATTATTAACATGTGCTTTATTGAGTTGAAAGTGATTTGTTTGAAAAAGTGACAACTTGTCTTTAGGAGACTAAGTTGAGTTGTGCACAATTATATTTATTTTTAATTATTAATTAGTAATTTCTCTCAACAAAAGTGGGAGAGTTTGATTAGGAGTTTTCATCTAGGGTTTTGCATGTTTAGTGGAGTTAAATCCCTAATAGGGGGAATTAGCATTCATTTGGAAAAAAGGGAGATTTTTGGAAAACTTGGGAGAGAGCTATTGGAGATTTTTGAAGGTTGCTTTGTGTTCTTGAGCATTTGTGTGTGTGTTTGGATTTCTGGGTAAAGGTTGTTTGCATTTGGATTCGGGTATTGTATGCATTGTGAGTTAGATATGCAAGTGGAGCTTTTCTGTTGTCAGATCTGAGGGTTTCAACATTCTATAGGCCTTCTTATTCAGTATTTAGCATTGGAATTGAGGTAGGGATTTGTGGAATTTTCCTGTGAATTCATCAGTAGTTCTTTCTACAATTTCTCTATGTTTTTTTCAGTTTGTATATATAGATTTGTTTTCTGTATATGCTTTCAATTTGGGGTTTAGAAAGCTCATAGGTTTGCTATTTTATATTTTTATGCAAACTTGGCACAGTAGGGTTATGCTGCCCAATTTTGGATTAAAAATTCATCCTAAAACTCTTTGAAAATGAAAAAAATCAAATTCTATATAGTTACTTCTATAGTTTGTATAAATTAATTTAGTGGGTTGTCAAAAACCCAATTTGGGTGAAAATTCCTTATTCTGGGAAAAAATCCCATTCCCTGTAAAAAAAATTACAGTTAAAACAAAATATTGCAAAAGACAAAAAAAATAGCTTCCTTTGCTTTTAATTGGTTGAGTGTTTATTCAATAATGTATGTAGGAAAAGACAGATTAGAAAAAATAAAATATGCTACCAAAATTTGTGATTTGACCCATAATTCCATTTCTGAAAAAAAACCAGCCCTATTATTTCCATTTTTGGAAACAGAGCCTTTAATAATATTTGATGCTTTTTAAAAATATATATATAAATTATATTTTGGAAGGTTGTTTGTTTTAATATAAATGAAAGTTTTTAAAAAAATTATATAAAAAAAATTCTGTTTAAATTTTTTTTTATTATATTGCTTAATGGAGGGCACGGGTCGCAACCTCGTACCCCCCATGTCCACGTGTTTGCGCTGCAGACCATGGAGGGCATGTTGCTGCAGTGCAGTGCACTGCAGATTATGCAAGGCACGACGCTACAACGCAGGGCACTACAGACTGTGCAGGACGGTGCTGCAGCGCCACTGTGGGCGTGTGCCACGATAGTGGGGGTACGTCCACCCCCACTTGTTATTTTTGATTAAAGGTTTTTTTGTAAAAAAAAAATTCGTTTTGTTTATTATTGTTATTAATGTTAATTTTTATGTTATGTTTAACTTTTTTTTAAAATATATTTATTTTGTAAGTAGATTAATTTATACTTTATCATTTAATTTGTATTTTAATTTATAATTTAAGTAAATATAATTTGTTTAATTTATAATTTGATTAAGACATAGATTATTTAAATTGTAATGTATTTAATTTATGATTAGTTTAATTAAATCATAGATTATTTTGTTTAACCTATTATTTTAATTCGTTAGGTTAAATTATTTATGAGTAGATTTTTAATCATTTTGTTTGATTAAATTTCATATAAGAGTATTTTTTTTAATTTATGCAAAGTCACTCTTTTATTTATTTATGGACTTAAGTAGGTTTTTGTAAAAGAGGAACTTTGTACTAGGACTGTATATGATTTCTTTATAAATTCTGATTTCATAGGTAATGATTAGTTGAATGCTAGAATGTCTTTGTAGGATACTTGAATTAATCTTTTCAATTATAATTAGAGGACATTCTTAGGATAATATTTGTAAATCTTCTACTGAAATTGGGCATTTTCATTATGTTGAATTGGTGGGTACTCTTTAGGAATTTTTCCTTACTTGTGATATTAATGGAACATGATTATTGTAAGAATTCTCTAGTAGACCCTTTTCTTGAACTCATTTATGATGATTATGAAATGTATTGGATTATGGTTTTTATTTTAGTTCAAATTGATATGATATTGTATTCATCGTGTCTTCTTCTACATTATGGGTTGTCGGGTTCTAGATGACCTAGGAAGATACAGAGGCTGGGTTATGTGTCAGATGTTTCAATTTCAATTATGTTTGGTTTGTGTGTACTCTATCTGATTATCACTCTTGTTTGACCATTGGGCTCATGTTATATTGTATTTTGTTTTTGGTATCTCTGTAACCATATCTTATTCTTTTGTGTGAATATGGATATGAGGTTATGTAGTTGTATACCTGATTAGATCTAGGAGAGATCTGTGAGCCTAGGGTAGTTTACCTTGACATGTAATAGGAGGTGGCTTGCAATAAGCATCAAGTCCCACAAGTGGCTGCCAGGATCACTTATTGTAAAGTTTTAGTAATCAAGTGATAACCTAATATAATTAAGGGGTATTTAATTGAACCTAATAAGATATAAGTCCTCACCCATGCTTGAGTGCTAGTACAGACTAAGGTGGAGTTGGGAAGATGACTAGCCCCCTTTTAAGGGATGAGTTGGCATAGTTGATGACTTTGTCAGTATGAGAGGTCATTGATACCGTGTATGGTCACTTGGGTGTTGGGATCCAGAGAGATTATCAAGACAAAACTCAAGGGTTAGACATACATGATGACACCTTCCTATGCATAGTTTGGTTATTCTACATGTGTTAGTTGCCTCTAGTTTAGTGAGTTGTACCTATATCATATCATGTGTATCTTGAGTTAGAGTGCTTTTCAGGATCCTTTTGCTTAGATTTTTATCCTTGTATTGTTTGGTTATCCGATTGGGGTTTGTGGTTATCTCCTCAGCATGGTGGGGTAGGCCTTTGCGGTTCTACATGGATGGGTGGTAGTGATTCTTTACCATTTGAGATTCGACATCCTGGTACCAGTGCTTGATGGTGATTTCATGGATGGATTCTTTTTGATGCTTTTTCATTGATGTTTCTGTCTTATCTTCACTATTTGTAATCCTGTATTAGTGTATTGCATGTGATACCTAATCTGGACATTGTATTATCATAGTTAGATTTATTAATACATACCCTATGACATGTGCAGTGGATGTCAGTTTATTTGGATATCATGGAAGTCCATGAGAATTATATTTATTATATCATGTAATTGTAATATTGATGTTATGGAATCTTTTATTCATGTTAGTGCTAGTTGTGTTTTATTCTTACATAATTCTACGTCATGGAACCCTTGAGTCTTGTAATCTATGATGGATGTTATATCAATGTGAGTAAATGGTAATTGCTTCCGCACTATTGTTTAACTTGTTTATTAACTTTAGAAAAAATAAATTATTCACCAAACTTAGTAGCATGTTTTAGGTTAGCTTCTCTTGGGTTCCCTGGTGGGGCGTTACATTTGGTATTAGAGCCAAGTTTCGACACTAGGAACTCTGGGTATGTACGCCTATTAGGTTTTGTGTGGTCTAAACTTGAAACTAAACATAGACATATAACATTTTATTTTTAGACCATTGCTTTATGATTATGTTTCCTTTTGTTATTGTTTCGAGCTTTGTTGAGAGTTGTTGTTGGATCTCTAATGTTGTAGGAATTATGGTTGTGACTAGATCCACTAGAGGTTGAGGTAGAGGTCGTGCTGGTAACTATGGAAGGGGTAGACAGCCTAGCCCTTCTACCAGTGTCAGTCAGGAGAGTCACTAGCAATAGCCTAGGGGTCAACAAAGAGAGGATCGACAGGATGACCTTGATATGAGACAACTCTTATAGACGATTCTTAATCATCTTGGTCCTGAGTAGGTCAGAGCAGAGTGGGCTAGAGAGAGATCCAAGAGCCCTTTAAGGAGGAGCTTGTCAGTTGATTCTATAGTGGTAGAAGCTAACCACATGAGGGATTTGATGAGAGGGAAACCCATTCCCTTTGATAGGAAAGGCACTGGTTTAGAGGAAGAGACATGGTTGATAGCCTTAGAGCGGAGTTTCCCCATGCATACCTTTAGTAGTAATACTAAAGCCAGGTATGTGATTATGCAACATACAAATTTTTCTACTATATGGTGGAAGATAAAGGAGTAGAAGTTAGGGTTATAGATAGATACTGTTACTTGGGAGTTATTTTCTGGAACACTTTTGATATCACTTCCTATCATATCAGTGGAGGTGACAAAGAGCAGATGAGTTTCATAATCTGAGACAGTTGACCTTATCGGTTGGAGAGTATGAGTGCCAGTTTTTCAAGCTCAAACAGTATGCTGGCTTCGGTCAGGATATCGCTCTCCTAGTATAGCACTTTGTGAGGGGACTCAATGCACACATCATTGGAGAGGTCCTACTATTTGAGATTTGACATCTTGGTACCAGTGCTTGATGGTGATTTCATGGATGGATTCCTTTTGATGCTTCTTCATTGATGTTTCTTTCTTATCTTCATTATTTGTAATCTTGTATTAGTGTATCGCATGTGATACCTAATCTGGACATTGTATTATCATAGTTAGATTTATTACTACATACCCTACGACATGTGCAGTGGATGTCAGTTTATTTGGATATCATGGAAGTCCATGAGAACTGTATTTATTATATCATGTAATTGTAATATCGATGTTATGGAATCTTTTATTGATGTTAGTGCTAGTTGTGTTTTATTCTTATGTAATTCTACGTCATGGAACCCTTGAGTCTTTTAATCTATGATGGATGTTATATCAATGTGAGTAAATGGTAATTGCTTCCATACTATTGTTTAACTTGTTTGTTAACTTTAGAAAAAAAAAATTATTCACCAAACTTAGTAGCATGTTTTAGGTTAGCTTCTCTTGGGTTCCCTGGTAGGGCGTTACAATTTTGAATGCCAAAAATGAATTCATTTTTCTCATTCAATCACATATGTAAATTTCAAAAGCATATGAAACAATGAAAACCCTTACTTCCCAAAATTATCAAGAAATTCTCAAATCTTTATTATTTTTACTCAAATTTGTTTGTAATATGGTAAAATATATTCAAGGATGCATTTATCATCAATATCAACCAATAAATCAAATCCCAACAAGGATTTATGGAGAAAATGCGAGAATTGTTTTCTTTTGCCCAAAATCATAAAATAAAAAGAAGTTGAGAAATACTTCACCAATTAAAACAAAATTCAAAGGGAAGTAGTTTAATATGAACAATCCATAGAAGCAATACCCACAAAATTATTGCCATCTGAATTTTCTCCATGAATCAATTTCAGGTTCAACCATGAGGGTTTTCAAAACTTCATAAAAATTATGAAAGTAAGAATGAATGAATGATAATAAAAACATGAATTTCATATATAATAAAAGACTCACTTTTAAAACATAAAGCACATTAAACGTTTTAATAAATAAACTGTAAAAAAATCTTAAAATTAAAAGATTAAAATCACCAATTATATTAAAATATCTCAAAATACTCTAGTGGACAAGTGTGAAATAATAATATAAAATTAATCAGCAACTTCGCCCAAAGAAACCATGCATAATAAAACTCTTATGCAGACATGAGGACATTATGAACATCATAAATTAAAAAATACAAACAAGTCATACACATCAACACACCAGGTAAGGTCATTGGTTGTTAGCACCCGGTAACTAGCTTGCCAAAATAAGCAATGTGACAATTTTTGCCTAACTAGACACAATAATTATGGCTAGGGAAATTTGTTAGTCACATGATTAACTCCATATTAACCACCATCAAGGTTAATAAATATGTATATATTTTGGGCATGCTCATCCCTGCCAATTAAAGGGAAGTTGATGCCCAATACATGTCCACATTAGTATGATAGTTGAAGCATATGTGCATATATAGACAATGAAGGGGATCGAGACAATTTTTTACCTCACAAATGAGTAACTATGACTTCCTTCCACTTCATACAAACACATCAGACATGATTAAATGTAATAGATAACATAAGCATCATAATAACTGAGCACTAGTAGATTTACATATTATTACAACTGTGATTCTCAACATGCAGGTAACATCCCCATGAAACATCATGGAATCAATTCTATAGTTATAAAATAGAAATATAGTGATACTAATACATCAATATGACATATATGTTTACCTCATTTTGCATCCAAACCAAGGTTTAGAGTTACATTAGTTTCATATGGTGATAGGGTTGGTGAGGCTCTACATCCTCCCCCCCAAGGCTCAACTTACTCTTGGAAGTCACAAAAGATAAGAAGAAAACACTTTACACATTAGTCATGTGGTATCTCATATGCATAATCAATAACACATAATTCTTGGGAATCCATGTACGAAAGAATAACTCAATTCTCATACACTCTACCAAATAGTTGAATTATATTCCCTTTTTATTCCAGATCAAGTTCTATTCAACCTTAACATTTTCATCTAAGCAATTCATTAGCACAAGTCTATGTCTACTTTTCTACCAATAACAAGATCATGTAATCCAACAGAAGTGGCATTATAGATCAATTGCTTGCAAAATGACTACTCATAAACACTCTAAAACATACTTTCACACATAGAGTCACAAATATCTCGTATCCACAATCCAAAACATAACAATAAATTAGGAAATATCTTTTCATTTCAATCAACTAAGCACATTTTATCTTCTAATGAGTAATAATTCACCTTATTTTTTATTAATTTGCACATAAAAGATACCTCAATACACACATTAATATCCAATTTTATGTTCCTTTTGCTATATTTCAAGCAATGTAATTCATGGAGTTTCTTGATTTTCACAAAAAAAAACATTATCATTTCAATTATTCTCCTCATTTACAAGACTCATATATACGAGCTAGAATTTTTAAATTTTATCAATTTTGCACACAAAATAACACTGACACTCACATGAATGGTAAAATGTACACTAATTAAGTGTGAGGTTCCATTCTATATATACTATGAAATCATGAACATAAAAGATATACATTTCTATCATCACACTGAACCACAATACCAAGGTTACACAATACTAAGCTTAGGAGCGGCATACACCATAATGCTCCAAGATACACATATTGAACCCAACTAAACCAAATCCATAACCCACTCCAAATGGTTTACTACATCTACTTCCTTGCATACACTCACCAAGTCCACATCACATGTCCTTAACGAGGAGTCACATCACAACACAAGACCAACATTCATAAAACATTAAAGGAAAACTAGTCCAGCCACCAAAGTTCACAATTAAAGGAAACAAATTGTAGTACCCCCATAGTTTGCTTTCAATTTTTCAGATGCCATACTCTTTTAGGCCACATTGTTTGTGTGCAGATCTTATTATTTATGTGATTGTTGATGATCCGAATTATGATTATGATTATGTTATGATATCATAGGATCTCATATTTAGATGTTAATGTTATTATGATGCGATGCTTATGTTTTAGTTAGATTATGATGTACTTACCCCATACTAGCATGTGTATGGTGTTCATTTGTATGTATCTATTTTATGTGTTTGTATGGTTTAGGGCGGAGGCATAGTTGCTTTCTTGAGATCCACATGACCAACCGTACCCTATCATTACTTGTTATATATTGTATGTACATGTTTTGATTTGTGATGACAGGTTTGCAGGTACAGGGCATCGTCTTCCTTGAATTGGCAGGAGTGAGCATGCCCATAAATACTCATCTCAATGGTAAGGAGGGGAGGTAACAGATGGACCCAAAACCCTTTCCTAAGCCCATTTATCCTAATTGTTGGATAAGTATCTGTTGACTACCCTACCTGGATTTGTCAAGGTGACAAAGTTCATGGTTCCCTATTTTGAGTTTATATGTTTATTTGTTGATCTTGATTTATTGCTGTTTGTATATGTGATTTTCTATAGTTAAAGAAATTAATATTATTTTAAAAAATAATATTAAGTTTATTTCCTATGTTATTGTATGATTAATAATTAATTAAAAATTAAATATTAGGGTATATGGTTTTAATTAATTAATTAAGTGAAATATAATTTATTATTGTTCCTTAGATGTTAAATTATTAAATTGCATGATTTAATAATGTTAGGAATATTGAATTATTTAATAATGGATTTTATTATTAACATGTGCTTTATTGAGTTTGAAAGTGATTTGTTTGATAATAGTGACAACTTGTCTTTAGGAAACTAAGTTGAGTTGTGCACAATTATATTTATTTTTAATTATTAATTAGTATTTTCTCTCAACAAAAGTGGGAGAGTTTGATCAGGAGTTCTTTGGTGAGTCATTTGGGGTTTTGCATAATTGGTGGAGTTGAATTCCAAATAGGGGGGAGTTAGCATTCATTTGAAATCAATGAGATTTTTGGAGAACTTTGGAGAGAGCTATTGGAGATTTTTGAAGGTTGCTTTGTGTTCTTGAGCATTTGTGTGTGTGTTTGGATTTCTGGGTAAAGGTTGTTTGCATCTGGATTCGGAGATTGTATGCACTGTGATTCAAATCTGCAGGTGGAGCTTTTCTATTGTCAGACCTGAGGGTTTCAACATTCTACAGGCCTTCTTATTCAGTATTTAGCATTGGAATTAAGGTAGGGATTTGTGGAGATTTCTTGTGAATTCATCAGTAGTTCTTTCTATAATTTCTCTATGTTTGTTTCAGTTTGTAAATATAGATATGTTTTCTGTATATGCTTTCAATTTGGGGCTTAGAAAGCTCATAGGATTGCTATTTTATATTTTTATGCAAACTTGGCATAGTAGGGTTATGCTGCCTGATTTTGGATTAAAAATTCATCCTAGAACTCTTAGAAAATGAAAAATCAATCTCTATATAGTTAGTTCTATAGTTAGAATAAATTAATTTAGTGGGTTGTTGGCAAAAACCCAATTTGAGTAAAAATTACCATTCTGGAAAAAAAATCCCTCTCTGTAAAAAAAGACAGTCAAAAATAAAAATTAGACAGTAAAATCATTTGCTTTATATTGGAAAAAAAAGTACATTAGTTTATTTAAATTTGTTTGCAAACCAAACGTTGGTAGAAAAATAAATAAGAAAAAGACAAAAATTTACATGTATGTGGGTAAAGTGAAAAATGTCCATTTCTGGAAAAATTCCCTTCTGTACAATTCTTTCCATTTTCAAAAATAATCTTATTTAACTTTTAATTCCCTTTACCTGTCAAGAGAAACAAAAATGTATTAATTTTCTTATAAAAAAAATAATATATATATTAAACTAAGTTTAATATTTTTACATTGATGTAAGTATATTATTTTTTTTCAAAATTTGTGTTTGCAAATCTTTTAAAAATATATATATAAATTAATGAAAAGTTAATGAAAAAGTTTTTAAAAAAATATATCTTGAGGTCTCTCCTTTCGTGCATGAATCGTCTTGTATTCATTACACTGCTGTTGCCTCCCTGTCTTGTCCCGTCCATTGAGCCCCTCTGGTGGTTGAGGGATGTGATGGTTGTAACGTTAATTTGGTAGATGTATGTAACATTAATTTAGTAGACGTTGAGCTTCCTGGTCAGAGTCCATGTGGACATTTCCTTGCCACCTCCTCCGCAGACGGTCCTTCTTTGCTCCCCCATGGGTCTTCTTTAGGATCGGTGTCGTCCTCCTCTTTTGTTCTTTTGGAGACCCCCCGTCTTCCTATCAGCGATCATGTCAATGCATAGTCAACAACTCTTTTGGTTGACCGTCTCTCCTCCCAACCTTCTCTCGTAGTTGTAGGTGTGTGCACCCCCTCTCTTCCTTTATCTTCTTCTTAGCCTCTTCATGATTGGGAGAGCAAGTTGGTTGTCAACTTGTCGTCTGCCATCATTGACCCCTTATCCTTTAATTTTTTGAAATGAGGTCTCAATTTTTCCTATGCCCCTCGATCCATTCCTCACATTCAATTTCTTGTAGAGATCGAGAATG
>BSBK01001528.1:2500-157500 GCA_027943335.1 Chamaecyparis obtusa
TGTTAACCGAGTGGATAAAAGTTTATAGTTGTTACCGAGCTGACAGTTGTTATGAACAAAAAGTAGGTCAAAGCATTTAATGCATGAAAGTTTGAGTAGGAATATTGAAAAGTCTATAAATACATGAGAAACAGAGTTCATTTTTACATTTGCGATCTTGAAGAGTGAAGATTTCACAGAAAAGGGTTCGAGCTAAAAGGATTTTTAGAAGGATTCAAGGCTATTGTAGATCAAACTGACATCACTCTTCAATGATTCTGAGTAAGTACATTTACTACTGAACACTTTATTTACCTGTTGCTTGCCAAAACCCTAAATCAATTTATGGCATCTACATCATTTGCAAGAAAATCAGACAATGTTGAGGAAGAAGTAAATCTAATTGTTAGAGAAAACTTTGACGAACCTAAGTACAAACAAAACCCTAAGATTGCATCACAAATGGATTCAATGGGTGCTTTATCAAGCATCCTAGATAGGGTTTTATTAATAGAAGATGTACAGTCATACATCATTGCAAGATTGGAGAAGTAGGATATTTTGAGACTAGTGTGGCATATCAACAAATTGTGTGGCACTGATGGAAAATTGAAAATAGGATATGAATAGATTGAGAAATTAGGGTTAGCGTGTTGCCATGCACTTTCCAAAATCTTTCAAAATAGACTGGATAAGGATTGTATTAAGTCAGTATCATGATGGAAAACTCTAGTTGGATAAACCAGTAGAGGTCACTAAGAAAATGATTATTAGGGTTACTGGCTACCCTACAACTGACAAGGCAGAGGCTTTCCGAAGCTCTTCCCAACCTAGTGTTGAGAAGAACACTGGAGCTACATGGGATGGTCGAGCACTAAAGATTTTATCAATTAAAGACCCAGCAGTAAAATTTGTAGCACATGTGATCAAGTACAAAATATTTCAATCAAGCAGACTAAACAGCGTGCCCTATAGCGAGTAGACATGGCATATAAAATTGTGAAGAAAGATCATCAGATTGATCTTGCAGAGATACTGTTGAACCAGTTACAAGAAAGACATGAAGACTATAAGGTCAAAGAAGTCAAACACATGTAAGTTTGGTTCACTCCTTATTTGTTTATTTTTCTATCTATAGAAGTATCTCCCTAGCATCGGTAAGTAAATTGGACAACAGATAAACCGATAACTATACAGATTATGAGAAGATGAACAAGTTAGGAAATGATTTGAATAGACATTTTGATGAGTACTTTAAAGAATTTTAGATGAGGATGAATCAAAGAAGTATAATTCCATTGGAATTAGTTAAGAAATTTGAGATGGATATATGTTTTCTAGTAGACACAGATCATTCCATGATAAGAGCGGTTGAACCTAGAATCAAATGGCTAGCACCTATGGGATATGAAATGAACTATGATTTCTCTTTGAAATCTAATTGAAGCACTACTAGCACTACCAAAAGACCCCAAGGCCACTAGGTTTGGAACCTATGAATAAGCTAAGTCAAGAATCTCGATAGATTGGCCATAAATAAAATGTGTAGGAAGGCAAAGAAGATGAAGAAAAGACTTATCAGCTAAATTTGGAGATGTCTCTGACTCATCTGAAGAGACACTAGTTGAACAACCAACCGAAGGACAGTTAATGTTGGCTGACAGGCATATGATAGTGAGGAAACCAAATTTGATGAAGAACAAGAAGCTATACCGGTTCCTCCTCCTAAGCTCCAAAGAAGAAGTAGTTACCAGTATAGACAGGTTCACAGACAAGATCATCAACTGCAGCTTCACAACCATAGAAGAAGGAAGCAGAGAAGGTAATAAAATGAAAGGAAACTTCACCGACAAAGACATATGCAAAGAAAGGATCCAAGGTTGAAGCTAAGGCACCAAAGAAAAGGAGGAGACTGATAAGTGGTAAAGAAGACCTTGAGGATACTGAAAATGAAGATGACATCAGTCAATTCAAAGTAGTCAGCAACAAGGTAAGGTCAATAGATGAAATCATTGAAGATACAATTGAGGAGGTATTCATCCAAATGATGATAAAGTTTAAAAGAGTTCCACTAGAATTTGGCACTATCATTATCGAAGGAGTTGGATGACAGAATAAATAAAAAATGGGCTTATGCACTAGACACCAAGAAAAGAAAGAGAAAGATCTCTAGTTTGGATAGGTCCACATCTAAGCCTAGCAGAAATTGATGAACTCATGGTTAATCATCAAGCAATATTTTCTGTAAAGAACCAAGTCATGATGATCTGGATGAGAACATGGCAGATGTAGATGAGACTGGTGATGCCCTATGGAAATCAATTTTTAAAGCCAAAGAACAAGGTGAGAAAAATGAATTCTTAAATCTATCTAAAAAGAGACAAAATTCCAAAGGTAAAGGTATCTACATTGATGATACTATAGCAGAGAAGTCAAAGGACTTTGGTATATCAATTACCAAGGTAATTGATATCACTGAGGAAAATGAAGACATAAACATTTCATAGGATACACCAGATCCAATAGAGATCCACATGAAGAAGAAAACTAATGATGATGTACTCATTGAGGACATCACAAATGGTGATCCTGATGACAAGGATGATGAGGATGTAAATAATGCACCAGCACATACTCAAGATGAGGTTCAAGTCATTGAATGTGCATATTACATCATTATCAGGAAAGCTTCCTGTACTTATAGAAGCAATAGAAATTATTTCACAAGAACAACCTGACGGCTCAGACCCTGAGCAACATAAAGATACAATAGGGGAACAAGACACCGATACACCTACAGAGACACATAAGTCTGAAGTAATAGAGGCAACCATTATAGAAAAAAAGGCACAAGATGAGCCTAAGGCAATTGAGGTGACCCCACCTATCACCACATCTAAGGTTCCACTCACTCAACCGATACATAGGTTACCGAGGAGTAGAAGAAGGAAGAGAGTGTGTCAACCGAGAAGGATACTCCAAAGATAGAAGATAAGGTACTTGTCACCACTGTGAAGAAGTCACCCCTTGCACTAGAGAAGAAGAAGAAAAATAAAGCAAAAGGGCTGGTCACTCTAGACAAAATTATAGTAATACCTGAATGTGACCCGAGGACCCTTAGCCCTAAAGAATTGAGCAAATATTGGGGAACTATGTACAAGAAAAGCAACACAAGAAAAGTTGAAGGCAAGAAGCTAAACGCAAAGAAATTTTAATGGATATTAGGGATATCTTACAACAAGTAGTACCTAAAGTGAGCATTGATGAAGATACTCCATTATAGATCAACTTGCTATTCTTACCAAGAAGATAATGCCCTAGACATTGATGCTAACAAGAGAATTGAGGAAAGGGAAGAGTCCAAAATTCAAGACAAACTAGTAGAAGAATTAGCCAAAAGTGGCAATAAACAAGGTCAAATTATCTGAGGTAATCACCAAGATAAAATCTATAACCCAGTTAATTTTTTGATTCTTACTGAAGCTATGCACTATGGAAACCTTCACTATTGAGATTAGTGAAAAGATCAAAGGTCTGGAAAATGAAATCAAGACCAGTGAAATGCCACTATCACTGAGCCATGAGCTTCTCAAAGCACATTCACCAAATTCAAGAACTCCGACGGTTGATAGAAGATCTCAAGAAACAAGAAGAGCAGATCACCGATCAAGTGATAGAGTTACAGACAAAACTCCTTCCATACCTGAAGATTTTTGAGAAACACATTGTCAACAGGAACAACTTGTTGCAACACCAAAAATTTCTATGTTGGAGAATATCTTTGACATGCATGCACAAGTCGATCTTGAGCATATTGCTCTCACCAACTTGAAAGAGGAATGGGAAAACCTCTTGGAGTCTGTGAAGAAAACCCATCAGGACATTTTTGACAAGATGTGAGTATACAGTTTAATTTTTGTATTTGGCATTACTATCAAAAAGGGGGAAATCAATGTATATGTCTATATGCCAAATATGTACATAGATGATACATATACTACATATTACCAAGAGCATGCACCAAGGGGGAGTAAATAGAAATTTTGATAAGTATATATGTATATGGAAGAGTTATAAGGTATATATAGAAAAAAAATTTCTATATACATTTAAGTTTTGATACTAATGCCAAAGGGGGAGATTTTTATCTCTATTGAGCATTAAAGGTTGTCATTAGTATCAAAGGTTATCTAAAATATGAGTCGGTTACTTAAATTGATCTAGTCAGTAAATAGAAGCAAAATAGACTAGTCAGTTAAAGATTTTACACCAAGCATCAGATAGTTTAATGCGCACCAGCAGACACCGACACTAAGTGATAGTAAACACTGAGCACCAGTATACACCGAGCAGTTTATACAGTGTTTACCAATGATCACAGGAAACAACATAGTAATCAAGAATGGCACACTCTTCTATGCAAATGGTTACAACAGATCAAAAAATGGATTACCAAGATCAAGGAATATTTATTGTCAAGATACTCATTAAATACAATGTATATCTTATGTAATAGTTTGATCTAGGTCATTTTTCTACACCGTAGATCTTAGGGTTTTGTCTAAGTTATGTAACCTAATTTTGTTAAGCGGAATAAAGTAGTTTGCTATATAAATATATGTTTTCATCATTTGTGATGTGAAATGATGTATGAATTACAGAGCACTTGAAGAACTTTCCTAACTTCAAGTCTATTAGTTGATAGAGTAGAACAGTATTCAAAAGTTTATCAGATTAAGCAGAATCAGAGCAGGCTAACTAAGCAGTTCAGAGAAGAGATACATCGTAGTAAAGGTGATATTTTGTCAGTACTTTAGGGTATGTGCAAGATCATGAGGGGCCAAAAAGTGGCGATGTGAAAAACATTCACTTTTCACTCGTCCAAAAGCACATGAAAGTTCTTGTTGACCTTTTTAGTAGGCCTGGGTGTTAGTACACCTGGGCAAACCTACCACCAAAGCACAGGCCTAATTGGGTACTTGATAATATCGAGTACCTGATACCTGTGCCATAAATCCAAAACCTGTGAGCCCTTTTCCTCATTTCCTTGCGCGATTTTCTTCAAGTTCTTTCTGTGATTTTTAGATGCCCGATATATTTTCAGATACCTGATATTAGAAACAACAAATTCAACTCCAAGCATATTCAGTAAGTAGTTATTTATATAATTTTTATTAATTTATTTCATTTTCATGCTAAATGTAGCATTTTTAAAAAAAAATAGGGTTTTGTATTTATATTTGTAATAATATATGAAATTAGATTGAAATTTAGATTTTCTTTTTATTTTATCAGGCATGGCTGACAACAATGAAGAAAATAACCCTCCCGCACCAAATAACGATCCCCAAAACAATCCCCCGCTTCAAAACCCTCCATCTTTACAAGATTTGATACAAGAAAATTTGAACACAATACGGGGTTTCCAAAACACGTATCAAAATATACCTACATTAGGTCCCATGCTTGCCACACTAAATACAATTGTTGGAAACATTGACACACTCATGCAACAACATAATGCTGCTCTTCATTGGCGTGATGATATGCATGCCCAATTTGATGACCAGGCTTGACCATGATGGGATTGCGGCCCTTAATAGCCACCCTTTTTGTCGATCCTAAAACCAGAATACCAGTTGACCCCAGAAAGCCCAAATTATCAATAAAATGGTGCACAAATGAAGCAATGCACACAAACTTTTGGAATCGCTGGTGCATGGTTTTTGATAAACCACCCCATAGCAATTTGGAGGTCCCATTTTATTTCCTTAAAAAATTGTATGCTGAGTTTGTGCTTGGTCACCATGTTGATTATTGGAGTATGAGGCACAACATGGGCATAGGCAGAGGAGCTCCTCAAACTAGGCCATCTTCCTAGCATTGAAAGGCCACTACCTTTGTCCCCCCCACTGATGTCGCACCCCCTCCTCTAGTGCAGTATCCTGATATCATTGCAGAGGCTGCCTCATAGACTATTACGGCCATTCATTTACTGAGTGATCAGTTGATCACTCAAACCAGGTCAGTGTTGCCTCCTTTGGATGCTGCTGGTGCATCAACAGCTCGTCAGAGTTCACATGTATGCGAGCCCCATATGTGCATTACGTGTAGGCATATGTGCCTCAGACCGCTTACTGATTCTGATATATATCAATTTCATTATATTGATGAGGGGGATACAGGAGATGTAGCTGCAGAGGCTACAACACCTCATGGAGCATCTACATCTCATGAGAGTGCTCAGGAGGTGCAAGCAGAGCCATTGACTCCTGTTGATACGGTAAGAGTAAACATTATAAATAAATTTGTCACATGACTTATTTAATTTAAAAATAATTTATTTATTTAGATTAGTTTTAATGATTGCATGCACTTATGTATATATATTTTTTTCCATTTATGTTCAATCAATGACAAAGGAGGAGGTGAGACAGGTGGATGAGTCCACACTTTCGGCCATTTCATTTGGCCTTGATGACTATACGGTATATTATAAATTATGTACCCATTAGTTTTTTTTATATCATTTGGTGTACATGCTTAAATCTCTATCAATTAGAGAAATAAAATTCATACATTTACTAATATATATTGTCATCTTATTGTGTTCTTGTAGGCTACAGCCGATGTTAATGGGGGGCATGAGGGGGTTCCTTCATCAGGTGTCAACAAAGGAAAGGTAGTTAATTGTTTAAGATTAATTATGCATGCATATGTATGCCACTTGCGTGTAGTAATAAATATTTTACTTGCACTTTATTGGTATAGGGTGTGGCTATCGATGATGGCCTGACACCGGTTCGACAGCGTAGGGTTACATGCATCTCAATTCAGAGTGATAGCCCGATTGTACATAGACTTTTACATATTGTTATTTGTATTTTGTAACTAGGTTTGCTATGATGAAGTACACTGATATATAATTGACAATCTTTTTACTCTCATAGGTTACTCCGACTGTGAGGGAGGGCCCATGAGAATCCTTCATTTCTTTGTTAACCCAGCCCACTATTCTAGAGGAGGGATCACCAGATGTAAGTTTTAATTTTAGTTCAATCAATTTGTAATTTTATTATGCTATCATCCTATTTTGTAGATTTATTACTCTATGTTGCACCACTCTACTAATCTCATTATTGCAAATATATATTTATAGGTCAGAGTTGGTATTGTTGGCATGGTCCCTTCGCTACCCAGGACTTATGCTAGGACACCTTCTCATGGTAGGCAATTGAGAGACCAAGTACAAATATTTGTATTCAGTTATAATTTTAATTAAATTAGTGTTTGAAAATTATGAATTATATATATATATATATATATATATATATATATATATATATATATATATATATATATATATATATATATATATATATATATATATATATATATATTATATATATATATATATATATATATATATCTGTGTGTGTGTGTGTGTGTGTGTGTACAAATCATATAAAGTAAGCAATCTAACTTTGGTTTGAACTCATTTTTTATGCAGGATCAATTAGAGCCCAACACTTCTTCAAAGAGGCTACATTTTGATGATCCCCCTACAACATAGGATGCAATTTTAGTTTTGTGGTCATTTAGAGATGACACTTGACACATTTTGAGATGGCATATATGCCACATTGTACACCTTAAAACATTGATTTTGTAGACATTTTGAAATGGCATGTGCCATATTTGTATATGGACATACTTTTGATACATATATAGAACATGTTCATTTATATGTTACATTTGCATCATCTTTTGTATATATATATTTATTATTCATGTTTATGGAATTGAATGGTGAAGTTATATCTTGACTATGATTATCATTATGATTTAAATTATATCTTGTTGAAGTTACATTTGTTTTTCTTTACTCTGGAATACCCTATTCATGGAGCTTATTATGTTTGAGGTTTAACTTCTTGTTGGTGAACAGATTTGTCTTCCAAAGAAATGCTTAAAAAATGACCCTTAAAGCGCAAACAAAAAGACTCAACCAACACCAACAGTTGGGTCACTTCGCTATTGAGAAGCATAAGCACCCTCTAAATTATCCAAGTACAGCTCCCTGTGCAGGATTTACAATGAATAAACTAAACTAGAAATGATAATGCTTTTAACCTGAAAGCAATAAAGGCTTACAAACATCTATTCATAAACATGAGATAGACACGAAGGGACTAATTTACTAAAAAGAAAAGGACAGTAAACGCTACAAATTTCATTTTCCTAAACAATATATTACAGAAAGAAACTAAGAGAGAAAGATGAATGGTTCTTTCCAAATACATAAAAACTATAGCACAAAGTCCACAGATGATCATTCTAATGATCAGATGTAATAGATACACATTCAAAAGAAACCAATATCATTCAAAGATGAATATCAATTAGAAAGTGAGCATCTAAAATCAAATTTTTAATATGCTGACATATCCTTCTTTGAACATAGCAAAACAACAAAGATTCTGTTGTTCTTGTACATTAATCATTATCTGAAAATAAAAGCCCTCTTTCCCTGCATTACAATAAAAATCCTAATCTATCCCTCCCCTGGCACAAAGTCTCTTGGGTCAGGCAGAATTCGAAACCCCCAAAATCTCCTCTACGAGCCTTATTTATTTTCCCCTTTCGGTCAGTTTCTTTCCTGTTACAATAACTAATTCTTGAGGATGTGTCTATCCACATCTTCTTTCTCGAATACATTAAAGTCTCCCTTTATGAGTTCCTTAGTAATATTTTTTTATGAAAGTCCATGTTACTTGGCGCTCTACATCTTTCAAAATGGATCTATTCCTATAGAATAGTGCCGTCTGGATCTTATTGCAACACAAGTGTTAATGCCTCTATGTTTTGATTGGACGCTTGGTGCTATAACTAGAGCATGTCATTTCTGGCTCTCCACACACATACCACTTCATGCAAGTGACACCAAGAAACATTTTGTCGAAGCCATCATACATACATATTTTGGGATTCAATTGTGAGCACGTCCTCCTCAATTTTTCCCACCTTGTAAGCCTGAAGCCAACATCTCTGAATCATGACTGATGTCAACAAAAAGAACTACATTATCATGCATCATGAAGGCATCATCAGCTTGGTATTGAAAATCACTCTTAAGTTTCCCACTAATATAGTCCCAGACCTCTATGAATCCAACAACCGAGCATGAAACAAGGTTCTATCCATCAGGGAAGATGTCAGGTCCTCCTTGACATTCAGTTTTGGGGCATTCTAAGGAAATGATAATGTCTTAATATTGAAATTACATTATAGATTATCATGTTCTTGAATGCCAATACTGTCGATGTGCTAAACCAATTCTCATTGTCATCAACCAGTCTAACCTGACAAAGCTTTGGAAACTTCATTTTTGGATACCTTTTACTAGTTCTACTACTCCTATCTTTAATTCCATATGCCGTGCTCTACTTGTGAGAATTCTATCGAACATTTTACATATATGAGCCCCTAATGCAGAGGTTACAACAAGAAAGTGGAGTGCCCTTCTACTACCTCCCATAACTCACCAACCAACCACAAAGGCTTAAGGGTAATCCCAAACTCTTTTGATGGTATAACACAACCAAAAAAATGTATTTCTATCCCAATAAAATCCCTTTGAAAAGTTACACACTCAATCAAACTTCAATGCCTTTTTGGCTTTAGGGACACTAGGCCTAAAACTAACTTATTGATAGAACTCTTCACCAGTGGACTTCTTGACCACTCCCAAGCATTTAGATGGTCCTCATATGACCTAAGGCCTCTAAAATAACACTTTTTTTATTCCCACCAAAATCGTACCATGGCAAACTAGACCTGCATGCCAATTTCCTTGTAGCCTTCTCAATAGAGGTTTTCTACTCTAACATTTTCAAAACTGAGTATCTTGATACAATCAGGGCATTTTCAGACACCCATTTGGAAGTTATTTAAGATCTCAAAGCCTTGCCTTCCAAATCCTCTCTAGCACCACCTAACACCCACCTTGGACACAGACCTAATTAGCCTAATTAAGCTTGGTTTACAAAGCAAGTATGAGGTATAGGGTTCATGGAACTGGTACAGTGCTTTAGATATTCTTCTCCAACCCCAAATGACTCAAAACCACCTTTACTTCACTCACTTATCTATTCTATGCACTTCTTTACAACTTTCTTCTACTTTCTAGACTGAATCCTCTCAAAAATTCAGATTAGGGCCTGATGCATGAAGGCCTTGCCCTTCGATCCACTACATGAGCCTTTATAATCCATTGATACATAGACCTAACTTGCATTTTACAAATTATTAGGTTAAACCTATGGCTAGAATGCAAGTTAGGCCTCCATTAGTGTTCAGGGCCCTAGAAAAGCTTGCTTCCTAGACTGTTTTGAAAAGAATTGAAATAACTTTAAGAAATGAAACTAAAACTTCTTCAAATCAATGAAAATGTTCACTAACATGCAATATAGTATTCCCACATTCAAATCATGACCCTGTAAGTCCGTACACACCCGTACAACTCTAAGAAATGGCTCAAAAATGGTTTGTATTCCTCCTTTATGGCATCAGTTTACAAAAATCAAATTCTTACCATTATGGTTCGAAGTGATGAGCATATATAACCTTCAAAATGAAGGTATATTGATTGGAGAACCCATTTGACTCTTGGGTTTCCAATTCCAATCTCTCGAGAAATTTTAGAAAGTTGCAATAGCAACTTTTATTGCATTTTTGCAATTTCACAAAATATGCCATTTTATGAACTCGATAGAGTTTATGATTTATTTTTGAGATCAAAACCTATCAACATTATTTTTCAAGTGAAAATAATCTAAAATCAACCTTTAAGACTCCATAAGCCTAACCTAGAAAATTATCACTAACTAGGTGAACCCCATGACCTAAGGTATCTTAGGCTTATAACATTGCCAAAAGATCCTTGATCACACATTATCCCGATTCCAAACCAAAATTAGGATGATCTATTTAGATCCATCCTATTTATTACAAACATAACAATGCAATTCAAATTCCTACTAGTGGAGGGTGCCCTACACTAGCCCCGAAAGATCGCTACCCAATCGTGCTTAGTGCACCTTGGGGTCACTTGGGTCGAGCGTGGTCACGAGCGTTCTGGTGACTCTCTGGGTAGAATGGGGTTGGCACTAGAATTTACTCAGCCAACTGGAGCTGATGGAGTAGATGGTTCGATGCCAGGTCAGATGGTTTGAAAGATACGATGCTGAGCCACTTTCAACTGACACTCACTGCAAGTTTGGCATCGATTGAGATCGCCTTGCCAAATGCAAATGAAGTTGAATCACCCAAAACTGAGAGAGGTTATTGTAGACCTTGAAAACAAAATCTTGTAGCACCCAATGGTTTTTCGATACCTCTCATGAAGTTCAAGATACGAGCCCTAGAAGATTGCTGCCCAATCGTGCTTAGTGCACCTTGGGGTCACTTGGGTCGAGCATGGTCATGAGCGTTCTGGTGACTTTGTGGGAAAAATGGGGTTGTCACTAGCATTTACCCAGTCAACTAGAGCTGATGGAGTAGATGGTTTGATGCCAGGTCAGGCGGTTTGAAAGATACACTGCTGAGCCACTTTCAACTGACCCTCACTGCAAGTTTTGGCATCGACTAAGATCGCCTTGCCAAATGCAAACGAAGTCGAATCACCCAAAACTGAGAGAGGTTATTGTAGAACTCAAAAACATGATCCTGTATCACCTGATGATTTGTCAATACCTCTCACGAAGTCTAAGAAATGAGCCCTGGAAGATTGCTGCCCAATCGTGCTTAGTGCACCTTGGGGTCACTTGGGTCGAGCGTGGTTGCGAGTGTTATGGTGACTCTGTGGGTAGAATGGGGTTGTCATTGGTGTTTACCCAGCCAATCAGAGCCAATGGAGTAGATGGTTTGATGCTAGGTTAGAAAGTTTGAAAGATACGCTACAGAGCCATTTTCAACTGACCCTCACTACAAGTTTTGGCATCGACTGAGATTGCCTTGCCAAATGAAAATGAAGTCGAATCACCCAATATTGAGAGAGGTTATTGTAGACCTCAAAACAATGATCTTGTTGCACCTGATGGTTTGTTGATACCTCTCACGAAGTCTGAGATATGAGCCCTAGAAGATCGCTGCCCAATCGTGCTTAGTGCACCTTGGGGTCACTTGGGTCGAGCATGGTCGCGAGCGTTCTAGTGACTCTGTGGGTAGCACGGGGTTGTCACTAGCATTTACCCAGCCAACCGGAGCTGATGGAGTAGATGGTTTGATGCCAGGTCTGACGGTTTGAAACATACACTGCTGAGCCACTTTCAACTGACCCTCACTGCAAGTTTTCGCATCGACTGAGATCACCTTGCCAAATGCAAATGAAGTCAAATCGCCCAAAACTGAGAGAGGTTATTGTAGACCTTGAAAATAAAATCTTGTATCACCTAACAATTTGTCAATACCTCTCACGAAGTCTGAGATACGAGCCCCAAAAGATCGCTGCCCAATCATGCTTAGTGCACCTTGGGGTCACTTGGGTCGAGCATGGTCATGAGTGTTCTGGTGACTCTGTGGGTAGAAAGAGGTTGTCACTAGTGTTTACCCAACCAATCAAAGCTAACGGAGTAGACGGTTCAATGCCAGGTTAGACGGTTTGAAAGATACGCTGCTGAGCCACTTTCAACTGACCCTCACTACAAGTTTTGGCATCGACTGAGATCGCCTTGCCAAATGAAAATTAAGTTGAATCACCAAAAACTAAGAGAGGTTATTGTAGACCTCAAAAAAAAATCTTGTAGCACTTGACAGTTTGTTGATACCTCTCACGAAGTCTAAGATATGAGCCTCGGAAGATCACTGCCCAATCGTGCTTAGTGCACCTTGGGGTCACTTGGGTCGAGCATGGTCGCGAGCATTCCAGTGACTCTGTGGGTAGAAAGGGGTTGTCACTGGCATTTACCTAGCCAACTAGAGCTGATGCAGTAGATGGTTTGATGCCAGGTCAGACGGTTTGAAAGATACACTGCTGAGCCACTTTCAACTAACCCTCACTACAAGTTTTGGCATCGACTGAGATCGCCTTGCCAAATGCAAACAAAGTCGAATCACCCAAAATTGAGAGAGGTTATTGTAGACCTCAAAACAAAATCCCATAGAACCTAATGATTTGTTGATACCTCTCACAAAGTTCAAGATACAAGCCCTAGAAGATCGCTGCCCAATCGTGCTTAGTGCACCTTGGGGTCACTTGGGTCGAGCGTGGTCGCGAGCGTTCCGATGACTCTATGGGTAGAATGGGGTTGTCACTAGCATTTACTTAGCCAACCAAAGCTGATGGAGTAGATGGTTTGATGCCACATTGGACAGTTTGAAAGATACACTGCTGAGCCACTTTCAACTGACCCTCACTTCAAGTTTTGGCATCGACTGAGATCACCTTGCCAAATGCAAACGAAGTCCAATCGCCCAAAACTGAGAGAGGTTATTGTAGAACTCAAAAATATGATCACGTAGCACCTAACAATTTGTTGATACCTCTCACGAAGTCTGAGATACAAGTCCCAGATGATCGCTGCCGGTTTGAAAGATACATTGCTAAGCCGCTTTCAACTGACTGTTAGTGGTATGTTTGAAATTTGAACTCTGAAATTAATCATTATTAAGCTTGTGAAATTTGAACTGTGGAGCTTATTATGTTTGAGGTTTAACTTTTATAGATTGTTTGAAATGCTAAAAAATAATATCCTTAAAGCATTAGAAACAACAATCAAACATGTAAGAATTCAAACCATGCAAACGACATAAGTATATGACATGTAAGATCCCTTCTTGGCACTATTGGCCACCCATACATGATTTTGGTCATAAGTCCTTATGAATATTTTTAGGACATTTAACTTTTAAATCAAATTGATTGTTACAAATTTCCATTATAGGCTTCAAAAGATCTCAATTAACCATTAAGGATCCTTTTGTCCTTCTATCTCTGATTGGATCCATGGTGACCATAGACATTTTCATAGGTGCTCCTGCACAAGTTACAATCCACATACAAAACCAAGTTTATTGACTCAAAACACAATCTAAGAAAGGTCAAATTAATGTATTGAAATTAAGCTTAACGAACTTAGAAAATAATGCACTAAGTTAACTTATTACCTAGTTAAGTGTTCCTGAAGGGTCATCTCTTTGCTTCAGGGTCTCCAATAGTGCTTCATGATCAGCAATAGTAATAGTCCAAAGTTATTTTGTCTTTGGTCTTCCTTGATGCTTTGATAACTTGACATTTGTTGCTATAACAAGGTGTGAATATATGAGAATAGTTTTGTGCTTCTCATAGTCTTCAAATGCAGGAACTCCATTCTTTCTAATCATGTATGTTCGTAGCCATGTTCCTGCAACAACAACTAAACCAGTAGGATATGTGAACCCATCACCATCTATCATCGGTTGTACAAGCTTTTTTTTACCTTGTACACAACATGCTAACCAATAATCTGACCTCTCATCATTCCCCTGCAGTGCAACCAATGCAAAAACATCTCCAAGCTTCAGAAGATCTGAAAGATGGTCATAGTCAACTGAAGTGTCCATGTCATCATTTCTTATAGAGAGTGTCAAAGATAAAGGAGTCAGATACTATGGAACCCATGTATCCACCCACTCACTTGACTTGCAATGATCCCAATCATACTGAAAACACATGGGGCAAAAACAAGCCAACTCTCGTGTCGAAATGGTCCATGTACTACTATTGGAGCTTCGGAATGAATGCATTTTTGAAGAGTCTTTCACTGTTTGACAATCCAATCTATCTCCTATAGTTCCCTCCTCAACCAACCAAAAGAATCTACACACTGTAGAATGAAGAGTCCCCCATGTGACAATGCTAAAGTACACCAATCAACAATAGAATGAGCATCAAGAAGTATAGCACCTAAAATCCTCAATTGCTCCTTAACTAGAGCTCTCTTCACACACGCACCTGCTTCATCATGCTCCCCTTTCCCATGCCCCAACTAAAAAAAACTCCAAATATGAGGTACACCTCTCTCCACATGCATTCTAAAAAACTAATAAAACATTCTGGCATTCTTAAATTGACCAGTGCAATTATCCGACCAAATGAGATGCCTATCCATAGCAATACCATTTTCCTCCAAGAAGTCAAAATAGTTCTAGAAACAATGTTGAACAAACTCATGAGAGTGAGACATGTCATCACTCATATAAAAATGGTACTCTCTGATTATCTTTCACTCATCTTTTTTGCTTTCAGGGGAATGTCTATATGTGATGTGTACAAAAATAGCAACCTGAATGGAATTGTAATATTGAGCTTGAGTCTCATTTTGGGGCTGCAATGTATAGTTCTCCGCAAAGTTTACAATGGATATAATAGTTCCAATGGGGAAAGTGTCCTTACATGTCCTGAATTGTTGATCCAACCATTGAGACCTGTGACTATGCCTTGCATACTTGTAAAAAAGATTTGTCTTGAAATCTGAGATAAAATCAGCAACATTGTATTCTTTTGCAACTAACTCACATCTAGAGCCTTCACCTCCACTCTTCAATGTATATTTCACCGTTTCATATACCTTTTTTTGGACGAGTGTCTTTCCAAAATTGTGTTCCAAACCCTCATGAAAACATGTTCTAAACTTGGACAAGCCACCACATTCTGAGTGCTTGGCATTTAAGCAATCTTTTTTATAAAATAAACAACCATCATCTCTATGACATAAAAATTGATCTAGAAAGTCTCTTGATGATTTGGGAAGACCACTTGCACCACAATCCTCTAGCATTTCATTAGTATGAAAAGTAGAATGAATGGACCGTAATAATTCATGATGCATTGAAAACTCAACATGATATTTGCAACAACATGTATTTCAAATCTTAAGGGGTACACAATAAAATGGTTTCATGGATTCAAAAGACCTTTTGTTATATTTTCAATGTTGGATGTGTCTCACAAAAATTTTTATACAACATTGTTTGACTTACATTCACATAATGTTTAGGATGTGGAGTGTGGTCTCCATTGCCAACTCTCAACTTCAAGACATCCTTCACATTTGGTGACACTCTTGAGTTAGCATCCCAAAATTGTTGAATTTCATCCTTGACAACATCTATTAGCTTCTTATCGAAACATGGAAGTCTCCCACCATAAGCCCATGTATCAATTTGAAGTAGATCATCAAGTCTTTCTCTTTTTGCAAGTGCTCTACCCCAAGTTTTACGGTCTATATTGAAGTGAACACAAGTTTGTCTCATCAAACGAGCCTTTCTCAACTGATGACTTACTAAGGAGGTTGTAATAACCCTCTGAGCAACTCTCTTGTCTTTTTCTCTGCTAGTCTTCCCAATGCTATTGAGAGCATTGAAAAGATTCTTCACAACAATGGCATTTCTCTCCATTTTCTTGTTCACATGAATCTTCAATTTCACAAGCACAAGTCTCATGTTTTGCATCTTTAACAACTGCATAAAAATTTGACATTGCTCAACCAATGTCTTGTTTTGAAAAAATTGATCATAAAGTCTTGAAGCCCACAATCTAATGGTTCTATGTGACCTCTTTCCTTCCCAATTATTCATAATGTTCTCCTCAATTTCAATTAACCATTTAGGTGTTCTTGAAAGCCCCGAATTTGAAGATTGATTATCTTTATTGCAAGGGACTTCATTTTGCATATAATTTGGAGATGTATAACGTTCATGTGGTTCTTGTGCAACATTTTTGTTCCCAAAGTCTACATTTTCAATCTCCATCTGTGCATTTTCAAATTGAACATCCTCTTCACTTACATCTACATTTACGGGGTCACCTTCATTAATGTTTAACATACCCTCTCTCCTTCTTCGGTGATTTTCCTTATCTTTTTCCCTATATGCTTGAATTTCATCATCTGTCAGCTTCCTCTTGCGTTTAGCCTTTCAATGACTGCTGCTTCCCATGGTGAGACCACAAGTTGACAAAAATCAAACAATGGGCCCCAAATCACATTTTTTGTTTTGCAATGCATGAAAAAAGTATAAAATCCCGTGATTGTCTAGTTTGTGGGGATAGGGAATATTTTGGTCAAATATTACCTGGCAAAAATCAGGTATCTGATTTCATATCGGGTACCCGATATTCTTAGGCTGATGAAAAAAGGGCGGGAGCAAATGAAAAAAATTTAACTTTTACATATATTGAGGTATATAATAGATATAAATAAAAGACACATATGATATATATAATGTATATTATATATATATATATATATATATATATATATATATATATATATATATATATATATATATATATATATATATATATATATATGTATGTATTAATGTTTTATAATATACTAATGTATTATATGTACTAATGTATTAAAATATACTAATGTATTATAATATACTAATGTATTATATATACTAACATGTATATAATATATATATATATAATACATATACTAATGTATACTAATATATTATATATAATATTACAAATTTTGGAGAATCTCTTGCAGAAATATGGAAATTATAATCTTCCTCCTAGAGCATACATTAATGAAGTTCTTCGTGCCTTAGCAGAGGAAGCCGGCTGGATTGTTGAAGCTTACAGTACTACATACAAAAATGTAGTATGTATTTTTGGCCTAAATTTTTTTTTCATTTCTTTTAGGTCTTTAAAGGTGGTCAGCCAAATCTTTGTATTAAATGTGCCTTTTACAGGTGTCGTAAACCCTAGCTACGTAGAAATGGAGGCTTTGAAGAATAGTTCACTCGAGGTGGAGAGAGAGACTTCCTAGGGGTCATGAGGACTCCCTAGGGGTCCTAACACGTGATAAGGCGTACTAGGACCCCTAGGGAGTCCCCGTGACCCCTTTTGACACATTGGAACATTGAAGTGTGTCTTAAGGGGTCTTAGGACCCCTTAAGACACACTTGAGCATTCCAATATGTCAAAAGGAGTCACAGGGACTCCCTAGGGGTTCTAACGTGTGATAAGGCATACTAGGACCCCTAGGGAGTCCCCGTGACCCCTTTTGACACATTGGAACACTCAAGTGTGTCTTAAGGGGTCTTAGGACCCATTAAGACACACTTGAGCATTCCAATGCCTCAAAAGGGGTCACAGGGACTCCCTAGGGGTCCTAGTACAGCTTATCATACGTTAGGACCCCTAGGGAGTCCTCATTGTTAGCACCCTGAAAAAATTTCATGGCCTTAGCATGTTTCTTCTGGTCCCTGCAGTCATTTTTTCATGTCTCTGGCTAAAACCCTTGCAAAATTTTCAAAAAACTAGCCGTTACATTTAAAAAACCTTTGTATTACCCTGGCCTTGTTATATTTTCAAGTTAACTTTTCAGGCCACTTAAAACCTTTTATCTGCATGTGCTTTTTAAATGGGTTCACTTTATGTCATGCGGTTAGGTTCTTCATGTGTTGGCGGGGTCCCCTTTATATTTCCTAAGCACCCATGTTTTAATTTTTCCTAAGCCCTATAGTTCCCTGCCAAAATATTTTCCCTAAGTCATGCTTTAATATTTTTCTATGTTTCGACAACCTTTATTTTCCCTAGGCCCAACTCTGACACCATCTCCATCTAACGGTGGGCGTATCTTCTCAAGTGATGTGTCAGATGCATAAGATCTTGAGACAGTCGTCGATTCTTTGTATGACGTAGCCTTTCTTTTAGCAGGTCCACTTGCTAGGTGTTCTAATTTGGAGGTTTTTTATTGGTCCACGTAGTATGAGGTGGAATCTTGTCTATGGGACCAGTCTTCTTGGCTTTTGGGCGGGTTAAAGTCTAATTTGATCTTGTGGTTGTCATTATACTGTTAATGAAACATGCTCGACCTTTAATGTAGTGGTATAGCGACAGCCATTGATTCTCTTTAAGATGGCAGGTGGGTCTGTTGACACGTATGCATAGTTGGCAGCTTCTGATTGGTCCATGTAGTAACATGTTGGCATGCTGTTAGTGGGACCTAGTTTCCGGATGTGTCAGAGGGTCCTGATCCTATGAGAGAATCGACGAACGACGTATGATTTCATTGAGTGTGTCAGAGGCTTAAGATCTTCAGACAGCCATTGATTTTCTTGGTGCGGGCCCAGTAGATTTCTCTATCTTTTTAGTGGTTTTGATAAATGTTTGCTTGGTTCACTGATTTGCATGATGATTTGGTGGAGGCTCTTAAGATTTAGCGATTTGGCATATACTGTTTGCAGAATCGCTAACTTTTCTAGCAGTTCCCTCAAAGTTCTCATGAATGGGTGAGGATCCCTTTGGTCGCATGTTCACCAAATAGAAAAATGGGTAAAGGTTTGCCGGGAAGTGGGACAATCTGGTGATTCATTGTTGAGGTGTCAATTTTTGACTCACCGAGCTTTATGGTGATAGGAATCAGCTAGTGGCACTTGTAGAGAAGGATTTTCGATCAACGGTCGATGCATAATCTTAAGGAATATTCCTACCCTATGAGATCATGTGCCATCCATTGATCTCGCATCTTACTTGGATGTGTCAGTAGGTCCTGTGTCAGTGGTGACTGGGCAGAGATAGAAAATGATATAATGACATGTGTCAGTTTGTAGGCGGGCCCAAGTGGGGTTGAAGGGTCTTGGCGGTTCTGACAAAGTGGTTAGCGGCCTAAAAAATTTTCAAAGGGCTTCGCTCATTCACGTGAAATAGTGGCAGTTCTCTAAGTTTTTTAGCAGTTCAGCGAACAAGCATTCATGGAATCGCTAAACTTTCTGGTGGATGGATAAAGTGTTTCACGAACTGGCGGTGACCTTTTGTCGCTAGTTCGCTAAATGTGGGACCGAGGTTAATGTTTTCCTATGGTCGCCAGGTCACGGAGTTAAAAGGTGGGTTAAGTTTTCTTTCCACGAATAGAAAAAGCATTGTCGCATAGTCGCTAGGAGTAAACCCAGGGTGGCAGTTGAGTTAAGATTTAAAAGACCGTGAAACATGAAGATCTAATGGCCACGACTTAAAGTTAGCTTGATTTTGATTTTAGACCACCAATTTTCTACTAGCGCTTGGAGGTACCCATTTATTTTAAAATTTGAATTTGCATAGGGTTTCTCAGCAACAAAAAGGACCGAAATTGAATGTTTTCATGACCAGATTTGATTTGTTTGGTGGCGCTTGTTGTTGCAGTGTGGTCTAGGCTATTTTTTTTTTATCATCTGCAAGGGTTTGTACCATGTTCTTTTTGCTCAAGGTGTGTTGCAAGTGGCCACAAAGGGTTGACAATTTCAAATTTTCATGATCTGCAGTACTTTCCCAGAGATTTATCATGAGTGCAGATCTTCCTCGGGCATGGCCAACTAGTTTTCTTCCCCCTGTAATAAATTTGTAGCCATTTCCAATTGGTTGGGTGGTTGAAACCCTTACCCTAGTTGTCCAAAGCTTGTTGCATCCTAACCTGTTTAGGATTCCAAGGTAGTTAGTGGTATATATGGTTGAAGTTTTGATTTTGTAAGGGTTCATTCTTCTACATTTTTGTGGAGAACTGGTTCCATGAAGGGTCCTTTTCCTATAGATTTTCTCTACTTCTCTGCATATAGAGTGTTCTTCCTTCCTTTGTTGGCTCAAAGAATATGATATGTATTGTAATTGATTTGTCTTATGTATGAGGATTCATTATATTCTTACTGTTACTAAGCTATCTCCATTTGAATTCTAAATTCATTAATCATACATCAAGGGTGTTTGATTTTTCTGTTTGCATTGCCTATGTATTTGCAAGTGGAGTTATCTTCACAGAGATAACTGGTTTAGGATTAGTTTTCATGTATGTATGACCTGAGGTATCAAAGATATGTCATGCTTGTCTTCTAGTGCATGTTGGTTAATGTATCATCTATTTATAGGTCTCTTCTTAGGGGAGGGTTAAAATCCGTTGAATGGGTAATAACATACTTGGATACATAAGTGGGTTGTTAAAGTGAGGTTTGGTCATGGTGTGTGATTGATGTTAGGCATCAACACATTGAGTACATTGTCTTCTTGTTTCATAGCTATTTATTACAATAGGGTATTTGACTCTGTGGCCCATTGGACAAGCCACTGGTCTATTAGGGACTTAGGACATCTTAGGGGTCCTTCAACCCATCTTCAAATCATTTACTTTCAGTTCCACCCTTTCCATTTCATGTTGTTAGTATAGGTCTTTGGTCTTCAGACTCATTCTATGCAAGTAGGGCTATTGCATGAGATCTTGGTTTCATTGAGGTACAGGATACCTAAAGGGGTTTGAAGACTATTCCACCATAATCTATCTGCAGGCCTATTGTTTATCATGAGGTGTCTTGAGTGTGCAGATAAGGCAATACCTACCTGAGTGATGTGGAGCTCAAAGAAGAAGGAGGATGTTCTCTATCCTCATCAATTAGTTATGTTTTCTTGTCAAACTTGAGTGCCTACCTTGAGAATCAAGCCCACCTTTTGATTCAAGTTTGGTCCTGCAAGGAAAAACTACCAACACATGTGACCCCTTTTGACACATTGGAATGCTCAAGTGTGTCTTAAGGGATCTTAGGACCCCTTAAGACACACTTGAGCATTCAAATATGTCAAAAGGCATCAAAGGGACTCCCTAGGGGTCCTAGTACACCTTATAACAAGTTAGGACCCCTAGGGAGTCCCCATGACCCCTTTTGACATAATGGAATGCTCAAGTGTGTCTTAAGGGGTCTTAGGACCCCTTAAGACAAACTTGAGCATTCCAATGTGTCAAAAGGGGTCACAAGGAATCCCTAGGAGTCCTAGTATGCCTTATCACATGTTAGGACCCCTAGGGAGTCTCTGTGACCCCTTTTGACACATTGGAACGCTCAAGTGTATCTTAAGGGGTCTTAGGACCCCTTAAGACACACTTGAGTGTTCCAATGAGTCAAAAGGGGTCAAGGGGACTACCTAGGGGTCCTCATACACCTTATCATGTGTTAGGACCCCTAAGGAGTACCTGTGACCCCTTCTGACACATTGTAATTCTCAAGTCTATCTCAAGGGGCCTTAGGACCCCTCGAAATAGACTTGAGCATTCCAATGTATCAAAAGGGGTCATGGATACTCCCTAGGGGTCCTAACACATGATAAGGTGTATGAGGACCCCTAGGGAGTCCCTGTGAACCCTTTTGACACATTGGAATACTCAAGTGTGTCTTAAGGGGTCCTAAGACCCCTTAAGACACACTTGAGAATTCTAATGTATCAAAAGGGGTCACGGGGACTCCCTAGGGGTCTTAACGCATGATACGATGTACTACAACCCCTAGGGAGTCCCTGTGACCCCTTTTGACATATTGGAATGCTCAAGTGTGTCTTAAAGGGTCCTAAAATCCCTTAAGCCACACTTGAGTGTTCCAATGTGTTAAAAGGGGTCACGGGAAATCCCTAGGGGTCCTAACACATGATAAGGCATACTAGGACCCCTAGGGAGTCCCCGTGAACCCTTTTGACACATTGGAATTCTCAAGTGTGTCTTAAGGGGTCTTAGGACCCCTTAAGACACACTTGAGAATTCCAATGTGTCAAAAGGGGTCACAGGGACTCCCTAGGGGTCCTAACACGTGATAAGGCATATTAGGACCCCCAGGGAGTCCCCGTGACCCATTTTTACACATTGGAACACTCAAGTGTGTCTTAAGGGGTCCTCTTGACACATTGGAACACTCAAGTGTGTCTTAAGGGGTCCTAAGACCCCTTAAGACACACTTGAGTGTTCCAATGTGTCAAAAGGGGTCACGGGGACTCCCTAGGGGTCCTAACGCATGATAAAGCATACTATGACCCCTAGGGAGTCCCCATGACCCCTTTTGATAGATTGGAACACTCAAGTGTGTCTTAAGGGGTCCTAAGAAACCTTAAGACACACTTGAGCATTCCAATGTGTCAAAAGGGGTCATGGAGACTCCCTAGGGGTCCTAACGCGTGATAAGGCATACTAGGACCCCTAGGGAATCCCCGTGACCCCTTTTGAGACATTGGAATGCTCAAGTGTGTCTTAAGGGGTCCTAAGACCCCTTGAGACACACTTGAGCATTCTAATGTGTCAAAAGGGGTGACGGGAACTCCCTAGGGGTCCTAACAAGTGATAAGGTGTACTAGGACACCTAGGGAGTCCCCGTGATCTCTTTTGACACATTGGAATGCTCAAGTGTTTCTTAAGGGGTGATAGGACCCCTTAAGAGACACTTGAGCATTCCAATGTGTCAAAAGGGGTCACAGGGACTCCCTAGGGGCCCTAATGTGTGATAAGGCATACTAGAACCCCTAGGGAGTCCCCGTGACCCCTTTTGAACACTCAAGTGTGTCTCAAGGGGTCCTAAGACCCCTTGAGACACACTTGAGCATTCTAATTTGTCAAAAGGGGTCATGGGGCCTTCCTATGGGTCCTAGTACACCTTATCATGTGTTAGAATCCCTAGGGAGTCCCTGTGACCCCTTTTGAGATATTGGAACACTCAAGTGTGTCTTAAGGGGTCTTAGGACCCCTTAAGACACACTTGAGCATTCCAATGTCTCAAAATGTGTCACGGGGACTCCCTACGTGACCTAGTATGCCTTATCATGCGTTAGGACACCTAGGGAGTCCCCATGACCCTTTTTTACACATCGAAATGCTCAAGTATGTCTCAAGGGGTCTTACGACCCCTTAAGACACACTTGAGCATTCTAATGTCTCAAAAGGGGTCACAGGGACTCCCTAGGGATCCTAGTACCCTGTAAGATAGACTTGAGCATTCCAATGTGTCAAAAGGGGTCACAGGGACTTCCTAGGGGTCCTAATGCATGATAAGGCATACTAGGACCCCTAAAGAGTCCCCGTGACCCCTTTTGACACATTGGAATGCTCAAGTGTGTCTTAAAGGGTCCTAAGACCCCTTAAGATGAACTTGAGCATTCCAATGTGTCAAAATGGGTCATGGGGACTCACTAGAGGTCCTAACACATGCTAAGGCATACTAGGAACTCTAGGGAGTTCCCGTGACCCCTTTTGACACATTGGAATGCTCAATTGTGTCTCAAGGGGTCCTAAGACCCCTTGAGACACACTTGAGCATTCCAATGTGTGAAAAGGGGTCACGGGGACTCTCTAGGGGTACTAATGCATGATAAGGCATACTCAAACCCCTAGGGAGTCCCTGTGACCCCTTTTGACACATTGGAATGCTCAAGTATGTCTTAAGGGGTCCTAGTACCCCTTCAGACACACTTGAGCATCTCAATGTGTCAAAAGGGATCACGGAGACTCCCTAAGGGTCCTAGTATGCCTTATCATGTGTTAGGACCCCTTGGGAGTCCCCGTGAACCCTTTTGAGACATTGGAATGCTCAAGTGTGTCTCAAGGGGTCTTAGCACCCCTTAAGACACACTTGATCATTCCAATGTCTCAAAAGGGGTCACGAGGAATCCCTAGGGGTCCTAGTACACCTTATCACATGTTAGGACCCCTAGGGAGTCCCCCTGATCCCTTTTGAGACAATGGAATGCTCAAGTGTGTCTCAAGGGGTCTTAGGACCTGTTTAGACACACTTGAGCATTCCAATGTGTCAAAAGGGGTCACGGGGACTCCCTAGGGGTCAAAAGGGGTCATGGGGACTCCCTATGGGTCCTAACACATGATAAGGCATACTAGGACCCATAGGGAGTCCTCGTGAGCCCTTTTGACACATTGAAATACTCAATTGTGTCTTAAGGGGTCCTACGATCCGTTCAGACACACTTGAGCATTGTAATGTGTCAAAAGGGGTCATGGGGACTCCCTAGGGGTCCTAACGCATGATAAGGCATACTAGGACCCCTAGGGAGTCACCGTGACCCCTTTTGACACATTGTAATGCTCAAATGTGTCTTTAGGGGTCTTATGACCCCTTAAGACACACTTGTGCATTCTAATGTGTCAAAAGGGGTCACGAGGACTCCCTATAGGTCCTAGTATGCATTATCATGCATTAGGACCCCTAGGGAGTCCCCGTGACCCCTTTTGACACATTGGAACACTCAAGTGTGTCCTAAGGGGTCTTAGGATCCCTTAATATGATGATGCATATTTTTTAATAATTGAAATACTCAAGTGTGTCTTAAGGGGTTTGAGGACCCCTTCAGACACACTTGAGTGTTCAAATGTGTCAAAAAAGGTCATGGGGACCCCCTAGGGGTCTTAGTATGCCTTATCATGCGTTAGGACCCCTAGGGAGTCCCCATGACCCCTTTTGACACATTTTAATGTGCAAGTGTGTCTTAAGGGGTCCTAAGACCCCTTAAGACACACTTGCATATTCAAATGTGTCAAAAGGGGTCATGAGGAGTCCCTAGGGGTCCTAGTATGCTATATCAAGTGTAGGACCCCTAGGGAGTCCCCATGACCCCTTTTGAGTCATTGGAATGCTCAAGTGTGTCTTAAGGGATCTTAGGACCCCTTTGGACACACTTGAGTGTTCAAATGTGTCAAAAGTGGTCATGGGGACTCCCTAGGGGTCCTAGTACACCTTATCACGTGTTACAACCCCTAGGGAGTCCCCATGACCCTTTTTGAAACATTTGAACACTGAAGTGTGTCTTAAGGGGCCTTAAGACACCTTCGGACACACTTAAGAATTCTAATGTGTTAAAAGGGGTCATGGGGACTCCCTAGGGGTCCTAGTATGCTTTATCATGTGTTAGGACCCCTAGGGAGTCCCCATGACCCCCTTTGACACATTGGAATGCTCAAGTGTGTCTTAAGGGGTCTTAGGACCCCTACAAATACACTTGAGCATTTGAATGTGTCAAAAGGGGTCATGGGGACTCCCTAGGGGTCTTAGTACACCTTATCATGCATTAGGACCCCTAGGGAGTGCCCATGACCCCTTTTTACACATTTGGACACTCAACTATGTCTTAAGGGGTCTTAGGACCACTTAAGTTACACTTGAGCATTCAAATAGGTCAAAAGGGGTCACGGTGACTCCCTAGGGGTCCTAGTACACCTTATCACATGTTAGGACCCCTAGGGAGTCCCCATGACCCCTTTTGACACATTTGAATGCTCAAGTGTATGTTAAGGTGTCTTACGACCCATTCAAACACACTTGAGTTTTCAAATGTGTCAAAAGAGGTCATGGGGACTCTCTAGGGGTCCTAGTACAACTTATCACATGTTAGGACCCCTAGGGAGTCCCCATGACCCCTTTTGACACACTTGAATGCTCAAGTGTGTCTTGAGTGCTCTTAGGACCCCTTTGGACACACTTGAGCATTAAAATGTGTCAAAATGGGTCATGGGGGCTCTCTAGGGTTCCTAGTATGCCTTATCACGTGTTAGGACCCCTAGGGAGTCCCCATGACCCCTTTTAACACATTGGAATGCTCAAGTGTGTCTTAAGGGGTCTTAGGACCCCTTCAGACACACTTGAGCATTAAAATGTGTCAAAAGGGATCATGGGGACTCCCTAGTGGTCCTAGTACACCTTATCACGTGTTAGGACCCCTAGGGAGTCCCCATGACCCATTTTGACACATTAGAATGCTCAAGTTTGTCTTAAGGGGTCTTAGGACCCCTTCAGACACACTTTAGTGTTCAAATGCATCAAAAGGGATCACAAGGACTCCCAAGGGGTCCTAGTATGCCTTATCATGGGTTAGCACCCCTAGGGAGTCCCCATGACCCCTTTTGACATATTTGAATGTTGAAGTGTATCTTAAGGGGTCTTAGGACCCCTTTGGACACACTTGAGTGTTGAAATGTGTCAAAAAGGGTCATGGGGACTCCCTAGGGGTCCTAGTACACCTTATCACATGTTAGGACCCCTAGGGAGTCCCCATGACCCCTTTTGACACATTTAAATGCTCAAGTGTGTCGAAATGGGTCCTAGGACCCCTTTTGACACACTTGAGCATTTAAATGTGTCAAAAGGGGTCATGGGGACTCCCTAGAGTTCCTAGTATGCCTTATCACATGTTAGGACCCCTAGGGAGTCCCCATGACCCCTTTTAACACATTGGAATTCTCAAGTGTGTCTTAAGGGGTCTTAGGATGCCTTCGGACACACTTGTGCATTCAAATGTTTCAAAAGGGGTCATGGGGACTCCCTAGGGGTCCTAGTACACCTTATCACATGTTAGGACCCCTAAGGAGTCCCCATGAACCCTTTTGACACATTTTAATGCTCAAGTGTGTCGTAAGTGTTCTTAGGACCCCTTGGGACACACATGAGCATTCAAATGTGTCAAAAAGGGTCATGGCGACTCCCTAGGTGTCCTAGTATGCCTTATCACACATTAGGACCCCTAGGGAGTCCAAATGACCCCTTTTGACACATTGGAACACTCAAGTGTGTCTGAATGGGTCTTAGGACCCCTTCGGACACACTTGAGTGTTTAAATGTGTCAAAAGGGGTCATGGGGAGTCCCTAGGGGTCCTAGTACACCTTATCACTTGTTAGGACCCCTAGGGAGTCCCCATGACCCCTTTTGACACATTTGAATGCTCAAGTGTGTCTTCAGGGGTCTTAGGACCCCTGAAGACACACTTGAGCATTCAAATATGTCAAAAAGGGTCATGGGGACTCCCTAGGGATCGTAGTACACCTTATCACATTTTAGGACCCCTAGGGGGTTCCCATGACCCCTTTTGACAAATTTGAATGCTTTAGTGTGTCTTAAGGGGTCTTATGACCCCTTCAGACACACTTGAGCATTTGAATGTGTCAAAAGGGGTCAAGGGGACTCCCTAGGGGTCCTAGTACACCTTATCATGCCATAGGACCCTTAGGGATTCCCTATGACTTCTTTTGTCACATTGGAATGCTCAAGTGTGTCTTAAGGGGTCTTAGGACTATTTTAGACACATTTTAGTGTTCAAATGTGTCAAAATGGGTCATGGGGACTCCCTATGGGTCCTAGTATGCCTAATCATGCGTTAGGACCCCTAGGGAGTCTCCATGACCCTTTTTGACACATTTGAATGCTCAAGTGTGTCTTAAGGGGTCTTAGGACCCCTTCGAACACACTTGAATGTTCAAATGTGTCAAAAGGGGTCATGGGGACTCCCTAGGGGTCTTGGTTTGCCTTATCACACATTAGGATCCCTAGGGAGTCCCCATTACCCCTTTTGACACATTTGAATGCTCAAGTGTTTTCGAAGGGGTCCTAAGACCCCTTAAGACACACTTGAGCCTTCAAATGTGTCAAAAGACGTCATCGGGACTCCCTATGGGTCCTAATGCATGATAAGGCATACTAGGACACCTAGGGAGTCCCCATGACCCCTTTTGACACATTTGATTGCTCAAGTGTGTCCGGAGGTGTCCTAGGACCCCTTAAGACACACTTGAGCATTCCAATGTGTCAAAAGGGGTCATTCCAGATTCTTTAGTGCTTCTAGTGAATCCAAATTTAGTTTTTATCAAAATGAGATGTTAGTGAATGACTTCTTGCTAATACTACTCTTCCACTAGATCCAGATTTCAGTCCTTTTGTGGATCTACAAGCTCAATCGCGAGCCCACAGGATTGGCCAAGAGAAAAATGTGATTGTATATCAACTGATTACAAAATGTTCAGTTGATGAGAAAATATTGCAATGATTAAGAAGAAAATTGACTATGGAAAATCTAGTTATGAATTATGTTAAGAATGAAACTATTAAGGAATTGCATGAATCACAAACCATGAAAATAACCTTCTGCAACAAAGAACATTCAAGCTATAGAATTTATTAACTCTAAATTTAAATGTCTTATCAGCATTCATGGAAGAGATTTCATTAGCATCCATGGAAAAAATTTCATTAACTTCAAACAAAATCATCTAAAAAAATTCATTAACTTTAGGCAAAATCATTTAAGATAGACAAAAACAAAATCGTATTACTCAGAAATGGCAAAGAAAGAAAATGAGATAAACCAAATTTATCAAATTCTTGCAATCCGCAGCTTCTCTCCAAGCACAAAATGACAATCCATGGAGCCAAAATTATTGTGAAAATAAATTCTTCGAGTAAGTCATTCAGAAACTCATAGAATACTGTAACACATGATGATTTATAGAGAATTTATGAAGGACTATGCTATGCAAAAGCCCACAATCCCTGCCATATCTCAGAGTACTAATGAGAAGCAATGACAAAAGTATGAGATAGAGGCAGCACCGGCATTGAAGTGACAAGACATTCTTCATAATATCAAGGTGGCGCCATCGAAATGGCAAGGCTTTCCTATAATGTCACACCACCACTGATCTCTTTTTTAATTTTATTAATGTGGTGGCTTCTATGGTGCTTGTATAATTTCTAGTATAGCTGCTCCTTTTACCAAACCCTTCCCCAGTCTCCATAATCTTTGACCGGTTCAAAGATCCATCTGGTTGTTCTTGTTTAACCTCCCAATGACTCTTTTGAGCTTTCAGATTATCAACAGGCATGGTACAATTGTCCGGTTCAACCATAATCTATTTCAAGAACCTTTGTAAGTTAGCATTCTGGTTGAAAAAGTAGGGAAAGATACCATTTCATAGCCACAGGTAGTGGAAATAGAGTGATTCTCTTGCCCTTTGCTTCTGTAATCAACCTCCAGTGAACTATTCTTCAAAGCCTCCATTTCTGCGTAGCTAGGGTTTATGGCACCTGTAAACGGCACAACTATGCCCCTGTAGGGACTCATGCTCATGCTCAGAATAATATTATTTTCATGCATTCCCTAACATTTAATACAAAGATTTAGCCAGCCGCCTTTAAAGACCTAGAAGAAATGAAAAATAAAAATTAGGCCAAAAATACATACCACATTTCTGTATTTAGTACCGTCAGCTTCAACAATCTAGTTGGCTTCCTCTGCTAAGGCACGAAGAACTTCATTAATGTCTACTCTGGGAGGAAGATTCGTATAGAAAAGCATCATACAGGAAAAATGACAAAAAAATAATAGCTAAAAGGTAAAATTTATCATTAAGGCCGGTAGTACCAAGGTCATATCCGCTATCAAATCCTGGCCTATGATGTGCAAAATGAGCAAACCAAGTGAAATGCAAGGTAAGGGATCGATCAAATAGCGAAGGTGCATCAAATCGGATCAATATCATAATAAATGCAAAAAATACTATTATGGACAAAAATATTTGCATATTAATTTTTTACACCTTTCCCAAGCTTCTGTACCTTGCTACATGATTAGACATTTTTGTTAGCAGAACTAAATTTTTAGGTTAAGTTTTACAAATCATCTTTTTGATCCAAAGGACGTAGATCGACTACTGTATCTTCTTGAGATAGTTTCCCAGAGAATATCCATAATTCGTATACAAAAGCATCATACAGGAAAAATGAGAAAAAAATAATAGCTAAAAGGTAATATTATATATAATATATTAGTATATATTAGTATATATATATATATATATATAAAAGAGGCATATGATATATATACTAATGTATATAATATATATATATATATATATATGTAAAAGTTCAATTTTGTCATTTGCTCCTGCACTTTTTTTAATCTACCTAGGAATATCAAGTACCTGATATGAAATCAGATACCCAATTTTGGACAAGTAATATTTGACCAAAATATTCCCTGTCCCCACAGACCAAACAATCACGAGAATTTATACTTTTTTCATGCGTTGCAGAAAAAAAAATGTGATTTGGGGCCCATTGTTTGATTTTTGTCAACTTGTGGTCTCACCATGGGAAGCAGCAGTCATCAAAAGGCTAAACACAAGAGGAAGCTGATGGATGAAGTAATTCAAGCATATAGGGAAAAGGATAAGGAAAATCACCGAAGAAGGAGAGAAGGTATGTTAAACATTAATCAATCGAACCTCGTAAATGTAGTTGTAAGTGAAGAGGATGCTGAATTTGAAAATATAGAGATGGAGATTGAAAATGTAGACTTGGGGAATCAAAATGTTGCACAAGAACCACATGAATGTTACACATCTCCAAATTATATGCGAAATGAAGTCCCTTGCAATAAAGATAATCAAACTTCAAATTTGGGGCTTTCAGGAAGACCTAAATGGTTAATTGAAATTGAGGAGAACATTATGAATAATTGGGAAGGAAAGAGGTCACATAGAACTATTAGGTTGTGGGCTTCAAGACTTTATGATCAATTTTTTGGAAACAAGACATTGGTTGAGCAATGTCAAATTTTTGTGTAGTTGTTAAAGATGCAAAAGATGAGACCCGTGCTTGTAAAATTGAAGATTCATGTGAACAAAAAAATGGAGAGAAATGGCATTGTTGTGAAGAATCTTTTCAATGCTCTCAATAGCATTGGGAAGACTAGCAGAGAAAAAGACAAGAGAGTTTCTCAGGGGATTATTACAACCTCCTTAGTAAGTCATTAGTTGAGAAAGGCTCGTTTGATGAGACAAACTTGTGTTCACTTCAATATAGACCGTAAAAATTTGGGTAGAGCACTTGCAAGAAGAGAAAGACTTGATGATCTGCTTCAAATTGATACATGGGCTTATGGTGGGAGACTTCCATGTTTCGATAAGAAGCTAACAGATGTTGTCAAGGATGAAATTCAACAATTTTGGGATGCTAACTCAAGAGTATCACCAAATGTGAAGGATGTCTTGAAGTTGAGAGTTGGCAATCCAGACCGTACTCCACATCCTAAACATTATGTGGAGGTAAGTCAAACAATGTTGTATAAAAAAATTTGTGAGACACATCCAACATTGAAAATATCACAAAGGTCTTTTGAATCCATGAAGCCATTTTATTGTGTACCCCTTAAGATTCAGAATACATGTTGCAAATATCATGTTGAGTTTTCAATGCATCATGAATTATTACGGTCCATTCCTTCTACTTTGCATACTAATGAAATGATAGAGTATTGTGGTGCAAGTGGTCTTCCCAAATCATCAAGAGACTTGCTAGATCAATTTTTATGTCATAGAGATGACGGTTGTTTATTTTATAAAAAAGATTGCTTAAATGCCAAGTGCTCAGAATGTGGTGGCTTGTCCAAGTTTAGAACATGTTTTCATGAGGGTTTGGAACACAATTTTGGAAAGACACTCGTCCAAGAAAAGGTATATGAAATGGTGAAATATACATTGAAGAGTGGAGGTGAAGGCTCTAGATGTGAGTTAGTTGCAAAAGAATACAATGTTGCTGATTTTATCTCAGATTTCAAGACAAATCATTTTTACAAGTATGCAAGGCATAGTCATAGGTCTCAATGGTTGGATCAACAATTCAGGACATGTAAGGACACTTTCCCCAATGGAACCATTATATCCATTATAGACTTTGTGGAGAACTATACATTGCAGCCCCAAAATGAGACTCAAGCTCAATGTTACAATTCTATTCAGGTTGCTATTTTTGTACACATCACATATAGACATTCCCCTAATAGCACAAAAGATGAGGGAAAGATCATCAAAGAGTACCATTTTTATATGAGCGATGACAGGTCTCACTCTCATGAGTTTGTTCAACATTGTTTCCAGAACTATTTTGACTTCTTGCAGGAAAATGGTATTGCTATGGATAGGCATCTCATTTGGTCGAATAATTGCACCGGTCAATTTAAGAATGCCAGAATGTTTTATTGGTTGTGTAGAAAGAATGTGGAGTACCTCATATTTGGAGTTTTTTTGAGTCAAGGCATGGGAAAGGGGAGCATGACAAAGCAGGTGCTTGTGTGAAGAGAGCTCTAGTTAAGGAGAAATTGAGGATTTCAGGTGTTGTACTTCTTGATGCTTGTTTTATTGTTGATTGGTGTACTTTAGCATTGTCACAGGGGGGACTCTTGATTCTAAAGTGCGTAGATTCATTTGGTTGGTTGAGGAGGGAACTATAGGAGATAGATTGGATTGTCATATAGTGAAAGACTATTAAAAAATGCATTCATTCTGAAGCTCCAATAGTCGTACATGGACCATTTGGACATGAGAGTTGGCTTGTTTTTGCCCCATGTGTTTTCAGTATGATTGGGATCATTGCGAGTCAAGTGAGTGGGTGGATACATGGGTTCCATAGTATTTAACTCCTTTATCTTTGACACCCTCTATAAGAAATGATGACATGGACACTTCAGTTGAGTATGACCATCTTTTAGATCTTCTGAAGCCAAGAAATGTTTTTGCATTGGTTGCACTATAGGGGAATGATGAGAGGTCAGATTATTGGTTAGCACATTGTGTACAAGGTAAACATAAGCTTGTACAACCGATGATAGATGGTGATGGGTTCACATATCTTACTGGTTCAGTTATTGTTGCGGGAACATGGCTACAAACATACATGCTTAGAAAGAATGGAATTCCTGCATTTGAAGACTATGAGAAGCACAAAACTATTCTCATGTATTCACACCTTGTTATAACAAAAAATGTCAAGTTGTCAAAGCATCAAGGAAGACCAAAGACAAAATAACTTTAGACTATTAGTATTGTTGATCATGAAGCACTATTGGAGACCCTGAAGGGAAGAGATGACCCTTCAGGAATACTTGACTAGGTAATAAGTTAACTTAGTGCATTGTTTTCTAAGTTTGTTAAGCTTAATTTCACCTTTCTTAGATTTTATTTTAAGTCAATAAACTTGGTTTTGTATGTGGATTGTAACTTGTGCAAGAGCACCTATGAAGACACCTATGGTCACCATGGATCCAATCAGAGATAAAAGGACAAAAGGATCCTTAATGGTTAATTGAGATCTTTTGAAGCCTATAATGGAAATTTGTAACAATCAATTTGATTTAAAAGTTAAATGTCCTAAAACTCTTGATAAGGACTTATGACCAAAATCATGTATGGGTGGCTAATAGTGCCAAGAAGGGATCTTACATGTCATTTACTTATGTCATTTGCATGGTTTGAATTCTTACATGTTTGATTGTTGTTTATAATGCTTTAAGGATATTATTTTTATCATTACAAATAATCTATAAAAGTTAAACCTCAAACATAATAAGCTTCATAGTTCAAATTTCACAAGCTTAATCATGATTAGTTTCACAGTTCAAATTTCAAACATACCACTAACAGTCAGTTAAAAGTGGCTCAGTAGCATATCTTTCAAACCATTTGACCTGGCATCAAACCGTCTGCTCCATCAACTCCGATTGGCCAAGTAAACACCAGTGACAACTCCATTCTTCCCATGGAGTCACGAGAATGCTCACGACCATGCTCGACCCAAGTGACCCCAAGGTGCACTAAGCATGATTGGGCAGCAATCTTTTGGGGCTCATATCTTGGAGCTCATGAGAGGTATCAACAAACCATCAAGGGCAATAGGATTGTGTTTCCAAGTTCTATAATAACATCTCTCAATTTTGGGTGATTTGACTTTGTTTGCATTTGGCAGGACAATCTCAGTTGATGCCAAAGCTTGCAGTGAGAGTCAGTTGAAAGTTGCTTAGCAAAGTATGTTTCAAACCATCTGACCTAGCATTGAACTATCTACTCCATCAGCTCTGGTTGGCTGGTTAAACACTAGTGAAAACCCCATTCCACCCATGGAGTCATGAGAATGCTCGCGACCACGCTTGACCTAAGTGACCCCAAGGTGCACTAAGCACAATTGGGCAGTGATCTTTCGGGGCTCATATCTTGAAGCTCATGAGAGGTATTGAAAAACCATTAGGGACTATGAGATTTTGTTTTCGAGGTCTACAATAACCTCTCTCAGTTTTGGGTGATTCGATTTTGTTTGCATTTGGCAGGGCAATCTCAGTCGATGTCAAAACTTGCAGTGAGGGTCAGATGAAAGTGACTCAGGAGCATATCTTTCAAACCATCTGACATGGCATCAAACCGTCTACTCCATCAGCTCTAGTTGGCCAATTAAACACTAGTGATAGCCTCATTCCACCCATGGAGTCACCGAAATGCTCGCGACCACGCTCGACCCAAGTGACCCCAAGGTGCACTAAGCACGATTGGGCAGCAATCTTCCTGGGCTCATATCTCAGAGCTCATGAGAGGTATCTAAAAATTGTCATGGGATACAAGATTTCATTTTTGAGGTCTACAATAACCTCTCTCAGTTTTGGGTGATTCGACTTCATTTGCATTTGGCAAGGCGATCTCAGTCGATGCCAAAACTTGTAGTTAGGGTCAGTTGAAAGTGGCTCAATAGGATATCTTTCAAACCATCTGACCTAGCATCGAACCATCTACTCCATCAGCTTTGGTTGGCTGGGTAAATGCCAATGACAATCTTGTTCCACCCACAGAGTCACGGGAACACTCATGACCACGCTCGACCCAAGTGACCCCAAGGTGCACTAAGCACAATTGGGCAGCGATCTTCTGGGGCTCATATCTCAAAGCTCATGAGAGGCATCAACAAACCATCACATGCTATAGGATCATGTTTTTGAGTTATAAAATAACCTCTCTCAGTTTTGGGTGATTCAACTTTGTTTACATTTGGCAAGGCAATCTCAGTCGATGCCAAAACTTGCAATTAGGGTCAGTTGAAAGTGACTCAAGAGCGTATCTTTCAAATCATCTAACCTAGCATCAAACCATCTACTCCATCAGCTCTAGTTGACTAGGTAAATACTAGTAACAAGCCCGTTCCACCCACGGAGTCACGGGAATGCTCACAACAACGCTCGACCCAAGTGACCCCAAGGTGCACTAAGCACGATTGGGAAGAAATCTTCCATGGCTTGTATCTTGGATCTCCTGAGAGGTATCAAAAAATCATTAAGTTCTATAGGATCATGTTTCCAAGGTTTACAATAACCTCTCTTGGTTTTGGGTGATTTGACTTCATTTGCATTTGGTAAGGCGATCTCAGTCCATGCCAAAACTTGCAGTGAGGGTCAGTTAAAAGCGGCTCAACAGTGTATCTTTCAAACCATCTGACTTGGCATCAAACTATCTACTCCATCAACTCCAATTGACTGGGTAAACACTAGTGAAAACCCTGTTCCACCAACGGAGTCATAGGAAAGCTCGCGACCACGCTTAACCCAAGTAACCCCAAGGTGCACTAAGCATGATTGGGTAGTGATCTTCTGGGGCTCGTATCTCAAATCTTGTGAGAGGTATGGAAAAACCATCAGGTGCTATGGGATCATTTTTTCAAGGTCTACTATAACCTCTCTCATTTTTTGATGATTCAACTTCATTTGCATTTGGCAAGGTGATCTCAGTCGATGCCAAAACTTGCAGTGAGGGTCAATTGAAAGCAGCTTAGCAGCATATCTTTCAAACCATCCAACTTGGCATTGAACTGTCTACTCCATCATCTCTAGTTGGCTAGGTAAATGCCAGTGACCACCCTATTCCACCCATGGAGTCATGGGAAAGCTCGCGACCACACTCAACCCAAGTGACCCGAAGGTGCACTAAGCATGATTGGGCAGTGATCTTTTTGGGCTCATATCTTGGAGCTTGTGAGAGGTATCAAAAAAATATTAGGGGCTATGGGATCATGTTTCTAAGGTCTACAATAACCTCTCTCAGTTTTGGGTGATTCGACTTCATTTGCATTTGGCAAGGCAATCTCAGTCAATGCCAAAACTTGCAATGAGGGTCAGTCGAAAGCGGCTCAGTAGCATATCATTCAAAATATTTGACCTGGCATCAAACCATCTACTCCATCAGCTCCGATTGGCTGGGTAAACACCAGTGACAACCTCATTCTTCCCACGGAGTCACGGGAACACTCACGACCACGCTGGACCCAAGTGACCCCAAGGTGCACTAAGCACGATTGGGCAGCAATCTTCTAGGGCTCATATCTTGGAGCTCATGAGAGGTATTGACAAACATTCATGTGCTAGGAGATCATGTTTCTAAGGTCTACTATAAAATCTCTCAGTTTTGGGCGATTCAACTTTGTTTGCATTTGGCAAGGCGATCTCAGTCGATGCCAAAACTTGTAGTGAGGGTCAATTAAAAGTGGCTCAGTAGCATATCTTTCAAACCATCTGACTTGGCATCAAACCATCTACTCCATCAGCTTTGGTTGGCCAGGTAAGTGCCAGTGACAACCCCATTCCCCCCATGGAGTCACGAGAATGCTTGCAACCATGCTCAACCCAAGTGACCCCAAGGTGCACTAAGAATGATTGGGCAGTGATCTTCCAGGGCTCATATCTCAGAGCTCGTGAGAGGTATTAACAAACCATTAGGGGCTATGAAATCATGTTTCCAAAGTCTACTATAACCTCTCTTATTTTTTGGTGACTTGACTTCATTTGCATTTGGCAAGGCAATCTCAGTCGATGCCAAAACTTGCAGTGAGGGTCAATTGAAAGCGGCTCAGCAGCGTATCTTTCAAACCATTCGACCTAGCATCAAACCATCTGCTCCATCAGCTCCAATTGGCCAGGTAAACACCAGTGACAACCCCATTCCACCCATGGAGTCATGGGAATGCTTGCGACCACGCTCGACCCAAGTGACCCCAAGGTGCACTAAGCACGATTGGGTAGTGATCTTCCGTGGCTCATATATCAGAGCTCATAAGAGGTATCAAAAAACCATTAGGGGCTACAGGATCATGTTTTTGAGGTCTACTATAACCTCTCTTAGTTTTGGGCGATTCAACTTCATTTGCATTTGGCAAGGCGATCTCAGTCGATGCCAAAACTTGCAGTGAGGGTTAGTTGAAAGTGGCTCAACAACGTATCTTTCAAACCATCCAACTTGGCATCAAACCATCTTCTCCATCAGCTCCGATTGGCTAGGTAAATGCCAATGATAACCCTGTTCCATCCACGGAGTCACAGGAACGCTCATGACCACACTCGACCCAAGTGACCCCAAGGTGCACTAAGCATGATTGGGTAGTGATCTTTCATGGCTCATATCTTAGAGCTCATGAGAGGTATTGACAAACCATTAGGGGCTACAAGATTTTGTTTCCAAGGTCTATAATAACCTCTCTCATTTTTGGGTGATTCAACTTTGTTTGCATTTGGCAAGACGATCTCAGTCAATGCCAAAACTTGTAGTGAGGGTCAGTTGAAAGTGGCTCAGTGGCATATCTTTCAAACCATCTGACATTGCATCGAACCGTCTACTCCATTGGCTCTGGTTGGCTGGGTAAATGCCAGTGACAACCTTCTTTCACCCATGAAGTCACTGGAATGCTCACGACCACGCTCGATCCAAGTGACTCCAAGCTGCACTAACCACGATTGGGCAGTGATCTTCCGTAGCTCAAGTGACCCCAATATGATGAGTTATATACACAGTGAGTATATACATAGTATTCAAACAATGTAGTACTAAGTGGCTCAAGTGAGTATATATAATGGTATGAAACATAAGAACATAGGAAATCTATAGAAGTTAAACCTCAAACATAATAAGCTCCATGAACAGGGTATTCTAGAGTAAAGAAAAACAAATGTAACTTAAACAAGATATAATTTCAATCATAATGATAATCATAGTCAAGATATAACTTCACCATTCAATTCCATAAACATGAATAATAAATATGTATATACAAAAGATGACACAAATATAACATATAAATTAACATGTTCTATATATACAAAGTATCAAAAGTATCTCCATATACAAATATGGCACATGCCATTTTAAAATGTCTACAAAATCAATGTTTTAAGGTGTACAATGTGGCATATATGCCATCTCAAAATGTGCCAAGTGGCATCTCTAAATGACCACAAAACTAAAACTACATCCTATGTCGTAGGGGGATCATCAAAATGTAGCCTCTTTGAAGAAGTGTTGGGCTCTGATTGATCCTGCATAAAAAATGAGTTCAAACCCAAGTTAGATTGCTTACTTTATATGATTTGTACACACACACACACACACACACACATAGATATATATATATATATATATAGTTCATAATTCAAACACTAATTTAATTAAAATTATAACTGAATACAAATATATGTACCTGGTCTCTCGGTCACCTACCATGATCAGGTGTCCTAGCATAAGTCCTAAGTAGCGAAGGGACCGTGCCAACAATACCAACTATAACCTATAAATATATATTTGCAATAATGAGATTAGTAGAGTGGTGCAACATAGAGTAATAAATCTACAAAATAGGATGATAGCATAATAAAATTACAAATTGATTGAACTAAAATTAAAACTTACATATGATGATCCCTCCTCTAGAATGGTGGGCTGGGTCAACAAAGATGCGAAAGATTCTCATGGGCCCTCCCTCTCACTCGGAGTAAGTTATGAGAGTAAAAAGATTGTCAATTATATATAAATGTACTTCATCATAGCAACCCTGGTTACAAAATACAAATAACAATATGTAAAAGTCTACGTACAATCGGGCTATCACTCCGTATTGAGATGCCTGTAACCCTACGCTGTCGAACAGCTGTCGGGACATCATCAATAGCCACACCCTATACAATAAAGTGCAAGTAAAATATTTATTACTACACACAAGTGGCATACATGTGCATGCATAATTAATCTTGAATAATTAACTACCTTTCCTTTGTCGACACTTAATGAAGGAACCCCCTCATGCCCCCCACTGACATCAGTTGTACCCTACAAGAACACAATCAAATGACAATATATAAGTAAATGTATGAATTTTATTGCTCTAATTGATAGAGATTTAAGCATGTACACCAAATGATATAAAAAATAACTAATGGGTACATAATTTATAATATACCATATAGTCATCAAGGCCAAATGAAATGGCCGAAAGTGTGGACTCATCCACCTGTCTCACCTCCTCCTGTGTCATCGACTGAACATAAATGAAAAAATATATATATACATAAGTGCATGCAATCATTAAAACTAATCTAAATAAATAAATTATTTTTAAATTAAATAAGTCATGTGACAAATTTATTTATAATGTTTGCTCTTACCATATCAATAGGAGTCAATGGCTCTGCATACACCTCCTGAGCACTCTCATGAGATGTAGATGCTCCATGAGGTGTTGCAGCCTCTACAGCTATGTCTCATGTATCCTCCTCATCAATAACATGTAACTAATATATATCAACATCAGTAAGCGGTCCGAGGCACATATTCTTTCATATAATGCAAATATGGGGCTTGCATACATGTGAACTCTGACAAGATGTCGATGTGCTAGCATCATCCACACCAGGAGGCAACACTGACCTAGTTTGCGTGATCAAATGATCACTCAGTAAATGAATGGCCCTAATAGTCTATGAGGCAGCCTCTGAAATGATATCAAGATGTTGCACTCGAGGAGGGGGTGCAACATCAATGGGGGGGACAAAGGTAGTGGCCTTTTTGCATTGGGCAGATGGCCTAGTCTGAGGAGCTCCTCCGCCTACGCCCATGTTGGGCCTTATACTCCAATAATCAACATGGTGACCAAGCACAAACTCAGCATACAATTTTTTTATGAAATAAAATGGGACCTCCAAATTGCTATGGGGTGGTTTATCAAAAACCATCCACTAGCGATCTCAAAAGTTTGTGCGCATTACTTCATTTGTGCACCATTTTATTGATAATTTGGGATTTTTTGGGTCAACTGGTATTTCAGTTTTAGGATTGACAAAAAGGGTGGCTATATCTTCCTTGGTTATATTAAGGGCCACAATCCCATCATGGTCAAGCTGGTCATCAAATTGGGCGTGCATATCATCATGCCAATGAAGAGCAACATTATGTTGTTGCATGAGTGTGTCAATATTTTCAGCAATTGTATTTAGTGTGGCAAGCATGGGACCTAATGTAGTTATATTTCGATATGTGTTTTGGAAACCTCGTATTGTGTTCAAATTATCTTGTATCAAATCTTCTAAAGATCGAGGGTTTTGACAAGGGGGATTATTTTCAGGATTGTTATTTGGTGCGGGAGGGTTATTTTCTTCATTGTTGTCAGCCATGCCTGATTAAATTACAAAAAAATCTAAATTTCAATCTAATTTCATATAGTATTACAAATATAAATAGAAAACCCTATTTCAACAAAAAAAATAACATTTGGCATGAAAATTAAATAAAATAATCAAAATAAACAAAAAATCTACTTACCGAATATGCTAGGAGTCAAATTTGTTGTTGCCCAAATCAAATACCCAAAAATATATCGGGTATATGATATATCAAGTCATTTTAGCAAGGAAAAATGTGGAAAGAAATGAAGAAAAGGGCTCGTAAGTTTCGGATTGATGCCACAGTTATCGGGTACCTGATTAAGCCTGTGCTTTGGTGTCAAGTTTGCCCAGGTGTACTGACACCCAGGCCTACTCAAAAGTCAACAAGCATTTTCATGCACTTTTGGACGAGTGTGTTGGTGTTCGAAAACTCTTATGCCATAAGGCTGCCAATATACCCTCAGATGGATTTTAGGAATGGTTAGCTCCAAAATGTAATGGGGTCTTAGGGTAACTGGACCAACTATTGGGACTTAATATGCCCTCTTCTACTTCTGGCTCTACAAAACCAAGGCAGGTGCACCTAACCTAGTATAAAATACACTTCATACACCAAGAACTAGGTTTGAAAAATAGATAATAGGATAGTAAGAAAGTACTGAATGACAACCACACATTCATTGACTCTCCATTACTATGGGAGGAACCTTACACAACTAAATACTACAAACTTAAGGGATGGTTCTTAACTTATGCTTTTGGGATCATAACAACAACAATCAGTATTTGTTGATAAAGAGATAATCATTTAGGCCAGTGCCTCATCCATTGGGCAAGATCTCCTAGAACATGAATGCTACACACACCAGACAATAGTTGAGATTCCAAGTCATAAACACACCTACAATCCCCTTTACTACTTATGAGATATCCTTACATAGACAACAAGATAGACCTATGTCCCATCTAAAGCATCATTTCATCTAATCCTAGATTAGAACTTAAGAATGGATACATATACATAAAACAATATGCAGAGAACTAGAAAGTTTAGAATCTATCTAAGTTGACACAAAGGAGAGATAAGAGTCCTGTACTTGTATTAAGTATGAAGAATCCTTAAGTGTAAACAATCAAACCAGAGGAGTCAAGCTTGCAAATTACAGCTTAGACCTATAACTTTTTCTCTATCATCAATAGAATATCAAATGCAAAAGTGTTACAATCTTGGATCCAGGACTAGGAACACTTCAGAACTTCGAAGCTGGAACCTTTCAAAGCCAAAACTTCTATAATTTATACCACTAGTTACCTTGGAATCCTAAACCAGTAGGATGCAACAAGCTATGGGTAACTAGGGTTAAGAATTCAACCACCCAACCAATCAAAATTTCAAAAACTCCAGCAAAAGGCCTCAAATCAACAAAATCTATCCATCACTACACGGCAAAACATCCCAACTCACTGGACCATTCTGCAACCACAGGTGCTACCAACCAGTCAAATCTGGCCAGAAAACCATAAATTTTGGTACCCTTGGTCGCTGCAAATCAAAATTTGAAAATAAATGGTCACCATGCATTCGTGGGCACTATGTTCCCTAACTGTTTACCCCTAGTTGCGCAGTCGTGCGGCTATAAAATTCACCGTCACAGGAACCCGGGCTCCATTTTATGCTTGGTCACATGATCGCATAGCCCAGAAATGGGCTATGCAAACATGCGACATGCCACTTCCCATTGCCTTCTTCATAACCGCTGACACTACCGCTGCCACAAAAGGGTTTGTCGCATGTTCGCAAGCTGGAAAACTGGCTCATGTGAACATGTGACAAGCCGCTAACATGTATCCTACCGACTTTCATGTCACCACTAAGAAACTAACAGTGCATCAGTGATAAATCAAATTGAGACCAACACTAAGTCCCCATCGTCAGATCCTCCCATCTTCCTAGGTTCATGGCTTTAACTCATCCAGGCACCTCAGGTTACTTTCAGCGAACACACGACAAAGGAAAATCCCAGTCGCGGAATGAAAGTCTAAACCCCAATTAGATTCAGTGAACACACGACTACACATGTCAAAATAACCCCTTAAGTCATCTGGCGAACTGGCGACTAAAGACATTTCGCCAGTTTGCGAAAATAATAGCACTGCCACTAAAATATCACGTGAACCAGCGACAAGAAGAAGATTTTGTTAGGCCGCCAAATATTTTATCCACTCCGCCAAACCACAGACCCCACCTGGGTTCACTTGATGCCACTTGTCATATCACCATTTTTTGCAACCACTGAGTCACCTGACACAGGACCCACCGCACAACTCTGCAACCGTGACACTAGACCATTGTCGCATGATCACATAGCACGGAGACGGGCTACACGATCATGCGACAACCCGCAGACCGTAACCGCTAGCATAACCACCACTACATGAAGTTGACAAAAAACATCAGTTGCATGATTGCATAGCCTTGCAAAAGGCTATGCGAACATGCGACTAACCGCCTGCAAACTGCCGCCGCTACCTGCTATTAAGTTGCGGTCCCACCAAGCATATCCACCTCAGCACTGTGGACATGTGTCAACCGATTACATGATCACATAGCCAAAAATTGGGCTATGTGATCATGCAATAGCCAACCAAAGGCCACCACATCACCACCTCCTGGCCAATGAAAAGAGAACACCAGCCCAGCGTAACATCTTGGACCCACCGAAAGACCCCACATCACGAAATGCCACCGAGCCGCAGGGACATGTGGCAAGCGGTCGCATGATTGCATGTCAAAAAAGTCTGACATGCAGCCATGTGACAACAAATAAGAACATGCCCCCCTCTGACACCGGGCCCACTTCACCGAAGAAATGCTGGAAACAAACAAGATCAACGACAGGCACATGATCGCATGGGGTGAGAATATTCCATGCAATCACATGCCAACTGTTGATCTCCTCCCTCTGCCGCTTGAAGAATTTGGCCCCACATCATTGCACTTGTGTAGTTAAGACAAATGAACAAGGAGTGCTAGTAGAAAATAAGAAATGCAAGGTCGAAAACACACAGGGTTTTCGGTGAAAGATAAAAAACACACAGGATTTTCGACAGACCGAAAGGTAAGTACACAAAAGCCGGAAGGCACAGGTTGAAAACAACGAGGGTTTTCTCACAGACCAAAAACATCATGGATTTTTGAAAACACTGTGGGTTTTTGACACTGTGGCAAATTTTGAAATAAATTCCTGCAGACCTTAGAAATTGAATAACTTTCAGGGTTTTGCAATTTAGGAGATGTGATTTGAACTGGAGCTTGGTGAGAAGATGAAGAACACAGGGCAGGACATTTTTACAAAAACATTTGCAAGGAGGAGGCCATTTTAAAAGGATTTTTGCTATGACAGAAAAATGGCCTAATAGAGTGAAAAGTGAATAGTTTTCACATCGCCACTTTTTGGCCCCTCATGATCTTGCACATACCCAGGAGTAGAATTATCGCGGAAGATATGATTATTGTGTTCTTTCCAAACTCCCCAACATAAATGTGGAAGAATCCAGTAGCAGAAATAGAGAGAATCTATATTTTTAGAGGAGAAGGCCCATTGAGTAAAAAGGTCTTAAAAAGACAAGGGGAAGCACCAGGATAAATTTAGAGCAGAAATGAGAAATTGCCAAATTTTTCTTACAAAGGAGTAGTGAATAAACAAGTGGTCCACAAATTCAGCTTGGTATCTACATAGCACACACCTATTGGGGATTTGGAAACCTCTCTTTATAAATATAAAAAATACTTTTCACATAATCTTAGTTTATTTAAGTACTTAAGTACTCTTAAATTTTAGAAGCTTCATGCGATTGAAATATTTAGAAACATCTTACTTTTTTATAAACTTTTTGTAATTTAATCATTAGAGAAATATTTTATAGACTTTTTGAAAATTTGATATTTAAAAATAATTATTTTGTTACTATATTTATATTTATAAATACAAATAGATACTTTTCTAATATTCTCATTAAACAAAGTAATATGTTTCTAATTAGTTTTGAACCATTAACATTTTTAATTTCAATTAGAGAAGTAAGATACATTTCTATATTCTCTTTATACTTTTCTAATTGAAAATAAAGATGTTTCTAATTAGAAAAGTATAAGAAAACTATAGAACCATCTAAGTTAAAAGATATAAAGAGGACATAGAAACATCTTTATTGTCAATTATAAAATTAAGATGTTTCTATACTCTTTTTATAATTTTCTAATATTCTTATTAAAAAAGTAATATATTTCCAAATATCTTTTCACTATTGTTAAACAAGATACATGTATATGATTGCAATCAAAGTTGTAATGGACACAATACTCAGTTGATACTTTGTGCTAAATTAATCAATTATATCAGTCATTTTACAATTGATCTCACCTCATAAATTGTTCTCATTTTGATTGCAAAACTCATAATTACACCAACCCCCTTATCTTGGACATTACGGTGGACTAATTAATTTATTGTACCGTCTAGATTATAAAAAAATATTGTTATAATTATTTTAATTACGGTAAAAAGTAGAATACAAAACAACTCAAAATCCTTGAATCTAAATCTAAATTTGAAGAATGAAATGATGGAATTTAATAGTTTTTATCATTTATGGAAATTAAAATAATAAGAAACTATACCAAATAAAGAAGAGATCTTCAATAAACTATAGAAGTAGAGATGTGATTGATGTTTGATTCTGCATGCTATTGTTGCACAAATTTAAACTCAAATTGGAAAAAATATTTGAACAATTCAAAGCTCCCATATTACAGAAATCCAAATTCAAAATAGGCAAAAGAATTTGATAATTCATTCCTCACATATCAAAGACACCATTTCAAAAGAGCTAATAGATTTGAATAATCTTACCAAGGGGATCTGCATGAAGAATCTATTCATAGCCATCCATTAATTTCTAGTACACACCCAAAAAACAAATGAACAAATTAGCCCAATTTAAACATGAGTAATCCATTCAACCCTGTTAAATCTTCAATTCCTCTATTCTGCACTCACCATTGCCCACTTCTCTGAACAACTTTCTTCTCCATTTGGCCTCTTCAAAATGCTTGGGAATGCCTTGAATTCACTTTCCTAAGATGAGCAATAGGAGAAATTTTTTGCTAATACAAATCAAATCAATACATGGAAAAATTACAATCTTCAAAAGAAAGGGCTAAATGGCTAAGCTGAATTACATATTATTTTACACTCAAAATGTAAGAACTTTGAATCTCGTGGTCAAGACAATGTTAGACGATGTAGGGAACGATTTGATGCAAGTGTTCCTCTCTTTGTCTAGGAATAAAATTATAGGAAAAATCCCAAATTCTATTTGCAGCAACAGTGTGCATGTTCTAAACATCAAATATGAAAAGTTCATTATCAAATATTCTTATTTGAAAATATTAAATTAATGTTATAGTTAACTACGTTTAAATAAATCTATAATAATCTATAGATTAGGTTACTATCAAGTTAACTACTACTTTAAAAATACCAATTAAGTTATTGTTAAGCTAACTACTACTTAAAGAAAAAGTTCACAAGGTAAAAGCATAATAAGTTGTCACCCTTTTACAAAGGAAGAGGCTAACAACACCAAAACTAAAAAACTTCAAGGGCATAAAAGTCACATTTCTATTTAGAATTTGAAGATGATGTAAACTGATGAAATGTGTGAAATAGGATGAATTTTATGCCTATAATTTTTTTTAAAAAAATTGGACATAAATTAATATTTTTTTTAATTTCTAAGGTCTATTTTTCATGTCCTGAAAATACAACAAATCAAGGGGTTTACCTCCCGTCAAATAATTATAAATAAAACATTGTTTTTTCCTCCAATTTCAAAATATGTTTTAGATGACATGTATACCTAGTGCAAGAAAAAGGAAAGAAGTGTTTTCGATCTATAATTTGCCCGTTATAAGTATTCAAAGTACAACTTACATGAAATCAACAATTTTTGTCTCCCGCCACATTTCACCTATCAAAATTATTCCAAAATCCAAATAAATTATATATTCTCGAAGAAGATTCTCTTCTCTAGTGCTGCATATAATTTTAATTTTTTTTTTAATTGATTTAATATTTTTTTTAATTTATCGAATCGGGGACTTCTCAAAGCTTTATATACCTACATGTAGTTTTTTACAAATTTATTTAACATTTTCTAATTGAAATTATATAAAATTTATATGTCCAAAATTGTAGTTCCGAGATCTACAAAAAAGTAGTTTTAGTTTTTTCAAATTTTTAATTTGCAAAAGAGAAAAAAACACCACAAGTGCAAATTCTGCATTTTGGGTGTTTTTGAAGTTTTGAATGCCAAGTTGGCATGCCACTTAGGATGACTCGACCAAGTGGCACTCAGCCGAGACCCCTAAGAGGTCGGCCCCTTGTGACCGGTCGCATGGGCAACCCATGCTTTCAATTGGAAGGCTATATATAAGTGATTTTTAAAAAAAAATATAATATTCAATTGAGAATTTACCTTCTTATTTTAGGATATAAGGATATTTTGAAGTAGGGAGTCATTTTTTCATGGAAGTTACAAAGAAATTTTGGTTTCGAAGCAGTTTAAAGATAAGTTTTTCAGTGACGAAATAGTAAAACAATAAAAAAATTCTTGCTTAGATATTTGAGCAATGGGAAATAAAAGGACTAGAACAAGGAAGTATGATCGTAAAAGGGATGACCAAATGAAAGGTCATACAAAACATGTCCAAGAGCAACTGGTCAATGTTGAAGATGAACCTATCACTGTAGAAGGTGCAACTCAACTAGGGGAGGATATTGGTAGTAGTCGAAGTATACATTTTTTCCTACAATGCAAAATTTGATGGACATGAATGAGGAATCACTTATTAGTCAAATTGAACCGGAACACCTGGTACCTGAAAGCACTATTAAATTACATCTCAAAAACATGTGGATGGAATATTTTGAGAGTAAATCTTTGGTGGGAAAAGCACAATTGTTTGCAAAGTTATTTAAGAAAAAAGAAATGACTCCGGTTTTGGAGTTGTTAGGTATTAATAATAGGAAAATTGGAGGAGGTAAAGTAAAAGAGACAATAATTTAAAATTTATAAGATGCACTAAACGTTGTTAACAGGGCAGATCATAAAGGACCAGATTCAAATGCAGCTAGAAGAGCCTTGATGACTATGATAACTAGTAAGAAATTGACACGTAAAAATCAAGTTTGAGTAATTTTTTATTTACTCAAGGTATCTCAAAGAATAATACAAAGATATATTAGGAAGATAAATATGTTGGATATGGATATTGAAAAGAATTGGGTACAAATTTGTAGACTTCCCCATAAAGACAGAATTTTTGAAGATGTAAGAAGATGGGTCATTGATTTTTGGACCAACCACTCTCGTGTTTCTTCCAATAGAAGGGACACTATACAAATGAATGATGAAGAGACCGGTATGAAGATTTCACATCCAAAACATTTTGTCGATACTACACAAAGTGAATTGTTTGAAGCATTCAAGCATGAATTTTTAGATGTGAAAATATGTCAGAGAATGTTTGAGATGTTGTGCCCTTGCTTCGTACGCATAAATAAGGTTCGTGAAACATGTTGTTGTCAAAATCATGTTGAGTTTCACTTATACTTGCAATCATATAAAAGGGTTATGACAATACTTAATCTAGATACGGTTACTGGAAGTACAACAAAATTTGTAAAGTCCATTTTATGTGATAAATCAAAAGATGCAGATGAATTCAATGTCCAGTGTATAAAAAATGAATACAATAATTGTGAAAATTTGTAGCAATTTCCTTTACAATTTGATAATATTGATGTTACAACACCAGTCTAGTGGAAGAGATTTGAATATGAAATATACCAAACGAAGACAGGAGGTGAATAAAAAAAAATTACATTAAAGAAGAGTGAATTACCATACCTTCAGTTCATGGACAGATTTTGATCTATGATTTATCCACATATCCAACATTGTCATGGTGCACGATGGCAAACTAAATAGTTTCATGATTCCAAAAATTGTTTCCCACCTAGTTGTATTCTTTTAGTTGTAGACTTTGTGGAGAACTATACATTTTCCCCTCAAAAAGAGCTCCAGAGTCAATATTATCATTCTGATCACGTTGCAATATTTGTGCATGTGACCTATAGACATGGAGAATATGATTTGGATGAGATAGAATCTAGTATAGATCAAAATGAACGCATTATCATCAAGGAGGTTCATTTCTATATTAGTGATGACAGGGTTCATTATAGGAGCTACGTGGCTCATTGTTTCAACATGTTTTTCAACAATCTTTCGAGTCATGGGATAAATGCTTCACAACATTGGATCTGGTCTGATGGGTGTGCAGGTAAGTACGTACATGTGCATTATAAATTTTCTTTTAAATTTTCTCAATTCTAGATATATTTATATGTGTCACATAAATACATTTTTGTCTTTATTTTAATTGTAGGTCAATTTAAGTCTCCAAAAGCCTTTAATTAGTTAGCCATGCAATATGCTAGACACAACGTTAAGTTTGTTTGGAACTTCTTTGAAAGTGGACATGGAAAATGAGAGCATGATGGAACAGGAGCATGGGTGAAGCATGCACTCCGACAACATGAACTTCAAGGTATGTGTACATACATTTGATATTCAACTTGTTTACTTGACTAGACTATTTAAAACTTTACATTACATGTACACATGTTATATATATACTAAATTGTTAAAAATATATCTCTCTAGGTAACATGATAGAGAATTCAAAGAAAATTGTTGAATGGTGTCAAAATCATTTCGCTACTCGAGACACAAAATACAACAAACGTTACTTTTGGGAAGTGATAGGTATTTATTTAATTTACTTTTATTTTTCAAACTCAAATTCAAAAAACTATATATAGGTCTGTCACATGTGTGTTTTAACTTGTTGTGTGTGTGTGTGTGTGTATATATATATATAAATATATATACATATAAATATATATACATATAAATATATATACATATATATATATATATGTATATGTATATATATATATATATGTATATGTATATATATATATATATACATATAGATATATATATATATATATATATATATATATATATATATATATATATATATATATCTATATGTATATATATATCTATATGTATATATATGTATATGTATATATCTATATATATATATATATATATATATATATATATGTATATATATGTATATGTATATATATATATATCTATATACATATATATATATGTATATGTATATATATATATATATATATATATATATTATAGCTCATGTGAACTACACAATGTATGAACATGTATATATTGCATTTCACATTTTTCATGATTTCAAACTAAGATCTATATATCAATCCATCCAATCCAGATATCGATCGATCAAATCCCTACAATTGTCAATCAATTGTTGGAATTAGAAGTTTGCATCAAGTGATGACTACGGGACAACACAAGCCTCCACTAATTCAACTAAGAGATAAATCATGCTTTTGTGAAGATTGTCTTAACAACAACACAATGAGTCAATGTGTTAATATTGCAAATGGATATGTTTCAAAATGGGATCATAAAGTTTTAATTAGAATGCCTCCTTATGAAGATGATGACAATGTCATAGACATCCATGATCCTATATATTTAGCTGACTATGAACGTGTTTTTGATTTAGTTGTTATAGGTGCGTATTTTTTATTTCTAGGTATATTTGTGATATATATATATTATATTCTTGAGGTTTAAATTTAACATTTACTTGTACAAATAAATATAAATCGTGCAGATGATATTTTTGTTGTGGTTGTGGATCCTGAGAATATAGAAGGTGTAGATTATTATCTACTAAGATGCACCAAGGAAAAACACAAGTTGCTTGAAGAAGTTGTCGATGGTGATGGACAAAAATATCTGACCGGTTCAGTTGTTATTGAAGGCACCTATTATCAACAAGCTAAGATCAACAAAAATGGAATTAAATTTTTTGAATACATGCGTGGAGAGAGATTTCTACATTATAGTCACTTGGTTATAGTGATGAAATTGCAATTTGAAACTGTGTCAAAAAAAGGGTCTAAAAACCAAAAGTGGAAGTTGCCTATTGAAGAGCATGAAAAAATTTTGGAGATAATAAAGGATAGAGAGGATCCAGACTACATGTATCAGGAGCTTTAGGTTGAAGGATTTTAATTTGTGCATACTTAATTTAAATCTTATTTGAAACTTATATGTAGACTTTAAATTTGATTTGAAATTTATGATTAGATTGAATTTATGGATCAAGATTAAACCTGAATTGAATTTTAATTGATGGACTCTCTCTCTCTCTCCCCTTCCCCTTCCCCTTCCCCTTCCTCTCTCTCTCTCTCTCTCTCTCTCTCTCTCTCTCTCTCTCTCTTGTAGAACTTTCAATTTACTTTCTACTTGATTAGATTGATTATCTATAAGTTTAAACTAAATTTAAAAATGGTTCTAGAACTTTCAATTTACTTTCTACTTGAATTTTAATTTCAATTTATTGATTAAAGATTGATTAGATAAATAAATTAGATAGGTCTATATTTCTATTTTTTGTTTAGATTGATTAGATTGATTAGATAGGTCTATATTTAAATTGAATTTAAATTGAAATTAGACTGATTCTTTTTTCAATTGATTAGAATAGATTGATTTCCTGAATTGAATACCTTTCTAGTCCATAAATTTATATTTATGGATTAGATTGATTAAATAGGTAAATTGAATTTTAATTGATTAGATAGAACTTTCAATTTACTTTCTACTTGAATTTTAGGTCTTAATCTATATCATGTATTAGGTCTTTTTAATAGTTGAATGTTAGGTCTTAAGGGGTCCTATTAAGTCATGTGTTAGGGCTTAAGGGGTCCTATTAGGTCATGTGTTAGGGCTTAAGGAGTCCTATTAGGTCATATTAGGTCTTTTAGGTCTTATAAGGTCTTAACGGGTCATATTAGGTCATATTAGGTCATGTTAGGTCTTCAAGGGTCCTATTAGGTCTTAAGGGGTCCTATTAGGTCATGCAAGGTCAGATTAGGTCTTAAGGGGTCATGTTAGGTCATGTTAGGTCTTTTAGGGCTTAAGGGGTCATGACTTAAGGGGTTAAGGGGTCATGGCTTAAGGTCTTAAGGGGTTACAGCTTAAGGGCTTAAGGGGTCATGTCTTAAGGGGTCATGGCTTAAGGGGTTAGGGATTAAGGGCTTAAGGGGTCATGTTCGGTCCTTAAGGGCTTAAGGGATCATGTTAGGTCATGTTAGGTCATGCTAGGTCATATTAGGTCTTATTAGGTCATATTAGGTCATGTTCGGTCCTTAAGGGCTCATGTGAGGTCAAATTAGGTCTTAAGGGATCATTTTAGGTCTTAAGGGGTCATGTTAGGTCTTATTAGGTCATATTAGGTCATATTAGGTCTTGTAGGTCTTATAAGGTCTTAAGGGGTCATATTAGGTCATATTAGGTCATGTTAGGTCATATTAGGTCATATTAGGTCAAATTAGGTCATATTAGGTCATATTAGGTCATATTAGGTCTTATTAGGTCTTAAGGGGTCATGTTAGGTCTTAAGGGATCATTTTAGGTCTTAAGGGGTCATGTTAGGTCTTATTAGGTCATGTGAGGTCATATTAGGTCATGTTAGGTCATATTAGGTCATATTAGGTCTTAAGGGCTTAAGGGGTCATGTGTTAGGGCTTAAGGGATCATTTTAGGTCTTAAGGGGTCTTATTAGGTCATGTGAGGTCATATTAGGTCTTAAGGGGTCTTTTAGGACATGTATTAGGTCATATTAGGTCTTAAGGGGTCTTATTAGGTCTCAAGGGATCATTTTAGGTCTTAAGGGGTCATGTTAGGTATTAAGGGGTCATGTTAGGTCTTAAGGGGTCATGTGAGGTCAAATTAGGTCTTAAGGGATCATGTGAGGTCAAATTAGGTCTTAAGGGATCATTTTAGGTCTTAAGGGGTCATGTGAGGTCAAATTAGGTCCTTAAGGGGTCTTATTAGGTCATGTTAGGTCATATTAGGTCTTAAGGGGTCATATTAGGTCATGTGAGGTCATATTAGGTCTTTTTAGGTCTTATTAGGTCATGTTAGGGCTTAAGGGGTCATGTTAGGTCTTGTTAGGTCATGTTAGGTCTTCAAGGGTCCTATTAGGTCTTAAGGGGTCATGTTAGGGCTTAAGGGATCATGTTAGGTCTTGTTAGGTCATGTTAGGTCCTCAAGGGTCCTATTAGGTCTTAAGGAGTCATGTTATGGCTTAAGAAGTCATGTGACATCATATTAGATCTTGTTAAGTCATGTTAGGGCTTAAGGGGTGATTTTAGGTCTTAATGGGTCATGTTAGGTCTTATTAGGTCATGTGAGGTCATATTAGGTCATGTTAGGTCATATTAGGTCATATTAGGTCATATTAGGTCATGTTAGTGTTATACACTAAGATTGCACCTCTGTCTCAAGCTCTCGTAGTCTTGATAACTCAGTATAACTTGGGAATCATCTCAAGGTTGGGGGACCTTTGCTAACCGAGATGAAACCTCTAGGTTCTAGGCTGGTTCCTCTTGGATTATCACCTTAGCTTGCTCTTAATAGGAAAGTAAACTTTTGAGGGAAAGGGATAGAAGGAGTGCATGAAAGGGAAATGCTGAAAGAAAACTACCTACTAGGTGATGCATCGAAACTAGGGTTTGGATCTCAGTATAGAGGAATGAAACCAGTGAAAGGCTTAGGTCTAAGAGATCACAACTTACTAAATAGGCTTGCATAAGTCTTTCATAAGATGGCCTGAACATAAGATACAACTTATGACCTGCAAGCAGACATTCACTTCTGCAACCTGATGTAGGATTGAGACAAGACTGTTAGGGGCTAAATTATACCCACAAAAACACCTAAATCAGATCAAACATAGGAAACACACAAAATTGTAGAAAGCAAGAGGTATCAAAAAACCTAAGATATCACTGAAAACATCATACACTTTAATCCAATAAGAGATAACTCACATAAGAAGGCATAAGGACAACAAGAGTGTCACAAAATGCTTTGCCATATCTGAATTATCAATGGGAGATTACAAAGAGTAGAAAAACTAGAGGACAGAAAGTGTCACAGATAGCTTTCTAAGAAAGAGGCTTTCTTCTTTACAAAATGTCAACTCTGAGCTTCAAAAGCTCTAAAAAAGAATATATACATCACTCAACTACACGCAGGCAAGAGTCCAAAATTTAACCAGGGTTACAGTTTTTACAATATAATATCAAACCCTAGGGTGATCCAATCTGATCATAACTGGTCATGAAAAAAAATCTCAACTGATCAGATATGTCTTTGTGTGTTGATCCCTATACTTGATCATGCCTATAAATAAAAGACCTCAATCCATCTACCTTCCTGCAAGCCCACTGAGTCATGAATGCTCAAAATCCAATCTCATCCTAAAAGGACCCAAAAATGACAGCCTAAAAGGTCTCTGCACATTCTTCCAACTACCACTGCCTCCAAAATCATAAATTTTTAGCTACCCACACTTGCAAACATCAATGCAAAAGAAAACCCACCAAAACTGGCCGCATCGCTTTGAAATAACAATGGTCGCATGATCGCATGAGCTCAAAAGCCTTCATGCGATCATGTGACAAGCCTTTGAAAACTTGCCTCTGCCACGCAAGACACCTCGGGCTCAAGATTGTACTGCAAACTTAACCCTGGTTTCACCTTGGGTTCACCTTCTCCTTAGTCACCAAGTCATTTAATCTTTTCCTTAACCTTGGCTCCATCGAGCGACCATGCGAAACCCTTTATCTGTGTAACTGTGCACTTGCTTTACCAATCCTGAGCCCTCTTGCAAATCCTTATCAGCACACGGTGACCAACCATACTCGAACACATCAGTGTGACACAGCACATCGGACCCATGACAGAAGGATCTCATCAAATGGTTGTCGCATGAACACATCAGGTTGGAAGATCCCATGCAAACATGCGACCACCATCAGATCTTTACCGCACTTGCATCCCAGGCCCACTGTAAAACCTTGTCATCGGCTGACCAATGAAATGTAGCCATGTCACCAAACTAAAGGCCCTTATCAATGCAGCTAATGGTTTGTCACATGTTCACATAGCCTAAAAAGGGGCTATGCAATCATGCGACAGACCGCTAGCATTCTTTCAAAATAACCACTGGGCCCACCTAATCGGAGTTGTGCACCTGGAAAATGCTGACACCAAAGAAGAATAACAAAGCGCTGAAGGGGGTCAAAAAAATAGAGGGTTTTCAAACTAAAGGTTGAAAGCACACTGGGATTTCAAGGTGAAGGTCGAAAACATCCTGAGCTTTCAAACCAAAAGGAAGAAAACACAGAGGGTTTTCGACACTGAAACTTTTGTTTTTTTAAACCCTGCAACAGTATTTCCTGCAACCATTCAAACTTGAATATCTCTGAGGGTTTTGTGAATTAGGTCATGAGATCTAAACTGGGGCTTGACAAAATATTGAAGAACATGGGGCTTAGATTGCAAGCCATGAAACTTTGAGGATCTACTTCGCAAAAATGAAAACAAGTTGCATCAGGGCGGGATAAAAATAGAGACTTGGAAACTTGGCCAAATTTGTAGAATAGGAAATTTTGGGCAACATTTTGGCGACTTCTGTGGGATTTCAGCCTAGTAGACATGGACCAGTGACTTTGACATATCCATTGGGCATAGGAGTCATTTTAGGAACACAAAAACTTCGACAAGGAGGCAAAAACTGTGCTCGAGCACTTCTTGGAAAATAGGAAACTAAGCTAGAAAACTGGAAGGAAGTAGGAAAACTAACCTAACCTAAACTAACCAGTGCAAAAACTTGGTTAAACAAAACCATTCACTGGTTGTGAAAAGTAGCTACCCTTCCTCATTAGGATATTTTTCATTGGACTCATGAGGATAGCTACAAGGGTGTTAGGCACATAAAAATTTGGCAAATGAGGATGCACTGCCTCTGCAAAAACAAGATCAAGTTCACTCACCTCAGATGGATCACATGGAGGTGTCTTAGTGAACTCTTTTTGGGCCAAGTATCTGATGGAGTAGCCTCTTGAAAGTCTGAAGGAAGGACTTTCCTTGATGGTTTCTTCTTTATCTTCCTGGTTGCCCTCCATCATGGATAGCCAGGTCAACTCCTCAACTATGGTCAGGGAACCATCATCCTCTTCTTGTAAATAGGCCAAGAGCTCATTACAATCAAGCTCCATATACAAGCCATCTATGATGCTTCCCAAAAAATCTTCCTCAAGGCCTTGGCTATCCTCTGCACATTGGGAAGTCTCCTCCTCAAAGATGAGATCAAGCTCATGAATCAACATATCCTCAGGATCAATCTCTTCTAGCTGCTGCAGCTTCAAAGAGGTGGCTATGATCACATCTTTATCACCCTACTCAACAAAACTAGGTAGCTTATCCATTAAGGACATGAAATCTTCTTCTATATCAACCTCTTGTTGATGGTGAACTTTTTGTTCTGATTGACCTTCAGCCATAGGTAATGGCATGGTCTCTTCTTCATCATCGATAAAGAGGGGAAGCTCATCAAGGAAATCAACCAAGAGCTCAGGTCGGGCATCAATCTCCACCTCCTCACCTTGCTGTCCCACTTTACCACAGTCATCATTCAACACTGACACCTCAGATGTCCTCTCCTCCTGATCACATGAAAGTTCATTTTCTACCAATCCTTGCTCAGACACTAGACTAGCCTTGCAAAGGCTTGGCACTTGAAAAAAAAGGGGCAGAGTCCATTGGGGAATCCAAATCACCTCATCATCCTGAGAGACTAGAGGGGCCTCTTGGGATAAAAAATTTTCTTGAACAAGCTGCTCTTGCAAAGTGGTGGGTTGAATCTCAAGCATAGGCTCTTGAAAATAATTTTTTGCCTTAAAACTTGGGATGTGAAACTGAGGGGGCTCAGAGGGAGACATAGAAGGCATACCTATCTCAAAGTTTGGAAATGAAGGCTTTTTGGGCTCCGCATGTGTAGGTTCTTGAGATAGATGGGCCCTCTAGCTTGGAATCTTAGGCCTAGGAGCCTCTTGTTGAGCAATTTGTGATCTTAACCTTGTTGTCTCAATTTCATCTCGGCATTTGATCTCTTCTTGAAACTCTCTTGTTTGTTGCCCATCAACAAGAGCCTTTGTCATTTGGTAAGGAGCTATCCCTTGCTCATATTTTTGAGCCTCTATCTCCTGGTAGGGAGCTGAATCCTCTTCATAATAACCTTGAGCCTCCTACTCTCTCTACTCCCTGATCTCAAAAACCTGCTTGACTAAATCAAGCAATAGATTCTTTTCTTTTTCTTTCTCTTTCATGAAGTCTGAGTTTAGAGTCCATATCTATTGCATAGTCTGAGAAGGGGAGGGTGGGTGGTAAATAGGATGGGGCAACTGGCTTTGCATTTTCTATTTTGCCTCTTGTGCCCATGATCCATCTTGTCGAAGGGCCCTCTCATAACTTTGCACAAGGGAAAACTCATTTGGGGCATACTGGATATATTGATACCCTTGAGAAGTATAATAGCTTGGGGTAAAAGGAGGCTTTGGGTGGCTTTGATAAGGCTGGGAACCAACCCATTGAGCATCACTCTCATAATAGGATGGTGGGTAACCTGACTGTCCATAGAAACTTGACATGTCTACTCATGTAATCAGTTGGAACTTGAATATGAAGATTGAAAATATACCACCACTTGACCTTTGAAACTAGTAGACTTTCCAGAGTCGCCAGATAAGCAACAGAATGACCTCTTCTAGGTCTGTAGCATGCTACCAGCATATCAAAGATAGCATACCTTGAACATGAATCTAAACTTCAGTGCCACCAGGCATGCCAGAAATGTTATACACTGAGTTTGCACCTCTGTCTCAAGCTCTCATAGTCTCGATAACTCAATATAACTTGGGAATCATCTCAAGGTTGTGGGACCTTTGCTAATCGAGATGAAACCTCCAGGTTCTAGGCTGGTTTCTCTTGGATTTTCACCTTAGCTTGCTCTTAACAAGAAATTAAACTTTTGAGGGAAAGGGATAGAAGGAGTGCATGAAAGGGAAATGCTGAAAGAAAACTACCTACTAGGTGATGCATTGAAACTAGGGTTTGGATCTTAGTATAGAGGAATGAAACCAGTGAAAGGCTTAGGTCTGAGAGATTAAAACTTACTGAATAGGCTTGCATAAGTGTTTCATAAGATGGCCTAAACATAAGATACAACTTATGACCTGCAAGCAGACATTCACTTCTGCAACCTAGTGTAGGATTGAGACAAGATTGTTAGGGGCTGAATACACCCATAAAAACACCTAAATCAGATCAAACATAGGAAACACACAAAATTGCAGAAAGCAAGAGGTATCAAAAAACCTAAGATATCACTGAAAACATCATACAAAATCCAATAAGAGATAACTCACATAAGAAGGCATAAGGACAACAAGAGTGTCACAAAATGCTTTTCCATATCTGAATTATCAATGGGAGATTACAAAGAGTAGAAAAATGAGAGGACAGAAAGTGTCATAGATAGCTTTCTAATAAAGAGGCTTTCTTCTTTACAAAATGTCAACTCTGAGCTTCAAAAGCTTCAAAAAAGAATATATACATCACTCAACTACATGCAGGTAGGAGTCCAAAATTTAACCAGGGTTACAATTTTTACAATATAATATCAAACCCTAGGGCAATCCAATCTGATCACAAATGTTCATGAAAAAAAATCTCAACTAATCAGATATGTCTTTGCATGTCCATCCTTGTACTTGATCATGCCTGAAGATAAAAGACCTCGATCCATCTACCTCCCTGCAAGCCCACTAAGTCATGAATGCTAAAAATCCAATCTCATTAGGAAAGGACCCAAAAATGATAGCCTAAAAGGTCTCTGCACATTCTTCCAATTGCCACTACCTCCAAAATCATAAATCTTCAACTATCCACACTTGCAAACATTAATGCAGAAGAAAACCCACCAAAACTAGCCACACCGCTTTGAAATAGCAATGGTTGCATGATCGCATGAGCTCAAAAGCCATCATGCGATCATGTGACAAGCCTTTGAAAACTTGCCTCTACCACGCAAGACACCTCGGGCTCAAGATTGCACTGCAAACTTAACCCTAGTTTCACCTCGATTTCACCTTCTCCTTAGTCACCAAGTCATTTAATCTTTTCCTTAAACCTGGCTCCATCAAGAGATCATGTGAAACCTTTATCTGCGCAACTGCGCACTTTCTTTCCCAACCCCAGGCCCTCTTGCAAATCCTTATCAACACACAGTGACCAACCATACTCGAACACATCAGCATGACACAGCACATCAGACCCACGACAGAAGGATCTCATCGAACGATTGTCTCATCGAACGGTTGTCGCATGATCCTTATCAGCGTGGCTAACAGTTTTTCACATGTTTGCATAGCCTAAAAAGGGGCTATGTGATCATGCGACAGACTACTAGCAGTTTTCAAAAACAACCACTGGGACCACCTGATCGAAGTTGTGCACATGGAAAATGCTGACACCAAAGAAGAATAATGAAGTGCTGAAGGGGGTCAAAAACATAGAGGGTTTTCAAACTGAAGGTCAAAAACACACTGGGCTTTCAGGGTGAAGGTCAAAAATATCCTAAGCTTTCAGACCAAAAGGAAGAAAACACAGAGGGTTTTCGACACTGAACCTTTTTTTTTTTGAAACCCTGCAATAGTATTTCCTGCAACCATTCAAACTTGAATATCTCTGAGGGTTTTGTGAATTAGTTCATGCAATCTAAACTGGGGCTTGACAACATATTGAAGAACATGGGGCTTAGATCACAAGCCATGAAACTTTGAGGATCTACTTCGCAAAAATGAAAATAAGTTGCAGCAGGGTGGGATAAAAATAGAGACCTGGAAACTTGGCCAAATTTGCAGAATAGGAAATTTTGGGCAACAGTTAGGTCTTAAGGGCTTAAGGGGTCATGTGTTAGGGCTTAAGGGATCATGTTAGGTCTTAAGGGGTCTTATTAGGTCATGTGAGGTCCTATTAAGTCTTAAGGGGTCTTTTAGGACATGTATTAGGTCATGTTAGGTCATATTAGGTCATATTAGGTCTTAAGGGGTCTTATTAGGTCTCAAGGGACTATTTTAGGTCTTAAGTGGTCATGTTAGGTCTTAAGGGGTCATGTTAGGGCTTAAGGGGTCATGTGAGGTCAAATTAGGTCTTAAGGGATCATGTGAGGTCAAATTAGGTCTTAAGGGATCATTTTAGGTCTTAAGGGGTCATGTGAGGTCAAATTAGGTCCTTAAGGGGTCTTATTAGGTCATGTCAGGTCATATTAGGTCTTAAGGGATCATATTAGTTCATGTGAGGTCATATTAGGTCTTGTTAGGTCTTATTAGGTCATGTTAGGGCTTAAGGGGTCATGTTAGGTCTTGTTAGGTCTTATTAGGTCATGTTAGGTCTTCAAGGGTCCTATTAGGTCTTAAGGGGTCATGTTATGGCTTAAGGGGTCATGTGAGGTCATATTAGGTCTTGTTAGATCATGTTAGGGCTTAAGGGGTCATGTTAGGGATTAAGGGGTCATGTTAGGTCTTATTAGATCATGTGAGGTCATATTAGGTCATGTTAGGTCATATTAGGTCTTAAGGGGTCATATTAGGTCATGTGAGGTCATATTAGGTCTTGTTAGGTCTTATTAGGTCATGTTAAGTCATATTAGGTCATATTAGGTCTTAAGGGGTCATATTAGGTCATGTGAGGTCATATTAGGTCTTGTTAGGTCTTATTAGGTCATATTAGGTCATATTAGGTCTTGTTAGGTCTTATTAGGTCTTGTTAGGTCTTATTAGGTCTTTTTAGGGCTTAAGGGGTCATGTTAGGGCTTAAGGGGTCATGCTAGGTCTTATTAGATCATGTGAGGTCATATTAGGTCATATTAGGTATTTTAGGTCATGTTAGGTCATGTTAGGGCTTAAGGGGTCATGTTAGGTCTTAAGGGGTCTTATTAGGTCATGTTAGGTCATATTAGGTCATATTAGGTCTTAAGGGGTCATATTAGGTCATGTGAGGTCATATTAGGTCTTGTTAGATCTTATTAGGTCTTATTAGGTCACATTAGGTCTTATTAGGTCTTATTAGGTCATGTTAGGGCTTAAGGGGTCATGTTAGGTCTTGTTAGGTCTTATTAGGTCATGTTAGGTACTTAAGGGCTTAAGGGATCATGTTAGGGCTTAAGGGGTCATGCTAGGTACTTAAGGGCTTAAAGGGGTCATGTTAGGTCTTTTTAGGTCTTAAGGGGTCATGTTAGGTACTTAAGGGCTTAAGGGGTCATGTTAGGGCTTAAGGGGTCATGCTAGGTACTTAAGGGCTTAAGGGGTCATGTTAGGTCTTTTTACATCTTAAGGGGTCATGTTAGGTACTTAAGGGCTTAAGGGGTCATGTTAGGGCTTAAGGGGTCATGCTAGGTACTTAAGGGCTTAAGGGGTCATGTTAGGTCTTTTTAGGTCTTAAGGGGTCATGTTAGGTACTTAAGGGCTAAGGGGTCTTATTAGGTCCTATTAGGGCTTAAGGGCTTAAGGGGTCATGCTAGGTACTTAAGGGCTTAAGGGGTCATGTTAGGTTTGTTTAGGTCTTAAAGATTAATTTTAAAGTTAGATTTTAAAGATTGATTTAAACTTTCAATTCATTAAAGATTTTTCAATAAGATTGATTAACTAGTTTTCAATTAATTGATCTAGATAGCGCTTAAGGGTGCATAATAGGGCTTAAGGGGTCTTATTAAATAAATTGATTATATTGATTATACCTATAGATTGAATTTCTAAGATTGATTAAAGATTGAACATTGAAATTAAAGATTAATTTTAAAGATCAATTAATTTTTTGCTTCAATTACAAAATCCAAACATGTATCAATGTACAAATAGATCAACATACAAAACATGCATGTACATATCAATGTAAATGGACATATATAACTCAAAAATCAAACATGTACATCAATGTTTAAATGTCTATATATATCACAAAATCCAAACATGTATCAATGTACAAATAGATCAATATACAAAACATGCACCTACATATCAATGTAAATGTACCTATATATCTCTCAAAAATCAAACATGTACATCAATGTTTAAATGTCTATATATATATATATATATATATATATATATATATATATATATATATATATATATATATATATATATATATATATATATATATATATCACAAAATCCAAACATGTATCAATGAACAAACAGATCAACGTACAAAACATGTGCACGTACATATAAATGTAAATGTCTAGAGATATATCGTGCAAAAAGATCAAATATGTGTACATCAATATAAATGTCTATATCACAAAATCAAAACATGTATCGATGTAAATAGATCAACATACAAATGGACCTATATATATCAATGTAAAAATGTCTACATATATCAATGTAAAGCATATATCTAGGTCAATGTAAAACATATCTAGAGATCAATGTAACATAAATACTCTCTAGTACTTGTATACTCTAGATCAAAATCAATGCCATAAATCTAAATCTATGAACACATCAACTACGTTGATGATCGCCATCACGTGCTAGATGTCTGGGCCTGTGTGGATCCGCATCCTGCTGGACCTGAGTCTGTAAATGTAAATATACATACATATATATATAAGAACTTGAAATGTAAATAAATTATAAAATTTAATTTTTAAATTATTTTGTGTACCTCTGTATCATGATGAATCGGATCAATGGGCTCCTCTAAATATCCATATGCAACAGGCATCGCAATGTCTTGTACCATGTTTAAATAAATTTAAATTTAAATATAGAACTATATGTACACATGTATATCTATATAAATTGAAATTAAATCCAGATTCTTGTACCTACTGTAATGCACGTCCAAGGTCAAATAACTCAGAAGAGTGCAAGGACACTACATCAAGATCAATGGCCTCGTCCATAAGCAAATATGAGAATCTACTCTGAACTCGTGAGGTCGTAGCCTGTGTCTGCTATGTGGGAGCCTGTGTATGCTGTGGAGGTGGTGTAAGATCATCCACACTCTATCTAGAGGAACTTGCCTCTGCATCTGAGCCCTGTCCTTGACTGCTGCCTATGGAGGATCTACGACACTGTCCTCCTCCAATGAAAGTAGGCATATCGTGTCACTCAATCCCATGCAACATAGAAATCCTCTAGTAAGTAGCCAGGAGATCACTCACTAACATACCACTAATCTCACGAATGCGATCCTCGAGTAGTCATCCTATCTCATCTAGGGTAGGAAGATCAAATCTGATGTACAGGTCATAAAATGGACTAGATGGTGATACACCTACACTCGTCCATGATTGAAGCATGTACCTACCCACATGATCAGATGAAAACTACTCAACCTGAGTCGTGATGGTGGCAATGCTAGAATACATATCTAAACGTGTGTCCTCAGCTACAACCTGCCCAACTCCAATGTAGGTCTCCAAACCTTTTGGAAGAACCAAAAGGTTTTGACCCACCAATGCCCTCTTACTAGGGGGTTGTGGTATATCGGGTCATCTACACTTATCCTGATATCTCCCCCGACCCTGACCAGCATGTGGAGGTAGATCTGTGTAGTCAACATCGTAGCCCAAATGAAACTCTACAAATAATTGTTTGCAGAAATAGAGTGGCACCTCATCCTTTTGGGGCCACATATGATGTACTGCTAACCATCTAGGATATATAAAAGGGGCCACTATGTCATCTATACATTTTGTGACCCTATATGCTCGAACCACCCTTTTTTTGATATAATGGGTGTCAAACATGTTCTTAACTTGAGTGACTGAAACATCTAATTCAACTGTCCTCCAACCTACTATCCCTGTGACAGTGTTAGATAGGCTATAATAAAAAGCATCAATTGATACATCATCATATGGATTGTATGATTGAGCCTTCTGAATCAAACTCATGAGCTCAGTGCGTATAGATGTCAATTTCTCCTTATTAGGTAGAGTAGTACTATTCTATAGTGTCCACTCTAACGTAGTCAGAGCAGCCTGCATCCTAGAGATAGTCTCATCTCTATGACTATCTCTACTATGTGGGGCCTGGGTACTATCTTGGTCTGAGGGAGCTTGTGATCCCTGTCTATTATGGACACTCTGATTTGAACCACTAGAAGCCATGAATGATGTGCACACAAAGGTAATATATATATCTAGATCTAGATAGATAAAAAATGCTCACTGCAAGTAGGCACATGCACATATACATACATCCATTAGAAAATCAATTGATATCTATATAAATTAAAAATAAATTAAAAAGATCTAACTTTCAATTTGTACATGTGTACATACTTCAAGTAAACATGAAAATATTTAAAACTTCAAACAAACACACATGAACTAATTTTCAAATGCATTTGTACATAATATAAATTAAATATTAAATTAAACATTTAAATTCATGCATTTACATATGTACATGTAATATTTTTAAATATTTAAAAACATAATTTAAACTCAAGCATAAATACACATGTATTCAATCATGGTGTACTAGAACAAATTCATGCACGCATATTTACTAATTTGAATGCATATTTATGTACATATTTACTTTACACACATGAAAAAAATTAATTTGTACAAATTTCCATAACTAGGGAGGGAAAAACATTATATTTAAATTAAATACTTTAAAAGAAATGGTGAAAATATATAATAATCTGGAAAGGGGTTCATGGGTCTTAAGAGTCTTAATTAGGTCTTGAGTAACCTGGTCTTATGGGTCTTAAGGGTCTTATGAGCTCATCTTAAGGGTCTTAATTAGGTCCTATTGGGTATTAAGGGTCCTATTAGGTCTTAAAGGTCTTATTGAGTCCTATTGGGTCTTAAGGGTCACATTGGGTCTTAAGGGTCTTAATTAGGTCTTATTGGTTCTTAAGGGTGAACTATTTTGACCTATTAAGTTCTATTAGGTATTAAGTCATCCTATTAGGTCTTAAGGGTCCTAATAGGTCCTATTCAGTGGATGATAAGTCTTAAGTGGTACAATTAAGTCTTAAGTGGTCCTATTAGGTTAGTAAGAGTAGATAGTCCATTATGTTTTAATTGCTACTATTAATTCAAGTATTGGGTCTTATAATTGGGTCCATCCTATTAAGTTTTAATGGTCTTATTGAATGTCTTAAGGGTAGGTCCTATTACATGTTTTTAAAAATTTCAGTTTACGTTTTACTTAAATTATATATTTTATTTTTTACGATTTAGGTTTGTACGTTTAAGTTTTATGTGTTGATTTTGTACATTTTTAAAGGTAAATGCATTAAAAAACAATTAAACAATATATGCAAAAAAAATAATTAAAAAACACAAACAAAAAATCTACCTAGAACTCGGCCGAGTTGCACTATCACTCCTCTGAATCACCTATCTTTAGCCCCTCAATGTTCAAATGAGGGGCTTTGGGTGTTTGCGCAGCTACTTATGGAGAGGGGTAGACTCGATCGAGTCCACCCTGCCACGTAGGTGCCATTCGATGCAGCGTGGCACTTCCCTTTCTTCAACCAAAGAGGACTCGGCCGAGTCCTACTCAGCTGAGAGTTTCTTGGTTGAGTCGACCAACTTAGCTGAAAGGGTGACACCCGATCGTGCTTTCACCCCATAGTAATCTAAAAATTAAATTAATATCATTATTAACTACTTAAAGAAATCCATAAAAATATATAACTTAATCTTAACTAGGGCTAGTACAAAATGTAGGTCATCTATTGTGTTTCTAGCAATAAAGTTGCATATGGATTTTAAAATATTATAAATTTTTATTTACTTCCAATTCCCATTTAAGTAGAATTGGAATTGATTTTCCAATTCCACCTATTTATATGGAAGATCCAAATGTTAACTTTGGGGGTAAATGGGAATAAACGAATCCCTATTCCAGTTTCATGTTTTGACCACAAATAGAAAACATGTCAATTCCATAATTTGACAATTCCAATTCCAGTCTAATTGGGCCCTTATAGATTCCTCCACAAAATACGTGCATTTGGCTAGGCTATTTAACACTGTCCCATAAATCTACTATTAAACATTCATCTGCAACATTTTCAATCAAGCATTCAACTATCTAAGTGAAAGGAAAGAAAGTTTAGAGAAAACATAAATGCGATTCCATCCTCATCTCACTAGATTGGATTGTCAAAGGAAAGGATTTTCATTTTGGTCATATGGCTGAGCTCTACTCTAGTTTCAATTGCATGCCCATAGTCTAAAAGAAATTAGCTCTTAGATTTTAAGGGAGCCCTTACACAAAATGTCTACAGCACAAGCTTAGATTCATGGAAAGGATTCAATTGTTGCCAGTGGAGAGGTCTCACTTGCACCCATGCTACAGAGTTGAAGCTCTTTTATTTCTCTTTGTCAGGTGAAATTTATTCCTCTTTGTTTAAACTTCAATATTTACAACATTTAGATCTCAATGGGAATTATTTTACAAAGATCCCTTCTGATATTGGAAAGTTGAGGAGGCTCACCCTTCTGGACTTGTCTTATAGTACACATTTGTAGGATTTGGTAAATTTTCAAGATCTACACTTCCTAATTGTAAATATGCAATTCAATGACCCAACTAGATTGCAGTCACCAAAGATTTTCTATTTGGCTACAAAATCTAAAGAGATTGGAGTAATACCTCCTTCTTTAGGTAATCTTTCCACCCTTGATAATCTTAACTTATTTGGAAACAAATTGAATGGTACAATTCCATCCTCAATTTCAAAGCTTGTACAATTAAGAATATTTGACCTGAGTGACAACAGTTTAAGCGGCCACATTTCCTTCTCCTCTTTTGATAATTTCACTAGGTTAGAACACATTTTCCTTTCTCACGATCAGTTGACTTTGAGTATTGCTTCAACCTGGATTCCCAATATTAACATGTTGAGATCTAAAAAAGAAGAAATAAAAATGAAAAACTAGAACAACACACACATAGAAAGACACAAACAAAAAAATTATAGTGGTTCATCCAAACTGGACTACATCCACTCTACAAGTAGGGAACTCTCTCTTTTATTTAGAATAGTCTCTTTGTCTCAATACACAACAATTCGGTATAAAAAAATATACAAAGGAAGAAGATAAGAACTTCCTCTCAATGCAACTCAGAGTAGAAGATGAATGGTTCAAGGAAGCAAAGATTCTACCGTTACAAACCCAAGCAATGATTGGGCTTCAGCACCATGTCAGAGCTATTACAATCTCTCACTTGAAGTCCAATCAATACTATGAGAAGAGTTACACTACTTCATACCAAAAACAAGAATGCTCAAAGATATCCCCCATAGTAGGCTAAGGTCACTTCTTCAAAATGCCAAGAGAAGCTCTGCAAAACTTAAACTTATCCTTTTTTACAATGTTCCTCAAAGAATTGACCTGACCCCATCCAATGACATTCAAAGAATGTAAAAGCATATCTCCTGCCACCCACATGCAAAACCCAAAAAAGCCTAAAAGAAAGCCAAATTCACTACTAACTACAAAAAATAGCAAAGTCACAAACTTCCACACAAGGCCTTTATTTTCTAGTTCAATATATTGATCACAACATGCGTTATGTCCCAACTAAGGATCGCCATCAATTTCATCCACCTGAGGATCTTTGGCAGCAACCTAGCTTACTATCATCTATAGATAATCCCCAAAAATTTCATTGTTAAGCATACTAATAAAATCATTAATAATGGAATCTTTTTCAACATCTAATTGATCCAAAGAACCTTTTTAGACAGATGATATTTCACACAATGACAAATCTGAAACATGATGAGCAACTCCCACTTCAACATGACTCTCTATTACATACAAAGTGCCTAATTTTCTGCCCCTAGCAATTACCAAGGCCCCTTTTTTAACTTTACATCTATTTGATTCAAAGCTAATTTCACAACCTTGAGAACCCAATTGTCCAATCGAGATTACATTTTTTTTGAGCTTGGGAACATATCTAACATTACGTAACAACCAAGTATATATATTTTCCAGTTTTAATGAAATGTTCCCTTTTCCAACCACATCACAAGATTCATTATTACCAAGAAAAACCTTACCGAAGTCACCGGTTTGTAGATTTTGGAAATACTCCTTACACTGAGTGACATGAAACGATGAACCTGAATCAAGCACCCAACCATTAGATGGAATTTCTTCTTGGGTTAAAATAAGAACATCAACATCTTCTCAATATGTTGTGATGGCTTCATTATTGATCATCATTTCTTAAGTCTTTTTGTAGTTCCAACAATTCCTTTTAATGTGATATGGCTTGCCACAAAACTAGTATTCTCTATTTCGGCCCCTAGACTTTGATCTTTGTCTATCATAATTTTTTCCTCTATCTTGATCCCTTCCTCTATTTTTAGTACTTACAGCAGTCAAGGCATCACCAGATGAGGGCCCTTGATTTTTTCTTCTCATGTCTTCACTGAGAAGAGTGGCTACAACATCATCAAATTTTAACTTTCTTTTGGTAGCCACTGAAGTGCTCACTGCCATCACGACACCTTCCTAGCTATTTGATAAAGAACACAATAATAAAGTAGTCTTGATCTCATCATCTAAGTTAATAGGTCATAGAAATTAGTTGGGTGACTAATGTATTGAATTCATTTAAATGATTCGACATAACTCCCTCTTCTCACATTTTCAAATTATACAATTTCTTAATGATAAATACCTTATTGGAAGCTGTTGCAATCTCATACAAGGATGATAGTTTGTCCCACAACTCCTTTGTGGTCTTCTCATCTGAGACATTATATATCACATTGTTGGACAACGATAAGAAAATAGTTGTCTGAGCTTTCATGTCCATCTTCTCCCAATCTTCATCTGACATTGAACAAATTTCCCTTTGTTTTCCCTTGCAATGCGGGTGATAGATCCTTCTTGATCAACAATGAATCCATCTGCAATTTTCATAGTCCAAAGTTCTGACCTGCAAATTTCTCAATCCTCCATTTGTTTTCTTTGTCCATTGCTCTAATAAATCTTCACCGATTTCAAGAAAATCAAATCAAGCTATCCCAGCTTTGATACCAATTGTTGATATCTAAAAAAGAAAAAATGAAAATGAAAAACCAGAAAAGCACACAGAAAGACACAAACATAAAATTTATAGTGGTTCATCCAAACTAGACTACGTCCACTCTACAAGCAGGGAACTCTCTCTTTTATTCAGAATAGTCTCTGTGTTTCAATACACAACAGCTTAGTATAAAAAATATACAAAGGAAGAAGATAAGAACTTCCTCTCAAGGCAGCTCAGAATAGAAGATGAAAGGTTCAAGGAAGCACAGATTCTTTCGTTACAAACCCAGGCAAAATGCCAGAGAGCTTGAGAGACTAAATCTGAATGGTAATCTTTTCAAGGGACTATTGCATCATCTTTAACAAATTATGCTTTTATTAGCATTCTCAATATAGGAAATAATAATCAAGAAGGATACATTCCAGAGTGGATTGGAAACTTATCAAATCTATGGATTTTGATTTTAAAGTCAAATTAATTGTAAGGTTATATTCCTAATAAAATAATTTATCTTAGGAAACTTCAAATCCTAGACCTTTCTCACAATAATCTTTTAGGGCTTATTCCAACAACTCTTCAAAAGTTGTCAGCAATGGTCAATGCATCATAGGACAGATCAAAGCACCTTTCCTATGAGGTTTACATTGACTATAATGTTCATGTCTTTCATATATACAATGGTATCATTGTGCATATATTTCTGCGGAGGTGAACAGTGTAACTACTTATTGAGAGAAAACCGTCCTCCAGAAAATGTTGTCATGCACAATCATATTTTTAGTAAGTCTTATTGGAGTTGATGAAAAACAACCCACAACTCCCAAGAACACCTGCACGCAAACACCTGTCACAAAAAGAGGGAAGAAAATAGCTATGGAGACCTGAACGTATGGATCCACGAGTGCAGAGAAATCCTTGATGTGCAAAAACAAAAGTTACAATCAATAATGAAATGTCAAAAAAGGTTACAAAGTGTTATGAGATCAGTCCTTATAAAAGGAGATCAGAAAACCTAAAAAGGTAAAACCCTAGGTTGCATAATAATAATTAATAAACAAATTAATTATTATATGCCTAAAGTTTAGCTCAAGTCGAAATACGTAATAAGTGACTGAATAATTAAATCAACACGATTCAATTAATCATTAAAACACTTTATTACTCTAACACCCCCCCTTAAGATGAACTTTGGGAGAAACTAAAAACCTACAAGAACTACTGAAATCAAATGGGTCCCGACAATAAAAGGCCTAATTAGGTACCCAAGTACAAAGGAGAGTCTCTATAAAGCAGAGAAATAGAGAAAATCACATGGGAAAAACTCTACACGAAAAAGAGACCAAGACTAATCTAAAGGACTGAAGAAGCCTCCAAAACTATGAATGTTCCAAAAAATAGGAACAAAGATGAACATGTACAACATCACTGAAGCATGAAACTGCAAACTTTGTCAAGAAAAAATTGATGATCTGAAGATCCTCCACAAAAATATGACCAGGTAGAGAAGACTGTAATCTGCATGAGTGCCCTCAAATAGCACTACTTGAATCAGGAGGCAAACAAAGGCAAACACCTGAACTCGAAGATACAGATGGCATAAACACCAAAAGTCTGAAGAGCTGATCAATCAAAGATGGAAGAGTGCATCCAAAAACAAGAAAGAAAAGAGTGTCCATATGATAAATGATCCATCTCACCAGAATGCATAGGTACCCAGCCACTGCAATCACCTCGTACATAAAATCAAATACTAAATACATAGCTCACACTATCAAACCAAGGAAGCAGTAGAACCAAAAATAGAAACCCCCCCATACTGCTGACAAGGGAGTAAGGATAGGTACAGTGAAAAGATCGTCCAATATGAACTGCATGATACCAGGAACATTGAAGGTGCAAAGAGAGTACAAACACAAATAAAGATACTTGAGGCTAATGTTGTTGGAGGAACGCTCACATGACAAAAGTAGATGGAAAACAAAGGCAAACATAAAACCCCCCTGACACTTTATAATGGAGTGCAAGTACATAGAGCACGAACATGTGCAAAATCTCATACATGCAATAAAATGGTACTTTATCTTAGTGCATGTGCATAAAAGAATACTACAAAAATGAAGTATACACTACTCAAAGAAGATCGAAGGGTTCCAAAAAAAAAGAATAGACTAAGACGAGCCATCCCTCAAAGGGAAGAGATCCCAGGACCTGTAACATCCAAGATATCCACCAAACTGGAAAAATACAAGAATCTAAATAAAATGAACCTAGAGAAGAATCTGGAAAAATGGCTCACATCACTGGAAAGCTCTTTGAACAAGATTTCCAATGATATATCATTTTCCAAAAATGGAGTTTGGATGCGCAAGATAGAGCTCCCAGAGTGCAAAACTAAACATCTGGCTTTGATAGTGAAAAACACCATCAAAAAATCAAAAAAAAAAAAATCAAACCTACAGATTTAGAAAGAGTTCGGAATCATCTTTCCAACGATATCTCGTTTGCCAAATTTCAACACCATATGCTCAAGATATGAGCAAAAAACCAACAGCTATGCTAGAGGGCCCAAAGAAGGTGTCTGGAAGGATCTAAGGATGGCTGACATCAGAAAAAGGACAAAAACACACATAAAACCATTAGATCTGATAAAAAATCAGAAAGAGATTTTTGTCAATATCGTGTTTGCCGAAAATAGAGCTCGAATGCAAGAGAAACGGATCCCAGAATGTAGGAGGTGTGAAACACCAAGATCATAGAGAACATTTGAATTTGACAAAAAAAATAGCATCAAAATGGAAAAATCCCAAAACCATACCAGCAAATTCAAATCGGGCTCGGAACCAGCTTTCCGACGGTATATCGTACGCCCAATTACAATCCCAGATGCCCCAGTTATGGGCAAAAATCTGCCTACCTGTCTGAACTTGAGCAAAAAAGCAAGTAGAAGGCAAAAAAAAAAGATAACTATTTGTTTAACCGTGACTGCCAGCGGTCAAACCCGGTGGTCACGCTGGCAGTGACTGCTAGTAGTTGCCACTGGCAGGGCCATCAGGGGTTCCTGCTAGCGAAGCCACCCACGGTGGCACCCAAGTGCTTGCATGGTGGCGCTCGGGTGGCCACCCATCGACGCTATGGTGGAAAAAAAGATTATTTTTTTGTAAAATATGTACTTCCCCCTCGGTATGTGTGCCAGGTCGTACGACCTAGTACACAAAATAATTTTTCTTTCGAGGCCAACTTGTCCAAAATCGATAAGTTTTATATGGATTTTGGGTATCTCAGACCTTTTGGACACAACCGTGAGGTCCGTTTGGGCTAGAAGTGCTCCAAAAAATAGTGATCACCTTGGGATCCATGCTAGGGCTAATTACAAAAAAAATTTGCCACAAATTCCAACTTTGTCCAAATTGGACAAATTTATATGGATCTTGGGGTTCTTGGACACTCTAAATGCAACCGTGAGGTCCATTTGAAGCCAAGATGACTAGAAAAATAGGTCCCCTGAGATTTGACAAGAAACCCTCTAAAAATGTAGATCTGACGAACACAGCCAAATCTCTCAGGAAGAAGACAAGGGAAAGAAGATCTGAAGCTTTGATAACATATTGGAGTTGATAAAAAATAAACCATAGCTCCCAAGAACACCTGCACGCAAACACCTGTCACAGAAAGAGAGAAGCAAACAACTATGGAGACTTGAACGTATGGATCCACGAGAGAGGAGAAATCCTTGATGTGCAAAAACAAAAGTTGCAATCAAAAATGAAATGTCAGAAAAGGTTACAAAGTGTTATGAGATCAATCATTATAAAAGGAGATTAGAAAACCTAAAAAGGTAAAACCCTAGGTTGCATAATAATAATTAATAAACAAATTTATTATTATATGCCTAAAGTTTAGCTTAAGTCGAAAGAGGTAATCAGTGACTAAATAATTAAATCAATATGATTCAATTAATCAATAAAACACTTTATTACTCTAACAAGTCTAGCTGCTTATGAATGCTTAAATCAAGTTTCTTCAGTGTTTTCATTGTTGTTGTTGATCTTTCATTGAATAAAAAAATAGAAATAAAAATTCTCCAATGTTATGATAGCCTCTACATTATTGTGTCTCTCTGACAATTTAATAATTGAAATTTCATTACTTCTCATCCTAGTTTTTTTTTATGTCAATAACATTTTTGTTTATAATAATTTGAAGTAGATATGTAGTTCGATATTTTAGGGTCTGCGCCTACAAATAGGCTTAGAAGATCATCAAAGTCCTAATCATTTTAAGTCATATGTCAATAAGGTAGGTTACACACACACACACACACACACACACACACAGATATATATATATATATATATATAAACTATACAAATTAATAATTAATAGGTTAAAATCATTTTTCTATATAGATTTATCATTTTATATTTATTTTTTAGTTATTTTATTCAATTTTCTTCCAATCCATAATTTCTAATATTGATCATGGACTATAATTCATAATTTAAAAAACAATAAAATACCTATCATATATAGATATAAGAAAAAAAGACATTGAATATTTTATTGAAAATCGCTATGAAATGGGGGACTTCATCCCCAATGAAAATTCAAACTTGATGGAAAGAACAACAACACAACTTAACCATCACAACATGCCAATGTCAGTATAGTTTTTACAAATATTAACTAATATAGAAATAAATTTTTATTTTATAATATTACTATTTTTGAATTATAATTCATTGATAAATATATGTATAATTAATATAATTATTTGAAGTAATTTTTATCTTTTATATTGATAAAAAAACATAATTAAAATCTAAAAAGGTGATTTATTTTGATTAATAAGAATAATTTTTTTATGAAAACTATGAAAAGGTCAATATTCAATATTTTTATTTGAGTTATAAAATCTAGTCATCCAAATTTAGAATTAGGTTTGAGTTTTAGGGATATGGTTTTCGGTGTGGATTATGATCATAGTTAGGCTTGTAGATAGAACCATCACTTTAATTACATCATTACTCTAATATAACACACATTAACTCTACACGGGAAAGAAAAACAATTCAAAGGGGGAGTGCTCTGGCCGACTTTCTGTTGATCTGACTATAAGAGAAAATTACACTCCCCCTGCCCCCACCTAGAGCCCACAAAAAGACTCAGGACCCTAATACTAAGGTGCCTGATGATGACCAAGAAGATCCCTCAACCCAATCCCCAAACCCACATGACTATTCAGAATATAAGAACCAGTTTAGAGGGGAGTATGACAGCGACGACTCTGGCAAGGGGAAAAAAGTGTGGCGTAATTTCAACATGAACACTGTGTGGATGGGGATTATTAGGGAAGCTGTGAACCCCAAAATTCTCGAGGATATAGATGGCAAAATCCAGAAAGAGGACCTGATTGACCCTTCTTTAGTCGTCCTCAATGACAAGGCTAGAGAAATGGAGCTAAATCTTGTCAATAATGCTAAGAACAGTATGTTGGACTAGTTCAGGTCATTTAAATGGCTCTTTCATGAACTAGGAGACCTCAAGGCAAAAATCCAAGGCATCGAAAGCAACAAGGATCACAATACCATTGAGGATCTTCATCACCTGGACTCAAGGATCAACCAGATGGAGGAAAAGATGAAGATCTTTGAGGATACCCTCAAAGGCATTTCTGAGAAGAACTTCAACATCCTGAAGGCCTCAAACGAGCACATCAAATTGCTCATAGACAAAATAGAAGAAAATTTGGAAGGCAAGGATGTGGAGATTATCAAAGAGGAAAAAAAGGAGAAGCTCAATGAAGGTCCAGGCAAGAGAACAAGGGCTAGGTCCAAGAAGAATAAGGACGAAAAAGACTCCAAGGACATTCAGAAGATCGAGGTGGCAAAGAAGATGGAGCTTCTCGAAACCAATGCTACAGTGATGCTCAGGAATTTTTCCTGACCTTTCCTCCTAGTGCTTTCCTCATGTCTCTTTTTTTCTCTGTTTTGATTGTTCTGTGTCAATGGTAGCTTGTCTCTCGGCCTGCCAGTGGCCTGTTTCATCTTTTGTTTTTTCTTCCTTAAGACTTGTTCTCTTTAATGCTATATTTTAAGATGTTGTGGGTTTCAGGATTCCTGTCAAACCTATTTTACTTAATCAAAAACACACATTAACTCTAATATCAATACTAAACCTCATTATAATACTAATTTAACCCTAACATGAATACAAATTTGAATTTAATTTTAACCTTAACTCTAAGCTTTGTTCTTGAACGGTAATCATGTACTTGAATTCTAGTAACGCTAATTTTATCCCTAAATAAATGTTAATGCTAATCCTAACACTAATCTAAGCTTAATCTTAGAATGGAAAACTTAATTTTAACAATCCCTTAACCATAATCTTAAGATAACCTTAAATATAATAATAATAATAAATTACTCTTTCAAAATGATATGTTTACCAAAGACATAATTGATAAACTAATCTTTGTTAAAAATTTAATTATTTTACATTTTAAATTTCATTCTTATCATTTAAATTAATTAATAAAAATAGATACAAATACTTTCGCTATATCCATCTCTCTGCTCTCTTTTTGTGTTGGTCTTCCCAGTTTAGAATCAATTCCCACATCTGGTTTCTTTTTCCTTTTACCCATTTATCCTACCACTTTCCATTCAAAGTTAGGTCCTCACACCCCAACTTAGAAGTTGGAGGAGTAGAGGAAAATCCAAAGAGATAAATTTTCTTTAAGACTAGAGGATCCAAGAAACTTGTTTATAGACCTTAGAGTGGCTAATGGGTCATTATTTTATTTATCAAATTATGGGGTTATCAACCAATCTAGATCCTCCCACATCCTTAGCTTCCAAAACCCCTTTGGGTCTGACCAAATAGAGGAATTATCTTACTCCTTAGAAATATTATAATCCACAATTAACTTTATTCATAATCTCACCTTGTGAGTGCTCTGTAGAATCCTCAGCCAAACAGACCATCATTCTCCAAGGACTTTTCTTCAATAGAATAGTTACTTTCTTCCTTGTTTCCTTCCTTCTTGTTGTCAAGCGTGTCCTAGGAAAAGGTGCAAGTAATGTCACTTGGGATCTCCCCTGGTTCCAAGTCAAGAATAGGTTGAGGAATAGCTTGATCCTTATTCTTTCTTACGAAAATGGGCTCCTCTTAATTACTAGGAGAGGGAGGAGCACCCTCAATGCTTTTATGATATTCCTTTCCTCCCTAAGCTGACAGATCTAGGACCTTCTCATTAATCATTATTTCTATTTCTATTTTCTAATATTGATCATTGACTACAATTCACTCAATGCATTGATTTTTAAGCAATTGTTTAAAAAATCATGAAATGCCTAGCGTATATTGGTGTATGACATAAGAAAAAAAAAAAAAGCATTTAATATCTGATTGAATATTGAAATATATTCCCAAAAAGAACTATCCTTACGGACTTATGACTCAAAGCGATTTGGACTTTTATGGCTCTTTTAAGTCTATTTGTAGGCCACCAACCTAAAAGAAAATTATAAACAAAAATGTTATCTGACATAAAAATTTAGGATGAGAAGTAATGAAATTTTAATTATTAAATGGTCATAGAGCCACAATAATGTAGACGCTGTCACAACATTGGATATTTTTTTACTTGATAAAATATCAACAGCAGCAATAAAAACACCGGAGAAATTTGATTTAAGCGTTCATAAACAACAGACTTGAATAACAATATGTTTTTCTCAAGGACAGTATTCTCTAAATAAGCGTTCATCTAGCTCGAAATATACGCACAATGATACCATCGTATATACGGAAGACCTCTCAGCAGATATAATGCAATTATATTTGTCTGAGGTTTAATTTAGATTCTGTGCAGTGCATTAATTTTCTGAGTTTATATATAGACTGCACAATTTATTGTTTACTGTTAACTTCTAATACAAGTCATTAAAATTTAGATGAGTGGAAAATTAAAGAATATTAACTAATTAAAGTTAGTAGGTTTAGTAGAATTTGATTTTATGATTTATTAATATAATATATATGCAATCATTAATCTATATTTAGTAAGTATTTGTTAATTTTATTTTTAATTATATATTAAATAGAAACATGATAGTCTCAGAAATTATTATAGCATAGCATAGAGGAATTATTTACAATATATTATGTAAATGATTATAAATTATAACATTTTTAAAAATGACTTAAATTAGTGTATGAGAAACTAAACCCCAAAATCTACCTTAATTTTCAATGAACAAACAAGCTTACTCTCAATGTAGAGTAAAATAATAATCAATTGAATGAATAATACTTACACCAATAACTCTTCAATCATAAGAATAATAAAAAAAGGGACAAGTTAGATCAAATGAATAACTTTTTTTACAATGATTATACTTACTACTTTTTTTACAATGATTGTACTTACTAACTCCTTGAAACTTGTTTCATCTGCTATGAATTTTAGACCCTAGCTGAAAAAGTCATATTATATTATAAAAGCTCTATAAAATATAATTAAAGGCAGAAGCTCTCAGAGCATGAGAAATACCGAATATTCCGAGCAGAGGGATGAAATGAAACCATTTTGTTTTTTTTTAAACTGGACCTTCCTTTTGGATGTATCGTAGGATATGCGCACTAATTTGGCCGGTCGCGTAAAACTACAATTCAACAGCCATCTACAAAATTTTCAAGCATTCAACTGCCTGTGTGAGCGAAATAAAATTTGGGGAAAACATGAATGCTACAGCGTCCTCTTCATCTCGTATGATTTTCTTGTTGGTAATTATATTGCTGAGCTCTACTCATGGAGTTTCAATGGGATGTCCACAGTATGAAAGAAATTATCTGTTAGACTTTAAGAGAACCGTTACACAGTATGTCAACACCAGCTTAGAGTCATGGCAAGGATTCAATTGCTGCGAGTGGAGAGGTGTCACTTGCACCTATGACTTTGGCAGCAGCCATGTTACACAGCTGAATCTCGCAGGCTTCGCTTTAACAGGTGACATCCATTCCTCTCTGTTTAAACTTGAATATTTAAAACATTTAAATCTCCGTGAGAATTTGTTTACGAAGATCCCTTCTGATGTCGGAAAGTTGAGGAGGCTCACTCTTCTGGACTTGTCCCGCGGTACCTGGAAAGGTGAAATTCCCATGGCTTTGGCCAATTTGAAGGATCTACGCTACCTAGATGTAAATGTGCGATCCGATGATCCGGATTGGCAAAGGTTGCAGACACCAAAGCTTTCAAGTTGGCTACAAAATCTAACCAGATTGGAGCACCTCTCTCTTATAGGCCTGGACATTTATCCAGAAGAAGCATCAAACGAATGGGGTGAAGTTGTTACCTCTCTTGCCAATCTTACAAGTCTCGAGTTGAATGGTTGTGGGTTAGCCGGAGAATTTCCGGCCTCTATACCCAATCTCTCTAGACTTGTTACCTTAGGCTTGGCAGGCAACTACTTAACGGGGGTAATCCACCCTTCTTTAGGTAACCTTTCCGCTCTTGCTAGTCTTAACTTGGCTGGAAACAAATTGAATGGTACAATTCCGTCCTCAATTTCAAAGCTTGTTCGGTTAACATCCCTCGACCTGAGTTCCAACAGTTTAAGTGGCCACTTTTCCTTCTCCTCTTTTGATAATTTCACTAAATTAGAAAACATGGATCTTTCTCACAATCAGTTGAGTGTGAGCATTGCTTCCTCCTGGATGCCCAACTTTAACAGTCTTAACAGTCTTCAACTAGATTCTTGTGATTTAGTTGAAATTCCACCATTTCTTGTGACCCAGATTGGCTTGACCTCGCTGCATTTATCTGGCAACAACATGCTAGGGAGTGTCATTCCAACATGGATATGGGATCTTCCACTTTATTATCTTAACCTTTCATCTAACCTGTTAACTGGTTCATTGCCATCAAGAGTGACAACCCAGCATCTTCTATTTTTGGATCTGCATAATAACAGTTTACAAGGTGTTCTTCCGCTAATAGGCCGATCAGATAACCGATTTACAATTCCAATTTCTATAGTAGACATGTCAGAGAACCAGTTTTCATCCTCAATTCCTTCAGGTTTTGGAGAATCTGTTCAGGGTGTACTGTTCCTCTCTTTGTCCGGGAATAGAATTACAGGAAAGATCCCAAATTCTATTTGCAGCTACAGTGTGCATGTTCTAGACTTGTCAAACAACATGCTCAACGGTATTGTATCTCCTGATCTTACAGCAAACTGTTTGAGTTTGAGGGTTCTGAATTTGGGTAATAATAGCCTTGAAGGTCACATGCCAGGATTCCAAAATGCTACAAAGCTTGAGACACTAAATCTGAATGGTAATCTTTTCCAAGGGGCTATTGCATCGTCTTTAGCAAATTGCAGTTTTCTTAAAGTTATTGATATAGGAAATAACAATCTGGAAGGACACATTCCGGAGTGGATTGGAGACTTATCAAATCTGCAGATCTTGATTTTGAAGTCAAATAAACTCCAAGGTAATATCCCTAAGCAATTAATTCGTCTCCAAAAGCTTCAAATCATAGAGATTTCTCACAACAATATTTCAGGATTTATTCCAACGGGCCTCCAAAATTTGTCAGCAATGGTCGATGGATCACAGAACAGTTCAGAGCACCTTGCCTATGAAGTTTACATTGACTATAATGTTCATGTAACAATCTCTACAAAAGACAGGGAACTTCCTTATGAGATTGTGCTACCAATTCTAAAATTTATGGATCTATCAAGTAACAATCTGTGGGGAAACATCCCTCCACAAATGGGGTCTCTTCGAGGATTGAAAGGCTTGAATCTTTCAAGAAATAATCTCAGTGGGGAAATTCCAGAAACACTGGGAGGCATGGAGCAGTTAGAGTCTCTGGATTTTTCATTTAATAAACTGAATGGAAGAATTCCAATGGAACTCCAATCTCTGAGTTATTTGCAGGTCTTCAATGTCTCGTACAACCTGCTTGAAGGAAAAGTACCTCAGGGAGGGCAGTTCTTGACTTTTGACGAGTCATCCTTCGCAGGCAATCCAAATCTCTCAGACATTCCTTTCACTAACATGTCTTGCAATTGCAATTCTCCCTGGACGAACAGAGCCTGCAACCGTTCTTCTTGTAATGGAGAAGACAGAAAGAAGAACGAAGGAGGAGGAGAAGATGAGATAGACTGGTGGGGATTGGGTGTTGGACTATGCTTTGCATTTAGCTTCTCACTTGTCATTGCACTTCTCGCTCTAAATCTCAAAATAAGGAAGAGCGTCTTTCGTACATATGACAGTATCATTATGCGTATATTTACAGGTAGATAAACAGTGTAAATTATTAAATACTTATTTCTGGAGGATATATTCCTCAAGAAAATGTTTTTTATGCACAATCATATTTTCATTCAAGTCTGGTTACTTAAAAATGTTTTTTGTGCACAATCATATTTTCATTCAAGTCTGGTTACTTATCAACGCTTGGATCAGTTTTCTTTAATGTTGTTAATTCAATTTCTTCACAATATTTAATTCAATTTTTAAGTCAATAATGGCAGTTACATTGTATATGCAATATATTAAGTAAAATATTAAATGTTTTTAATGTTTCTTATGTCACATACTAAGATTTCTTATGAATATTGTAATATTGTAAGATCTTTTTTTTAGAAATGTAAAATAGATACTTAACTATTTATGACTACTATATTAAAAATAATAATAATAAATTACCTTTCCAAACTGATATATTTGCCAAATGCATAATTGATAAACTAACCTGTGTGAGAGATTTAATTGTTTTCAATTTTAAATTCCATGCATATCTATTAAATTAATAAAAGTAAGTAAGAGAGTACTTAATGTAAATGTTCTCTTATTCTAGAATATAATGAAACAAATAGAATTGACTAAATAATTAAAAGATTTTGACCTACTAAGAGCCACAAGTTCAAATGGCTTCAAATCATGACAAAGGATAACAATAATAGGAAAAAATGATATCTAATTGATATGTACATTAAAGTTTCTCTAAATCAAATTTTTTGTTGTTTGAAGACAAGAGTTACTTTGTCAACAAATTAAACAAGTGCCAATAGAGGAGAAGCAAAAAAAATATTTATTTATAATTTGTAAATCAAATTATTTATTTCTTATTAATTATTAAAATTAGTTATAAAGAAAGGTTCATCACATATTGTGGTGATGAAGTGGTGTGATGAACTACAACTGATTGAATATCTGAATGAACTGAAGAAATAGTGATTAGAGATCACTGAGCTATTGAAATGATATGTAAGATGATTAAATCAGTCAATATGTTGTCAATGATGTCAACTAGTCTTGACAGTACTTATCATGTTAGTTACAAACATTTGAACATCTGTTGAAAGAAGAAAATATGAACTAAGATATCTACATGAGGAAAAGATGGATATAAAAAATAAGGATAAGGAAAACATTGAGTAACTTATTGATGAGTCTATGGTTTTATATTGTTGACTTGAGCATGTTACATTAATCTACTATGAAAAAGAGATTTGAAATTGAACATGTTAATGTGGTCGGTAATTGAAGATTTTTGTATACACCGAGCTAGTGCAGTGTATATCGACTGACAGTATTAACCGAGCAAGTTCAACTAGTTATCGCCAACACATTTCTATATCAACCGAGTGTGGATGAAAACATTAAATGCTAAGAACAGCCGACTGAATTTGATAAGCTAGAAATTGTTATGATTTTGAGATTAAGGATGAAGTTTGTTATGAGATTGACAAATTCGAAGATCTAAAAGATGAGATTGAAACGTGTTAATGACACATTGTCGAGGAAGGTTTAAGAGGCAAAATAGATGAAGGAGATTAAGCGGTAAAATTTAATGGCTGATATGACAACGGTTTACTTGTCTATATAAGAGATATGAGTTTCATTATTGAAAAGAAGACTACAAATATTTTGCGTGAAGACTTTAATCATGCATGCTTGATTAGACTGTTATTGAAAGAACTGAGACTGCAGAGTTTACCGATCATCAAAGAACCATTTACCAAGTGAAAGTAAGTGAAGAATATTGAGGAAGTGAATTGATTAATGTTTGGAGGATTTTTATGGGCTTAGCATAGATCTGAATATTTGCAATTGAGTTTTATTTGAATTAGGTCATTATTGTATTAGTTTAACCATTGATTCAGAAAATCTCTTAACCGAGTAGACTTAGCAGTCTTATATTCTGCCCTATGTCATTCAAGGAATGTACATTGTTATCTTGTTGACCCCATAGTGAATGCTAGTCAAAAGTTAACTGTTAGTGATAAATCCTCTAACCAGGTCAAACCTATTAGTGGGTATTGTAACCTTTAACAGGGTTGGCTCTTCATCGAGCTCACATCATAAGAGTGAATTATTTTGGGTTACCGGTCCTAGGTGGTTTTTCCCTTAAAAAAAATTTCACGTTAAATCATTGTGTTATGTGTTATTCGTGATGATTATTTTTCTATCATATTTTACATACTGCATAGTTGATTTAGTTGGTAATCACATTTGGATAATTACTGATAATCAGTATATTAGACAGACATTGATATTTTATGTTACCGAGATGCATAATTTGTTGAAATTGTTTTATAAGGTACATCTTTGTATTTGAGACTATAGGATAACTGATCTAACTGATTCACCCCCCTCTTAGTTATTCTAACAGTGGTGGTTGTGTTGTTGTGCCCACCAAGGATTAATCCCTAGGCCATTATTATGATAGAGAGCTGTGTTCATTCTAGTTAAAACCATATTATAAGAAATGCTAACTTTTAAATCAAATATGCTGTATCATTTTGATTATTTTATTTCTTATGATTTTTTTAATTTAACTTTAAAATAATTTAAAAATGTAATTTCTTATTCACAATATTATTATAAATAGTATAACTAATTTATTTTGTACAAAAATACATTTTTTTATGAAATATGATTTTAAATAATTTAATTTAATAAATATAGTTAACAATTCAAATAATAAATATAAAGTCACAAATACAACAAATCAAATATGGTTTGATTTTGGTTTAGTATAGTGTTTGTGGTTCAATTTGGTTTATGTTTAAGGTTTTCTTAAGATTAGCTTTAGGGTCCAATTATTTTTGGCATTAAGGTTCAATTAGAGTTAGTGTTAGTGTTCAATTTGATTTAGTGTACGGTTTATTATTTAATTAGGTTTCAGGATGATTTCATTTTATTTTAAGGTTATGGTACAATTTATTATATGGTTAAGGTTCAATTTTGTTTAGTGTGGGTTTGGGTTTTATTAGGTTTATTGTTAGGGCTCAATGTGGTTGAGTGTTAAGCCTAGGATTTCATTTGGTTTAGAGTTGGGGTCAATGTTCAACCTAGTTTAGTGTTTTATTAGGTTTAGGGCTATGGTTCAATATAGGTTAGCATTTAACAAATGATAGGGTTCAATTTGAATTGGGGATTTATAAAACTTATAATTTCATAGAGGCTTTCACTTAACGTGAAGATTATATAATGACTACTTTTAGGATTTAATTTGCTTAAAGAATTAAGTGAATTTGTTTTAGGGTTAGAATTTTTTTTTTAGGGTTTTAAGTCTATTTGGTATAATGTTTGAGTTATATTGATATAGTACATTTAAACTTAAGTTTAGGTTTAGATTAAGGATTCAATTAGGTTTATAATAAGGATTTGACATCATTTAGCGTTTCTTGGTTAGGATTCAATTTTATTTAATATTCAATTAGATTTAAATTTAAGATTCAATTTAGTTTAGTGTTAAGATCAAGGTTCAGTTTAGTTTATTGTTAGGATTGAGATTTAATTTAGATTATCATTTAATTATTCTTAGGTACAGGGTTAACTTTAATTTACTATTAGGTTTAGAGTTCAATTTGTCTTAGGCTTTTTATAAAGGTTATAATTCCATTTAGAGTTTCACTTAGTTTGAAGAATGTGTAATGACTACTTTTAGGGTTTAACTTAGTTTAGGATATATAAAAAAATATGAAGTCTTCATTAGAATATGTGATATTTGATTCCATTCCATGTTTACGTAAAAAATACATGACAAAGTTTTGCTTAAGGTTTGTGGAGTGCAACTGCATAGTAGTTTTCATTCTTAAGCTCGAAAATAGGTTCACACATTAAGAACTACTCCAAAAATATGCGTCAATGTGTTGGATTTTTGGAATCAAATCTGATTGTCTTTAGCCTCCATATTTGACTTTATTTTTTGATAAAGTTATTTTCTGATATTTTTGTGTGGACTTTGAACTAGATAAATTCAAATCAAATCAGATTTGGAAGATAAGCTCAAATCAAATCAGATTTGGATGATAAATTCAAATCAAATCAAATTTGGAAGATAAGTTTAAATCAAATCAGATTCAGAAGATAAAATCAAATCAGATTTAGAAGATAAGATCAAATCAGACTTGGAAGATAAGTTCAAATCAAATCAGATTTGGAAGATAAGTTCAAATCAAATCAGATTTGGGAGATAAGATCAAATCAGATTTGGGGAAATCTGATTTCATCTATGGACTTCTTCTCTCTTCTTCTTGGACAGAAAATTTCTTATATAAAGGGAAGAATGTCTTTATTCTTCCACAGTGAGAATGAACGTAGGAATTCTCTTTTATATGCAACAGCAATTAAAGTTTTTTGTAATACTCTATTTTTATCAGAGAAGTGAATGATTATTCTGTTAAGCAGTGATTGCTTCAAATAATCTTGTAAGAGCATTGAGAAGCCCGTGGATGTTTGTATGCAGCTCAGGATAGCTGTAAGTTTATTTTTATTATAGAAATGTTTTATTTTGAATAGAAGCAAGTAGATTCTTGCACATTTCTCTAGCTATTGTGTTTGCCCTGTTTTGGGGATTTTGAATTCTTTCATTGCTGAAACAGAGCATTCATTTTGTGCATTTCCTAAATTTAGAGTTCTTCTAAATTATGTACATGGTATCAGAGCTGATCGGCCTTCAATCCTTGTGAGTATGGGCATTTTTTCTGGGTATTTGTTTATCTTGCATAGGAGACATGGATGGAGATGTAGAAAAGAGTTGGCAGCAGCCACTGTCCTTCAATGGACAAAATTGTGATGTTTGGGCAAAGAAGATGCGGACAGTTTTTATAGCAAATGATTTGTGGGAGCTTGTGGTTAATGGATTTACAAATGTAACTAACCCAGCTCAATTTGCTGGCCTCACAAATAATCAAAAGACTCAGTTGAAGGAGTCAAGAAGGAAAGATGCAAAAGCTTTGAGCTTGATAGAAACTGCCTTGACAGAGGCAGTCTTTCCGAGAATAGAAGTAGCTAATTATTCCAAAGAAGCTTGGGATATTCTTCACACTAGTTTTAAAGGGACTGAGAAAGTTCATTTGGTGAAGCTCCAAATGCTTCGAAGAGAGTTTGAGACTCTCCTCATGAAGGACAATGAGTCCATCTCAGATTTTAGCTCAAGACTCTCTGGTTTAATAAACCAGTTGAGAACCAATGGAGAAACCATGGAAGAGCAAAGAATAGTAGAGAAACTTTTGAGAAGTCTGCCCTCAAAATTTGATAATTTAGTAATTGCCATTGAAGAGGCAAAGGATCTTTCAATAATGACTATTGATGAGTTGATGGGTTCTTTCCAAACCCATGAGCATCGCATTAATAGGTCAGCAAATTCTTCTCAAGAGCAAGCTTTTACAGCTCAAGCCAATGCAAGAGGCAGGGGAAGAGGAAGAAACAATTCTGGAAGAGGTTCAAGAGGCAGTGGTCGTGGTAACTCCAGACAAAAAAATGGTGGAGGAGAAATCTCAGAACGAGTAGCTACAAATGAGGGAGCTAGCAGCTCTCACAAAATTTCAAAGGTAAGAAGAAATATACCTCTGACAAGAGTAATGTTGAATGTTATTATTGTCATAAATTTGGGCATTATGCTAGTGAATGCTGGAAAAAGCAAGGTAATCAGTCAAAGCAAAGTGCAAATGTTGCTAATATGAAAGTGGGTGATGGAAATAATCCCACAGCCTTCATCATGTGCAACGTTGGTGAAGAATGCAGCCCCAAAGTCTGGTATTTAGACAGTGGTTGTAGTAACCACATGAGTGGTAATGAAAGTCTTTTTTCTTTCATTGATAAAAATGTGAAGTGTGAAATTAGAATGGGGAACAATGAAATTGTTCCAGTTCTGGGCAAAGGATCTATTATGATCCGCACCGAGCAAGGTGAGAAACAAGAAATTCATAATGTTTATTTTGCCCCAGGAATAAAGCACAATTTGATGAGTGTTGGACAACTCACTCAAAATGGTTATAAAGTGCTGATGGAGAATGACCAATGTGTCATTTATGAGAAGGATGGCAGTAAGAAAATTATTGCAGTGGTTCAAATGACAAAGAATCAAATGTTTCCATTGAAGGTAGAGACATGTTTCTCTTCACAATCAGAAATTCCACCTCCCAAAAAAGAATGTACAACAGTACAACAATCAGCGTTCAAAAATGTGATTGAAGACCCCTCCAAGCTATGGCATTTAAGGTATGGACATCTTGGCTATGCTAGTTTAAATTTATTGTCCAAGAAACGTATGGTAGATGATTTGTCATGTATTAAAGAGTTCAGTAGCAAGTGTGAGGCTTGTATTTTGGGTAAACAACATAGGCTGCCCTTTAATTATGGAAACTCTAGAAGGGCAAGAGCACCATTAGAATTGGTGCATACTGATTTAGTTGGCCCTATGCAAATCACTTCCATTAGGGGGAGTACTTATTTTATGACATTCATAGATGATTTCAGTCATAGAACATGGGTTTATTTTATGAAAAATAAATCTGAAGCTTTTGATAAATTTTTAGAATTTAAAGCCCAGGCTGAAAATGAATGTGGACAAAATCTTAAAGTCCTAAGATCAAATAGAGGGGGGGAATATACCTCCAATATTTTTGTAAAGTTTTGCAGGCAAAATGACATAAAGAAAGAGTTAATAGCCAGTTATACTCTGCAGCAAAATGGAGTGGCTGAAAGAAAAAATAGAATCATCATTGAGATGGCAAGAAGTATGATGAAAGAAAAAGGGTTCCAAATTGAATATTGGGGAGAGGCTGTAGAAACAACAATATACTTAATAAATAGAAGTCCTATAATAGCAATCTGTGACAAGATTCCAATGGAAGCATGGACAAAGCATAGATGGACGGTTGAACACTTGAGAGTGTTTGGGTGTGTAGCATATGCACACGTGCCAAAAGAGCAAAGGCAAAAGTTTGATGCTAAAGGAGTGAAGTGTGTTTTTACTGGTTATAGTCCAGAATCTAAGGCATACCGATTGTATGATCTAGTTGGTAAGAAGATGATCACTTCAAGAGATGTGGAGTTCATTGAAAATGAGTAATGGGATGGCTCAGTGGACACATCTTCAAGAATGTCAAGAAAAGTGCCTATTATTGATGAAGATGGTGACGTTAATGATCAGCAAAATGATATAATAGCAGATATAGAAGGCTCCAGAAGGCTGCAAATTGGCCCCACAAAGAGCAGCAACAGTAATACTGAGAGCTATGATCCCACTCTTGCCTCCCTAGTGTCAAGAAAGACCAAGAGTATAAGGGAGATATACCAAGATGAAATGTATGAAAATGAATATGATGAGAATATCAATTTTGCATTATTTTCTCATAGTGATCCAATTTATTTTGAGGATGCTGGAAAATAAGTAAAATGGTGTAAGGCCATGGATGAGGAAATGGATGCAATAAAAAGAAATGAAACTTGGGAGCTCACTAATTTGCCTCCTAACAAGAAAATTATTGGAGTTAAATGGGTTTACAAGACCAAGAGCAATGCTGAAGGAAAAATAGATAGGCATAAGGCTCGATTGGTGGTCAAGGGGTACAAACAGCAGTTTGGTACAGATTATGATGAGACTTACGCCCTAGTTGCTAGAATGGAAACCGTGCATGCTGTCATAGCAATTGCGGCCCAGCACAAATGGAAGGTTTATCAAATGGATGTGAAATCCGCCTTCTTGAATGGAGTATTGAAAGAAGAGGTTTATGTGGAGTAGCTACCTGGTTATGAAGTTCCGAGTCATGAAAGTAAAGTGTATAGGTTGAAGAAGGCTTTTTATGGGCTTAAGCAAGCTCCATGGGCATGGTATAGCAGAATTGACTCATATTTGATGAGCAATGGCTTTTGCAAAAGCGATGGTGAGCCCACTCTTTACATCAAGGTAGCTAATAGTAATATTTTAATTATTGTCTTGTATGTTGATGATTTAATCTTTACTGGGGATAATGATTTCCTCATTGTTGATTTTAAAGAGGCCATGAAAAGTGAGTTTGAAATGTCAAACTTAGGTCTCTTGAGATATTTTCTAGGCATAGAAGTAAAACAAATGCATGATGGTATTTTTATCTCTCAAGAAATATATGCAAATCAGATTTTGGAGAGATTTAAAATGGAAAATAGCAAGCCTACCCCAACACCAACTTCAATAGGTTTGAAGTCAAGCAAGCAAGATTGTAGTAGTTATGTAGATCCAACTTTATATAAAAGTTTAGTTGGAAGTTTGATGTATTTAACAGCTACTAGGCTAGACACTATGCATGCAGTAAGTTTGATTTCCATATTTATGGAAACTCTAAAGGACTCCCATTGGCAAGCGAGAAAGAGAATCCTAAGGAAGTTTGGATGATAGGAAGAGCACTTCCGGATATGTTTTTCACATGGGTTCAGGTGTAATCTCATGGGCTTCTAAGAAGCAACACATTGTTGCTCAATCTACAGCAGAGGCTGAATATATAGCAGCGAATGCAGCAGCATGTCAAGCTATTTGGCTAAGAAGGATCTTGGCAGATTTGAAGGAAGAACAAGAGGAAGGAACCACAATATTTTGTGATAATATTTCCTCAATAGCATTATCAAATAATCTAGTGTTGCATGGAAGAAGCAAGCACATTGAAATCAGATATCATTTTATCAGAGAATTAGTTGAGAATGGTGAAATAAAAATAGAGTTTTGTAGGTCAGAGTAGTAGCTAGCAGACATTTTCACCAAGTCATTGAGCATTGCAAGTTTTGAGCGCCTAAGGAGAAATCTGGGCGTAGTCAGTTTGGATCAAGCATGATCTTGTTTGTCAGCTCAAGACAATGGGGGAGTGTTGGATTTTTAGAATCAAATTTGATTGTCTTTAGCCTCCATATTTGACTTTATTTTTGATAAAGTTATTTTCTGATATTTTTGTGTGGACTTTAAACTAGATAAATTCAAATCAAATTAGATTTGGAAGATAAGGTCAAATCAAATTAGATTTGGAAGATAAGCTCAAATCAAATCAGATTTGGAAGATAAGTTCAAATCAAATCAGTTTTGGAAGATAAGTTTAAATCAAATCAGCTTTGGAAGATAAAATCAAATCAGATTTAGAAGATAAGATCAAATCAGATTTGGAAGATAAGTTCAAATCAAATCAGATTTGGAAGATAAGTTCAAATCAAATCAGATTTGGGAGATAAGATCAAATTAGATTTGGGGAAATTTGATTTCATCTATGGACTTCTTCTCTCTTCTTCTTGGACAGAAAATTTCTTATATAAAGGGAAGAATATCTTTATTCTTCCATAGTGAGAATGAATGTAAGAATTTTCTTTTATATGCAGCAGCAATTAAAGTTTTTTGTAATACTTTGTTTTTATCAGAGAAGTGAATGATTATTCTGTTAAGCAGTGATTGCTTCAGATAATCTTGTAAGAGCATTGAGCAACTCGTGAATGTTTGTATGCAGCCCAAGATAGCTGTAAGTTTATTTTTATTGTAGAAATGTTTTAGTTTGAATAGAAGCAAGTAGATTCTTGCACATTTCTCTAGCTATTGTGTTTTCCCTATTTTGGGGATTTTGAATTCTTCCATTGCTGAAACAGAGCATTCATTTTGTGCATTTCCTGAATTTAGAATTCTTCTAAATTATTTACAATTAATACATGAAACATTTTCTCACATTTTACGTTGTATATATCTCCCTCAAGTACTTAATGTTTTTTGAGCAAGTCAATTAAATCACATTTCTTAGGATAAGGATAAATTACACTAGATTTTGAGGAAAATGAGGGAATGCTTCCATTTTCTTTCCACTTGTTTTACAGTCTTTATTTTTTAGTAATAATAAATTCATGTATCTCAAGGTCAATTATAAATTGGAAGTTAGCTTATGTCTTAAGGCAAGTTTGGGATCTGATTGATTTATTTCCAGAACATTGCATCTCACACATTCTTCAAGATAAGTTAGCAGACTGTCTGGGAAATTTGGGTTGTGATGAGATAAAGTTTTGAATCTACTAACCCATCTGAAATTCTAGGCATTAATTTGAAATTGAAAACAATTGTTATGAGTGAGTTAGCTACATCTGCCAACTCGTATGATGACACATTTTCTTAATTATGCTGACAAGAGTATGTCCAATCATAAACATGATTACGAACTTCATGCTTTTAGGGCCCGTTTGGAGGTTGGAATTAGACTGGATATTCCAAAAATCTAATTCCGGATAATGTCAATTCCATTTTTGTGTCCATCCAAAAAATTGGAATTGGAATTTTGAAATTCCAATTTTGCCCCGAAATGAGCATTTGCATCTTCCACTCAAATAGGTGGAATTGAAATTTCGAATTCCAATTTTTATAAAACCAAATTTAATATTTCATGAAATCCGTGACTATAAGGATGTATATTATATTGCTATGAGGATATATATATACATATGTGTATATATACATGTGTGTGTATATACATACATGTGTGTGTGTGTGTGTATATATAGATATATATATGTGTATGTGTGTGTGTGTGTGTGTGTGTGTGTGTGTGTATATATATATATATGCACACACATGTGTATGTGTATATATATTCACAAATATACATGTATATGTATATACACACATGTGTTTATATGTATACATACACACATGTGTATATGTGTATATATACACACATGTGTGTATATGTGTATATATGCACACATGTATATGTATATATATATGTGTGTGTGTATGTATGTATATATACACACATGTATGTGTGTATATACATGTGTGTTTATATAAACACATGTCTGTGTATATTTGTGTATATATGTGTATACACATACATGCATGTGTATATATATACATGTGTGCCTATGTGTATTCATGTGTGTATATACACACATGTATACACATATACACATGTGCATATATATATGTGTGTGTGTGTGTGTGTGTACACACATGTATGTGTATATATATAGATATATACACACCATGTTCAAAGAAATTAAAATAAAGAATTAGAATTCCTTATGCATCTTTTATGTCATCTTCCGAGTGAACTAAATGGGAGCCCATATTCCAAAAATCATTTTCAAGATTTGTATCTTCCAGAATTGCAGCATCTTCCAGAATTAACTATATCTAGCATTTAGTATTCCAACACCCAAACGGGCCCTACATTGCTTTGGGATTTGTTTGGATTCAGTGAGGGGATTTGTTAGTGGTGATGCGAGCTGTAGCCATGTCTACTCTCGTCTCTAGTTTTCATGGTGTGGGTCTCCTTTGTGGTGGATTCTAAGATTTGTCCTTTGATTGTCCTTTCTAGCTCTTTAGATGAGTGTGTGGTTCAGTATGCCTGTGGTGCATAGAACATGGTTGTCAGTGCTTCGTTAGTTGTTGGTCATTTGAATTTGCAGGACCCTACTTCAGGTTGGGAATATTTTCAAGGCCCTATTCTGAACTCACAATTGTCACTTGGATGGGGAAGGGAGATTTCAAAAAAGTACAACCCTCAGCCTGGTGAAGTTTTGCCCAAAGATATGGAAGAATAACAATGTTGTGTTATTTTTCATAGTTTTGTGTTCGTATAAGCATTTCTTTTGGTTGAGATGTCATGATCAAGTCTATCGTTGTCACATAACTTTAGCTTGTATAGTGCTATGAATTAATATGTCAATATCATACATATTTGTATTATTCAACCAATATAACTTCATGCTGGTTTTAGTCTTTTATGGAATCATATCTTTTTTTGTTCATGGCAAGGATTCAGATTTTTTTTCTATTTCTTTCTTCTGAGGAGCCTCCTGAACTAGTTTTATATATAATAAAAATATAAGTGTGTCGCCAAGCTTTTTGGTTAAAAAAAAAACTTTAACCCTAACTATAATACTAAACCAAATTAAACCATAATCCTAAAACTAATTGAACACTAAACCAAATTGAACCATAACCCTAAACCTAATTTAATATTATACCAAATTGATCCCTAATCATAATCAAAATCGAGTGAAAACCCTAAACCTAATTAAACAAATGTGAACCAATTTTTCTTTAAGAAAAAGTGGTATGCCACTAATATTATTTATTAATATTATAACATGTTCAAGGGCTCCTTGGGGAAAGAACCAGAAAGAATACTCCAAATCCTGGCTCAAATACAAAGATCATCTGGAGATGTTGAACCAAATTGAACCCTTTAATTAAACTAAATTTAACCATAATCCTATATATTCATCAACCCTAACTATAACACAAAACTTAATTGAACAAGAACCCTAAAAGTAATTGAACACTAAACCAGATTGAACCATAACCCTAAAGAAAATTTAACATTAAACCAAATTTAACTATTGTCCTTAACTAAATTATACCCTAATACTAACACTAAACCAAATTGAACCCTAACCCTTAACAAAATTGAACCTTAACCCTAATACCAAACTAAAGTGAATTGTAACTCTAAACCTAATTAAACTTAAAACCAATTAGAAGCCTAAACCTAATACTAAACCAAATTAAACCTAAATCTAAGTAAAAAAAATAACCTGCACTAAGCTAAGCTAGATACAAACATTAAACCTATATGAGCACTATAACAAATGCAACCCTTAACTCTATACACCTTAAATCAAATTAAAGCCAAATTTTCATGCTAAACCAAATTCAACCCTAACACAAATAAAAATAAGTCATGAACCTACATTAAATTTAAAGAAAATCTCAACATTAAGGCTAATGAATTTTATTCAACAATTATTTAAATTTATATTTATTTAAAATATTAAAATTATATTATATATTTAATTTCGTTGAAGCTATCACTCCCAATGCTACTAGCTATATATATATTTAATAACATATATAAAGGAAGTGGGCATCAATTTTTTTAAATAAAAAAAATTATATTAAATTGAAGCTAGTGTAAGTTTTCTCTTTATTAGTGTTCTTGTAGTTGAATTATTGGTAGTGTAATTATTTTTTTCAACTTAATAGTTTCAATTTTTCAATTACTATAATTATTTTAATGAATATTAAAAAAAAATTTAATGTATAAATTATAATAAAAAATAAACAAATTCATTAATGTAAATCAAATTGTATAGAGATTTTAATTATATTTTTTGTTGATATATTTTAATATTATATTTATTATATTATAATGATGAAATATCTAGGTTTAAATTTTTTTGTTTTAATTTAATTTAAATGAATAAACTTAAGCTAATTATATATAGATAAAAAAATTTAAAATTATGTAAATTTATGCTAATTTTCTAATCTAACAAGTTTTTTCATTTATAGTCATTTCCACACATTTATTTTCAAATATACCATTGCATTTCCTTATACTTCAACTATTTATTACATCTATCTTTACATGAAATTTTATTTATACTTTTTTTTCTCTTGATATTAACACTTTCATGTCTTGAATCAATTCTACCATATAAAAGATCAATTCTATTATGTAAGAGATCAATTTTCTATTGTGTAAAACTAAACCAAAGTTCAAACAATCAAAATTTAAGATTTATCAACTCTCAAACATTCCTAGTTCACATGAACCAATATGATACACATTTCACGTGATTTATTGGTACATTATAGTTGAATGAACATTCATTTATAATTGCATTATATCTTTTTTAAAACTATAATTAACCATTGATTTACCTGCTTAGGACTCCTAGACGCTTATAGAAGTCAACAAATAATATATGATTGATTTAGAGATTGGGAAAAATTCCAGCGATTGAATATTTAAAATAAAAAATACTGAATATTCAAATTAGTGGAGGAAATTAAATCATTTTGTAATTTTTAGGTATTCAACTGCACATCCGAGTTAAATTTTTAGGTATCGATTAATGCCAAAGGAAATAATTTTTCTTGTTGGTCATATGGCTCAGCTCTACTGCACTTTCAATTGCATGTCTACAACATGAAAGAAATTATCTCTTGGATTTTAAGGGAGCCCTTACAGTACGGAATGTATACAACAGCTTAGAGTCATGGCAAGGAGCAGCAACGCCTTACACACTTTTAGGAGCAGCTCTATCTTAATGGAGTGGACATATATCCGAAAGAAGCTTCGAGACATATTACCATTTTATCCAATCTTACAAATCTCGAGTCGAATGGTTGTGGGTTAGGAGGGCAACTTCCTCCCTCCATATGAACGCTTAAATCAAATTTCTCCAGTGTTTTTATTGCTCCTGTTGATCACTTATCCAATAAAAATAAAAATAAAAATTCTAAAATGTTGTGACAAACCCTACAGTATTGTGGGTCTTTGATAATTTAATAATTGAAATTTCATTACTTATCGTCCTCAATTTTTAGATCAGATAACATTTTTGTTTATTTATTATAATTCTGAGGATATATGTAATTCAATCTTTTAGGGCGGGGGCCTATGAATAGAATTTGAAGAGCCATGAAAGTTTGAATCACCTTGAGTCATGTGTGAATAATACTAGTAATTGCATCTTGGTATACAATTTGTACACCGAATATATGTGAAATTTCTTCTTTTTTTGAGTTATTTGTTTGAAATCTGGTAAATATTTTTTATTTTGTTAGATATAAATTTGTAATCAGTGATGTAATTTTTATCATGTGTCATGTAATTTTCTTTGACGACAGACCGTTTGGTATTTTAATTCTATGGTCCTTTGTTAGTAAACCCTTTGCCTTGATTGTTTGAGTAATTTGTTTAGTCATAATGAAATATTTGATTTGTCTGAGTCGTAATGATATATTGTAGTAATGTTTCTACATTGATCAAAGCATCTAATCTTCTTTCAATCCTACGGTTGTCGCATATTTGCAAAGTGAAGATTTATTCATTGCGATCTTGCGACAACTGTCAATGTAGGGGACAATTGCGCAAAGCAACGATTTATTCATTACGATCTTGCGACAACTGTCGATGTAGGGGACAATTGCGCAAAGCAACGATTTATTCATTGCGATTTTCTGACAACCATGGATGCAGGGGACAACTCAACCTTTCTGTCAGGTGGGACCGTTTGGTCTAATTAAATCACAGTCGTTCGATGTGGTAAATCTATCGGTGTACATACACTGGGCTCGGTCACTGAGATGTTTTAAGAGACTGACGGCTTGTTTGAGGAGATTGAAATGTTAGTGTTATTAATTTTTTAAGAGAAAGGGATTTTATAGGAATTTGCAGTGTGTCTATGCAAAATCCGATAGTTAACCTTTGAAAGCCTATTTTTGATTGATAGAGTTCGTAGGCAGGGAAGGAAAATTTTAGAATCCCGTCCTTGGCCTTATGATGGAGTAAATACAATGTAACATGTTACGGAGTAAATAAGAAAATAGATTTTTTAATTCAAATTCATTTAAAATAATAATTAACATTTTTAAAATAATAGGAAACTATTTATTAAAAAATAATATAAGTTTTCTATTAAATATAAATATAATACATTAGTATCCAAATTATTAATTCGGGGTACAGATAAGAATTTAGTAACATAATTATAAATTTTCAATATAGTTTGAAATTAAATATTGAAATAGAATATTTGAATCAATTTTGTACTTTATACGATTGCAAATATTGTAATTGAATGAAATGTTTTGGATAGTCGGATTTAGATGTACAAAACTATCATATCCGAAATCATTTATTTTATTTTGTATTCACCTTGATTGTATTTGTTTTAGGCTCTATTTGGTATTTAATGTGTTAAAAAAAAAAATTGTTAGATTCAATTTGTGTTAATTTAATTTGCTAAGAAAGAATACAATATGACTAAATATTTATTATATAGATTTTTTTTGTTTTATTATGTTTTTGTTATTTATTAAATTTTAAATTTTAATTGTTGAATTTTGCATAATAGTAATTGTAATTTTGTTTTAATAATTTAATAATTTGTTGTTATATAAAAATTTGGAGAATCTTATAAAAGAACATGAGATTTACATATAAGATATGTTTGGTATGAAAATAATTATATCATTGATTATCTATTTAATGAAAAGGTTAATGATTTTTGCATTTATAAGAATAATGAAAATTGGTTTAAACATTTTTTTTATTTTTATAATTGCAATTTCTTTTATGTTTTTGGTATATTGAGAATGAATGATAGAAATAATATTTAATATATTTGAGCTTCTATATTTAGATATAAATATATAGTAAAGAAAATTTAAAATTGAATACCTTTCATCATGAATATAATTAAATGATTTTTGAATTCTAATATATTTGATAAAAAATTTATTAAATTAATTTTAAATTTGAATATAGTTGAAAAAAAAAAATTCTTTTATTTTGAAATTAAATTATAACATGTAAATGAGTTAAAGAATTTTTGTGAGGTATGTATTATTTACAAAATTTAAATATGTTAAATTTGAATATGTTTGTAAAATAAAATAGGAGTTGTTGGGAGTTCCCTTTGATCTTCACTTGTAGATTTATACTTTGATGGATAACTTAAATAACACTTTGACTCTATCACCACTCCAAAGTCTACAAGAAAAAGGGTCAATTAACAAGGATCAAAAGAGATCCTCCTACACTTTGAGCCTCAATGCTCAGGCGGGTGTACCCTTGATTCACTTCTTGAAAGGAATCACTAAATGATATACAACTATATACTCTTTACTGACTGCTTTAAGATTTTATCATTTGAATGTGTGTGTGGTTGATGACAATGAAATGCCTCCAAAGGATGGACCAGTGCCTTAACCTAGGGCAAAGAGTCACCCAATTACATACATCAACTGAAGACCTTAACTCAAATACAATTGAATCCAGGATAAGTGCTTTGCCTATTACCCCTCTCCCTCAAACACATGGACATCAAATTCTTATTTGGTTGTAAACTCACTGAACTCACCCAAAAGACTTTAATCCTAACTTTGTTAGGAACTCAGAGATGACTTCACAATACTCTTTGTTTACCATATGTTAATACACTTTGTGACACTAGCATATATGAGCTCAGAACTGAAACAAGAAGACATACACAGATGCAAGATTGGAACTGAATAGTATTTTCATTAACATATTCAGGATCAATATACAATCAAAGTAATACAAAGATAGGAAAAAAACCCAAAATCCAACTCCTCTTTCAGTATAAAACATCAACAACCAGGGACCAAAAGAAAAATGTTTTGGAACCCTTACAAAATAAAAAATGCTGCAACTTATACTCCCTAGTCATCTTGGAATCCTCAAAGAGAATGCAACAAGCTACGAATGACTTAGGGTTAGGGTTTCAACCACCAAACCCACTGGAAACGGTCACAAATTAATTGCAGGGGAAGAAACCCAGGCAACCAGGAGAAAAAAAATCCTAGATTGATCCTCAATCATGATAATCTCACTGAGAAGGTACTGAGAATCACAGAAACACCCTAAAATGTCAACCTTGCAACACACCTCGAGCACAAAACTGCATAGTACAGACCCTGCAGACGATCAAAGAACACCCTGGACCACACTGCAACAACAAGCACCAGCAAACAAATCAAATATGGCCGTGAAAGCATTCAATTTTGGTCCTTCTGGTCGCAGGAAACCCTCTGCCAACTTTATATCATGGTCGTTAGATCTTTATGTTTCACGGTCTTTTAAGATTTAACCATCATAGGAATCCTGGTTTACATTTAGCGACTACGTGACAATGTCTTTTCTCGTTCACGAAAAGAAAACCTAACTCACCATTTAACCCCGCAAATTAGTGACCAAAGGGACTTAACTCATCCCAGCTACATCTAGTGAACTGGTGACCGAAGGTTTCCGCCAGTTCGCGAAATACTTTATAATACCACCAGAAAGTTTAGTGATTATGCGAATGCTTGTTCGCCGAATCGCTAAAACATTTAGAGAACCGCTGTCATTTCACGTGAACAAGCGAAGCCTTCATAAATTTGTTAGCCACTAAAACTTTATCAGGACCGCCAAAAGACTAAGGCAATTTAACCGAGCCCGCATCAAGAAGATCAACGGCCGTCTGAAGTTCACATAGACCTCCAAGATTCTATTAGATTACACGCCCACCATCGGATGGAGAATCTTCTCCCTACCCTGACAACCCTCTGACACTGGATGAAATCAACGGTTGTCGCAAGATCTTAAGCCTCTGACACACTCGATGAGATCATATGTCATTCGTCGATTCACTGACAAGACCAAGACCCTCTGACACATCTGGAAACCAGGTCCCACTGACAACATTCTGAGTCATTAATAGGTGGACCAATGAGAGACAGCCAAATTTGCACACCTGGCAAGTGGACCCGCGTGGAAAGAAAAGCTACATCACCAGGAAAGATCAACGATCGGTGTAAGATCTCAAGCTTCTGACAAAGCCTATGAGAACTTACGTTGACCGTCGAATGGAGATGTTGTCAGAAGACCGAGGGCAGAAAAATATTAAGCTGAAACATAGAAAAAAAATAAACGCTAAGACTTAGGCTTTTTGGGAAAAATTAGGCGCAAAGGACTATAGGAAAATATTAAAGGCCGCCAGGGTAAAACTTAGGAAAAATTAAAAGGGGCCCCGTCGGACATGAAAACTTAACCGCTGAACAGCTTAAAGGATTTTAATTAGCACATGCAGATTAGGATTTTAAGTGGCCCGAAAAAGTAAAATAAAATTATAACAAGGCCAGGGTTAAAACAAAGGGTTTTGTATGCAACGGCTACATTTTTGAATTTTTGAACCAAGGCCTAAGGCAGAGACCAAGGGAAAAGGGCTAGAGCGATGAAATTTTTTGCACGTGCTAACAGGAGTAATTGTTGAGATTTTTTTGAAAAAAGTATATACAAAATATCCTAAATTTTGCATTAGACCTCACCTTAAGTCTGGAACTTTAAAATATGACCGTTGATCTTGACTTTAAAATATGAACATTAACATTGTTATTAACCAATTTGAAAGGAGAAGCAGACCCAATTTTCAAGAGACTGATAGTTCTGACCCAATTTCGGCATACATACACTGGGCCTAGTCAATGAGTTTTTTGCAAGAGACTGACAGTTTTCTTTTTATCTGATGGTTCTCACTAATCCGCAAAGAAAACATTTATTCATAGAGATCTTGCGACAACCGTTGATGTAGGGGACAACTCAGCCTTTCTGTCAGGTCAGACCATTTTTTCTAATTAAATCACAACCATTCGATGTGGAAGATCTATTGGCGTACATACACTAGGCCCAGTCATTGAGTTTTTTGCAAAAGACTGACAGTTTGCTTTTGATCCGACGGTTCTCACTCATCTGCAACAAACATGTATTCATCATGATCTTGCAACAACTGTCGATGCAGGGGATAACTCATTTGTTGCATAGTTTATAACAGACCAACATGAACATATGGTGTTGCAAGGCCCAAATGGGCAGGAATGGGAAATGGAATTATTGGGTACAGATAAAAAAAATTGGAATTTGGGCATGGTTGGGAAAAATTTGTCAATTTCTATGGCTTGCAATTAGGTGATTTTGTTGTGATCAAGTACATAGCTAAGTCTTATTTCAAGGTTCAGATATTTGGAAAATTTGGTGTGTGAAAAATACCAGTGCAAAAAACAAACATTGGTCAGATGAGAGATGCCCTTGTATGAAAATGTGCAGTTTGAATCAACCAATGAGCAATAACTTGATAACATGAACATTTTTATTAATCAATTTCAAAGGAGAAGCAGACCCAATTTTCAAGAGATTATGAGAAGAAAAATAAAAAATGGCTAGGGTTGTTGAATGAATGACCTGCAGAAAAAACTTAAACTTTCCTGTTATAGCAATCCTCTTAAGATTTGGAATCGTATGCTTACTTTGAAAGTTAAAATAATCTCTGTAACTGACAAATCAAATATACTCTATACTTCTAGAAAAGACTTTTTCTTACCAAACAAACAGGATTTCCAAACCAGTCATCAAGTTATTGCTCATTGGTTGATTCAAACTGCACATTTTGGTACAAGGGCATCTCTCATCTAACCAATGTTTATTTTCTGCACTGTTATTTTTCACAAACCAAATTTTCCAAATATTTGAACCTTGAAATAAGACTTAGCTATGTACTTGATCACAAAAAAATCACCCAACTGCAAGCCATAGAAATTGACAAATTTTTTCCAACCATGCCCAAATTCTAGTTTTTTATCTGTACCTAATAATTCCACTTCCCAAGTTTTTTGCAAGAGATTGATAGTTTGAAAAATTAGATATATCAGTACCGTTAATTCAAAAATCCAATGGCCGATGTTAATTTTCCTTCCAACTAGACGCAAAGTGATAATTTATGACTGAAAGAGAAATCGACAGTTGTATATCAAGTATTTGAACCTTATTTACTTTTCATGCTAGAAATCATCATCTTATGTTTGAAAGAACTTGTACATTTGCAATAATTATTTTGTGGTTATGTTGCATTGATCTCATAGAGTAAATAATAAGATGCAGTTCCTATTGCCTTGTTTATAGTCATCCTATTTGGCCATAAGGCTAATAATATCTTTGAATTGAATGGCTTCTTATTTTTGTCCACTACTCTTTGAAGTATTTTAGTTAATTTTTTGTTACGGAACTCTGCCTGGCCATTTCATTATGAACCACCAAAATTTGTGGGCAATTAAATGTGGTTAGAATGTTGTGCATTACAAAATCTATTACAATTATACTATTGGGTCTTGTAGGTGGGAATGCTTCATCCTAGTTAGTAAAATAGTTTGTTGCTACCTGTTTTATTACGTATTTTTAGTAATCTAGGCAAATATAAATTATAAATTTAGAATATTATTAATTTTTTTCAATTGTATGAAATCTAATATGATTGCAAATATTATAATTCAATGGTATGTTTTGGATTTTCGGATTTAGTTGTTAGTGACTATTAAATTTGAAATTGTTAGAGGTAGTTTGAGAAAAAAAGGTAGTAACCTCAGAGGGTAAACAACTGGTGTAGTCTATTGAAGAGAAAGTTGTTATAGAGATAAAACAAAGAACTGTTAAATTAAAGCTTCTCAAAGAAAAAAAGAATCAACCCTAAACCTAAAGGAGGGATTGCTTAACCTGAAAGAATGAATAACTCATTTATGAGTAAAACTTGAATAGATAAATTTTTTAATGACAAGAATAAGTATTACAAATTTTGCATGATCGACCCAACCCTGATTGAACCGGAAAACAAAAGATCCTTTCCATTTCTTTACCATTCATAAATCATTCAGAATTCTTATTGCTGTGACTACAGACTTGGAACAAGTTAATAGGTGGCGATAGAGATTAGAAAGAGGTGGCAAATGAAGACAAAGGCACATAGAGAATTTTGCATTATGTATTTGCTAATGTGGCACCACTATAGGCAGAGTGTCCAACAAAAATAGTCCCCATTGTTGACAACAAAATTTTTTTGTTATATTGATAGTAAATTCTTAAATTGTTTAATGTTGAAAACCAAAGATTTATTTAGTAGTATATCTTAAGAGTAAGAACATTTACACATATTCGCAAACTATAAACATTATATTAATTTAGAAATAACGTAGAAATGTATATAAAGAAATTAAAATCTAGAAGACACACTTTATATAGGACAAATTTAAGATATTTTCAAGAACAAGTAGCCTAGCGAGGAGAAAAAAGTCATCAAGTTTGGATTTAATAGTCACTCCCAACTAAATCTGCTAATTCAAAAGTCCTAGGGTTTGGAGAGAAATATAGTGGATCAGTATTGTTGAAGGCTTCATATTCTAAAAGGAATGGATGTATATTTTACCAGATCTTTTTATGTATGTTGACATTCTTATACAAGTGGGTAGGTTCTATGATCCAGTGAGAAGAGGTTTCAGGGATATATATGGGAAGATCTTCATAAGTATTATAGATGATGATATCAGAGAAGTGTTTTTATTAAATGACCCCTATGTTGGTTTGCAAAATATTGACTTTGATTAATTGATCAAGATCTATGAAGCTAAAATACAGTATTTTAGGTCTGCTCCTTTGCGAGATTTATTTGGTAAAGTTGGTACCCTGTGTATGATTGGTGGAATTACACGAAAAGCCTATTTGGTTGGATCTTTTTTATTTTTAGGGAACTGGGTTTGTATTAATCGTTAACATATATTTTAGGTCAAGATGAGGTTACAAACATGCCTATTCATTTAATGTTTATAATGATGCAAATTTTACATCCTCATCTTGCACCGATTTTTTATTTTGCCCCTTATATTGTTGAATTGATTGAGCAAGGTCTGATATGAATATAGAATATGAAGTTAGAAAAACCATTTGGTTGTTGTTCTATGTTAATGCACATGTTCTTGTACAATGGTGTAAAACTTTTGAGGGAGTTAATGGAGATAATGAGAGAGAAAAATGGTGAAGTTCTATTACAGAGTTGTCTTGGGACATAAGTAATGGTAGGTATGTTATGTTTGACAGGAATTTTTCTTCAAGGTTAAGGTGAGTAGTGGTCATAGATAACCCTAGAATTCATACCCAATTTTTTAGGTTAATTAGAGAAAAAGAATAATTGTACCTATTGTTGTACAAGGATGTCAATTTTTTGAGGAACATAATGGAGATAATCAAAGAGAAAAATTACGAAGTTTATTAGTCAAATTATGAATTACAAAGTTGTCTTGGGATAGAACTGATGCCATCTATGTTTTGTTTGATAGGAATTTTTCTTCAAGGTTAACGTGACTAGTGTTCCTAGATAACCCTATAATTCCTAGCCAATTTTTGAGTTTAATTAGATCAAAGTAATATGTCAAGGATATTACCATAGTTCTCAATTTTGGTGATATACTTTTATACCCAGTGTCTAGTTTAATTTGACCAAAGCAATATAAGAAGGATATTACCATAGTTTACAATTTTGTGATATAATTTTATACCTAGTGTCTAGAGTTTTTAGAGTATATGGAAACAAGGGAGTTCCTTATGTGTTGCCTTATCAAGTTGCCTTGAAGGTGGGGTTTGTAGAAATTTGAAGGCAGATAGGTGGTCTGCAAGAAGTAGCCTTAACCAATAGAGGAAGAGGAACTATTTTTCCTAGTATCACAATAGCATTCATGTTACTGGATAAAGATGAAAAGATAATGTAGCAGTAGGAATTACTCAATCATGATTGCAAAAAATAGTATGTGAAGCTACTACTTTAGATGATGATGCATTACAGGTTGTAGTAGCATATAATTCAAAATCTGAAAACTTCACTATGGAAGAATCTAGGCAAAACTGAAAGCAAAATAACTACAATAACTAATGTATAAAAATCATAGACATTAATGCGATAAAAGTAATAGTCATTTTAATAACTTCAAATAGATATTTATATGTGATGTTATTTGATACAATGATTTTAATTTTTGATGTAAAAGTAAATGGAGTGGTTAAATTGAAATTTACATATAATCTTGAAGTACATAATAACAAAGTCTATGATACCCATGATCTTTATACTTGCGTTTGTTGCTGCCTTCTTTGACTGCTATATTGTTCCATTGTTGAGACTACATCGAGCATTTCTTGTTCCTCTAGTATGGTAATATTGTCATTTCTTACCATGCAATATTCATGATTTTTTTTAATTTCCTTGATTTGTTTAGTAATGCTTTTTGTGTCTTCTTTTACAGTTGTGATTAAGTCTCCAATTGCAATCAATTTGTAGATATATCCTTCCTCATATGTTTCTATTCTTCTGATACTTTTGTAAAGGACTGTCAGTTGATTTGATAATTCTTAGATTAAGAGCTTCTTTACTATCCATATCTATTACTATCTGCAATATTTTTTCTTGTGTATTATATGTTCTTTGCTATTCTCTGAGCAACTGAGAGTCTATCTCGATTATATCTTTGTATTGAATATATATTTTTTAATAACTAGCTAGGCAGTCGATGAGGCCCACACTTGTTGAATTGAGGTATTGTATCCATTCTAGTGCGATTTGTGCCATTTTGTCTTCATGTATCTGCTTGATAATTTTTTCACTAGAATGAAGTGCTGGATCAAAAATATCTTATGTTTGATTTGATGTTAGGGAAGAGATAGGACCAAGCATTTTCTTGATGTAATCAGATAGATGATTGACAATAGATTTGAGCATGTTCTTTTCATCTTTTAATTGTTCTAACCTGTCTCTTACCTCTTGATGTGTGAATTCCCACATATCAACTATATGATCATGAAAAGAAGGTCCTATGTCAATTTGATTGACATCAAAATCTGCTACATTGAGATCTAAAAGTTGTTGTCCTTTTTTGGTTCTACAACTTGTATTATTACATGCCCTGTTTCTTGATGTTTTTGAAGAGTAGCTAGTTTTCCTCTTTGTTTTTTTTCTTTGAACTGTTAGTTTCATTAATGATTTGAGAAACTAAATCTTGAGGAGGAATTTTATCCTCTCTTCTTTTTCTTTTTCTTCGTATTGTTTCTTCTAACCATGAAGGAGTGGCTAGAATTTTTTAGGCAGAGGCTAAACTTTCAATATCAAACAATTTTCTGACTATTGTAGGGCTTTCTATTTCTTGAGATGAACTTTGAAATTTTGGTACTATATTTTGATTACATGTTATATATGGTTGAATAAATTGACATATTTAAGTTGGTGGATCTTCATTGAAAGATTGGTCTATTGTACTTTGTTCTAATTGACCTATTTCTTCTTGTTTTGTATTGTCTGGTTCCTGTTGAGTATCCATGTCGATCAATGGAAGTGAACTATTGCCACAGGTGTTGGTTATAGATCTATCTTTTTCTAGTGGTTGATCATCTCCACCTATGTTTTGTTGATTGGACTAAACTATTGTCTGCATTGTTTCTAATGGTAGTTGAGGTGATGTTGTTGTTTGAGCTTGTGTTGATGATTGCCCTTCTGTTTGCATCGTCTCTTTTGTTTTTTTCTTGCACTGTACCCATCTTTTTGTCCTTTTAATTATCTGTTCCATTCTGTCTTCAAGATTATCTAATTTCGGTTCTTGAATTTGTAGAGGTTGCAAAGCTATCCCTTTTATTTTTGTCAAATAATGATTGGAAAGCATATTAGATTGAACATCGTATAATCCTTCAACATCTATTACAATATTATATAGTTGAACCCGTTCAATTGTGAGGCGGGACCATGGTCTTTCTCTCATTTCAAAGTCATCTTTACAATTAGCCCTGAAATCTTATAATGAAGGTATGTGATTAAAATTAGGGCCTAGTTGTAGGTTTTCTTTTATATAATTGGAAGGGTCAAAATGATGCCTAATAACATTATATTCATCAAATTTATATTTATTTTGAGATGATTTGATGAGATTCATTGCAAAACAACTAGAAAAGCATGTATAAGTTCCTATGGAAATTGGAAAATGAATATTTGTTTTATGTCATTCATTGCATTTGTTGTTGACCTCGATGATTTGTCTACATAACTCTATCAAAACCATTCTATCATCTGTATATTTTGGCAATTTGAATGGAAAGCCATCGAAAGCTCCGATCTTGAAATATGTAAATGTAGGATATTGTGTATAATAGCTTCCAAATTGCATTAGTGTTTGTGCGGCTGCATCTGGTAATCTGCGTTCTGGATAACCTTGAATTTTATGACATATCTTTATTGTAAAAAAATCATTAATCCTTCTATAATGTGCAAAGTTAGTTTGGAATTGTATGCAAGGGTAGAAATCATAAACCTAGATATGTTCATCATAGTCAGTAACACTAGGTAGGTCATTTCCTATATGTTGACATGCTACGGCATAGATGAGGTAAGATGACATTGCAAATTTGTATGAATGCTTTACTGAGACAAGCATTTCAATAAGTCTATCACTTACTAGTTGTGCCCAATCTATATAAATATTGTCTTCACATATAGATTGCACAAGGAAATACCAGCATTCTTCAAAATTTAGGGCTTATTCGCTTCCTCTGATTCTGTGCAGAAGTACTAGAATGTCTACAATCTTTTTTTTAAGATTTGTTCCATATAGGGTTTTCGGTAATTATGAACTGGCTGCTCTGATGGTTTCAAACCATTTTGTTGAAATTATTGCTCACCATCTTGAGCTTTTCTTGTTAAAATTTGAAGCTGCTAGAGAGAAATTCCATTGAGAATATTGTTATCTTGAAGGTAAACCAAAGAATTTGTGTATTGAATCTCTGTTCAAACTGATGACAACTTTGTTGTTTTATTTTTTATTTCTCTAGTATCTAGGTCAAATCTTTGAATGCATTCCATAATGAGCTCTGGTACCTGAATAGAAATTGGAAACCCTGTAGCTTGTATTAATCCACTAGCAATGAGACTTTGTGTAATGGGATGAACTGGTTGTGAATTTATTCTTCTGTGTAGATCATTTAAATTGTAAAAATGCAGGTTTGTATCTGTGATTTCTTTCCATGCACTCTCCATTCCGTCAAGATGATCATAAATATTCAGTTTGGTAATCATTCTATAAAGGGTTATAGATTGCAATGCGGACGTTTGATAAAGTGCTTATTTTGTTGCAATGATGGATTTATTGGTTTTTATCTGTTTGGATGGAATGATGTATACAATATTTGCTATACATTTGGTGTTGAAAATATTTATCAAGTTCAAAGAATGATGTGATAGATAGTTGGCATTTAATAATTTTAGGTGATAATTTAATAGTCATAAAAGATTTGAAAGGTAAATGGTATTAATGTTGTTGTTGTTGTTTTTTAGGACAATTATTTTGCCTTGTAGATATATATGGTATATGTATTAAATATAGAAGGTATTAGTAAAGTTGGTGTATTGAACGGTGTATGCCTTTATTTTCTTTTCTTTTTTATTAGCGTGTTTACAGAAAAACTATCAAGGCAATAAGTTTTGTGAAATTAGATAGTCGATATTGTTCTTGTTCTTGAAAATGTGTTAACTATGTCATAGATTTTTATGTTTATAATATTATATTCTTTAAAATATTGTAATAAAAAATAAAAAATATTGTAATAATAAATAATAAAATAATTGATTTTATCTTTCATTTATATGATTTTTGGAAGTTGTGTCTATGGTAGTGCGGTTGTATGTGTGGTGCATTTTTAGCCCCATTCATTTTTACATTTTCCAAGTTTATTTAAAAGACTATAATTAATATATTATTTGTATATTTATATTTAACTAATTCAAATATTTATATTTATATTTATTATTAATTCAAAATAACTAATTAATCAAATATAAAATTATAGATATTTTTAATCATTTAGATTAAATTTTACTAATATATTATAATTATTGATGATTAATAATTAAATAAAAGTTAATTATATGTTGATATTAATTTAAGATTATTTATTTAATTTAAAAGTGTAAATTATTATTTATATTACAATAAATATAAATATTTATATTTATATATAAATTACTATTTGAAATGATAATTTAACAAAAATGTTATCTAATAAATTTAAATTTTTTAATGATATAATACAATTTTATTGATTCTTGATTCATTCAAAATTCTAATTAATATAAAAAATGAGGCTTCAAACTCATTAAAAAAAATACTCCCTCTTTAATGTTGACTATAATTTCTAGTTTGAAATTATCATAATATGTAAATTTTGAATGTAATTAATATATTATATGTAATTAATATTTATACATTTAAATATATTTTTGGTAACACATAGGAATATTTATAATCAACTTACAATAATTAATTAAAAATATAAGTTAATTTAGTTATAATATAATTTCTAAGGAACATTATTTAAATATCAATAGTATATAGTTGTTAAAATTATTTTATTTTATAGAGATAATAATATTTGTAAATTTTTTTAAACTTAAATTATTGAGAAATGAAGAGAAGATAGTTTGTCAAATTGATATGATTTATTGTAAATAAGGGAAGTTAGTTAAAGGGAAATTAATTTTGATTAACATGGATGATAATGTTTACAAATTTCAAAAGCCTCATTGGTTTTGTAAGTTCTTATGAACCTCTACTCATGCAACATGGATGTCTCATTCAAAAATTGTAGTTAGATGATAGTTGTCCCTGTGAACAAGATGTTTTTCGTAGTTGTAAATTTTTATTAATAAATTATTTGAATATAAAACCTAATTATAACAAATATTATTCTTTAAATATAAAAAAAAATAAAGTTCATAAATTTAAAATTTAACTATAGTATATTTTCCAATAATCAATTGTTACTTAATGTTAAGTTGAATTGAAAATTTAAATTTAAATTTAAAATATTGATAAATTTATAACATTATAAAAATTAGAAAAAAATTGAATGTATTGAATACGAATTTTTAATTAAATAAAAATTTTATTTAATTTATAATAATTTAAGAATTTAAAGAGAAAATAATATTTAATAAATATTTATAATATTTGATTTTATTAAATTAGTTAATGAATATAAGTCACATAAATTTATAATCTACAAATATATATAATATATTTTAAAAATAATAATAATAATTAAATTATAATACATTATCTATATTTTAAAGAAATAATGTAATATATTTCAAAAAATAAGAATAAAAATTAAATTATAATACATTATCAATATATAATTTTACCAAAATATAAAAGAATTAATATTTCTTATATACCTTATCAATAACTTGCTAAAAAGTATTACAAATTTAAAAAAAAAAATTGAAACTAAAAAAAGATAACATTACTGGGATATCATCTAGATATGATAATATGTGATACCTTTTCACAACACTCTACAATGGAATTCTTTTCAACAAAATAAAATAAAATTTCAACAAACAGAAATGAATTCTATCCATTTCCAAACTATTCTTAGAACAATTAAAAAATGTTGTAAATATCTTAATGGAATATGGCATAAAACATTAAATGAATCTTCACTAAGAATAACAACAAGTGTTGGAGGACGAGAGAATGACATGAAAAGTTAAGTCGGTCATAACATAACACTGAAATAAAAGAATTTAGGGCAGACTTAAAACATTTTCAAAATCAAGAACACTGCCAAGGACAAATTAGTGAACAATTTCGGATTTAGTAGTCTCTAAGAACTTAATCCAAAAATTGAAAACATTCCATTCAATTGCAATATTTGCAATGATATTTTATTTCATAGAATTGAATAGATTAATAAAACATCATTATAATTTATTAATATTGGAAAAAATGTAATCGCTCTTGAAATTGCTATTTTTTATTGAAATCATTGAAATGCATATCCACATTTATAAAAATATTTACATTCTGTATAAAAAAATTGATATCGTGAATTTATTTATTTTTTTACAATACGATTTACGCAAAAAAGATGTAAATCAGATATTTTAATAAGAATGTATTTTTTGCCAATTTTGAACAACTTGCCATATAAAATTGATAATCTGTTGTTCCGCTTATGTTGTTTCCAGAACTATATGCTTTAAGGTACCTGAAGAAAAACATATAGAAAAACTAATATAAAACAGTGAAAATATTGTAATTATTTTTTATGTTTAATAAAAAAATATGATAGTAAATACCTAATTTTTTTGTCAACATGCAAAATTCTAAACTATCTTTTGTGTTTGTTGACATAAAGTGCGATGGTGTTTGGGATAGTAGATTGGCATGCTTAATCAAACTTGATTTTGTGTAGAAGCTTGATAATTCCAATTTTTCTTCTTGATTTGTACACAGACAGAACGTTGTTGTTGTGGAAAGACAACTGGAAATATTGATACGACTTCAATTTTCTTATATTGCCTGATTTCTTTACACAAAATTAGCCATTGATTTTTTATATATTTTTTGTAAGCATGTTTGTCAATTGACATGGGCCATCACAGAAAAGGAAGAATATCTATTTTTTAACTATCCCCTTTGTTTACAAAATAGTTACTGTAGTCAAATCCTTGACCAAGATGTGTGTATTGTAGCAAGAAATTTAGTCCGATAATCAAATCTTTAGGGAAAAGAGAGGTCATGACAAAATGAACAATGTGAACATTTTCTCCAATTTCTAAGCCCCAAGCCATTAACATAGCAGCAATATCAGCATTTACCTTCCATCGATGAGTAGCATTGTGAAATTCTTCACCTAATGTCCGTTGAACTACTTGCACAACAGAGTTAGTCTTGCAGAGTAATAAGTCTTTTAAATATATATGGTCTACTCTTCCAAAGAAAGCTATTTGTTGTGTGCTAGTTTGAAAAGTAAATGTAGCTTCCATTGGTAAATTTATTATGTGTTGTAATGATCTTTGCAAGGATTCATTTTGTTGTTTATCCTTTTATAGTAATATTAGCTTTTAGAAATATAGGGCTTTATATAAGATTTCGAAGAGTATTAATTAACGGAATCTTTATTAGATTTTCTACGAATGTGCTTTAAATGTTTCGTCTGTTGTGAGTTAATTTTATGTTGAATATCCATCTCATCTTATGTGAAATCTGACACACTTAATTTATGTAATATGTGGCACACTTAAGAATTGAATAACATAATTATAAATTTTGAATATATTTGAAATTAAATATTGGAATAGAATATATTTTTTTGAATATTGATGTGACACGTTGTAAAATTCAAAAAGTAATTCGTATATAGATAGATAATTTTACAATATATCTAAAATTCTTACTAATGTTTTGAATTTTTAATTATAAATTTATAAATATATAAATTTGTATAGGATTTGGAAGAGTATTAATTAACTAAATCTTTATTAGATTTGTTACAGATATATAACTTTGTATAGGATTTGGAAGAGTATTAATTAACTAAATCTTTATTACATTTGTTACGGATGTACTTTAAATGTTCTGATTGTTGTGACTTAATTTGATGTATAATATCGATGTCATCTTATGTGAAATCTGACACAGTTAACTTATGTTATATGTGGTATAGTTAAGAATTTAGTAACATAATTATAAATTTTCAATAATGTTTGAAATTAAATATTTAAATAGAATATTTGTATTAGTTTTGTACTTTATACGATTGCAATTATTGTAATTGAATTAAATGTTTTAAAAAATTGGATTTAGATGTACCATATTAATATATCCAAGATCATTTAGGTTGTCTGTTCAACTTGATTGTATTTATTTTACGGTCTATCAGGTATTTAATGTGTTAATGATTTTGTATAATATTTTGAAGAGTATTTATTAAAGTAATGAAATCTAGATATTTTTGTTGTTACACAAATAGGAATCATGGAATGAAAGTCTTTTTTACAAGTGGAAGTCATTGTCTGTGGATTTGTAAATCTAGGAACTATTTTTGGCTCTTTAGTCAAAGAAATAGAAAATTGATCTTCTCCTATTTATAAATTTGGATCTTTTCAACTGTATGAAATATAATAGAATTTCAAATATTCTAATTCAATGGTATGTTTTGGATTATCGGATTTAGTTGTTACTGACTACTAAATCTGAAATTGGTAAAAAAAAATTCCTCGGAAGGTTTATTGTTCTTCAAAATGTCTTGAGTGTGTCCTAGATCTTTGTGTTTTCGTGTTTGCAATTATTGGATTTAGAATAAATAAGAAACTTAATCCGAAATCATTTACTTAACTAAGCTTTCGGCGTTGATCAAAGTAGTGAATCTCCTATCAATACAACAGTTGTCACACATCTACAAAGAGAAGTTTTATTCATTGCGATCTTGCGAGAACCATCGATGCAGGGATCAATTTAGCATTTGTGTCAGGTGGGACCATTTCATCTGATTTAATCACAACCGTTCAATGTTTTGAATTGTATGAAATATAATATGATTTCAAATATTCTAATTCAATGGTATGTTTTGGCTTATCAGATTTAGTTGTTATTGACTAGTAAATCCTAAATTGTTAAAAAAAAATTCTCGAGAGCTTTCTTGTTCTTCAAAATGTCTTAAGTGTGTCCTACATCCTTATGTTTCTGTGTTTGCAATTTTTAGATTTAGAGTTAATGAGCTACTTAATCTGAAATCATTTACTTTACTAAGGTTTCGATGTTCATCAAAGTAGTGAATCTCCTTTCAATCCAACGGTTGTCACACATCCACAAAGTGAAGTTTTATTCATTGCTATCTTGCGACAACCGTCAATGCAGGGAACAATTTAGCATTTATGTTAGGTGGGACCATTTCGTGTGGTTTAATCACAGTCATTCGACGTGGAATATCTATTGGCATACATATAGTGGGCCCGATCACTGAGGATTTCTAATAGACTAAAAGCTTGTTTATAATCTGACGATTATCGCTTACCGCAAAGCAAAGATTTACTCATTGCGATCTTGCAATAGTCATGGATGTCTCTTTGAGTCATAAGTTATCTTTGTGGGTCCAGTTGGAAGGAGAATCAACATTGGCCATTGGATTTTTAATCTAATAGTACCTATATATCCAATTGTCGAGTGGGGTCGGGATGGTATAGTTTTTAGTTCATCATGGATTTCATTTGATGTAAGGGTTCTCGTATGATCTCAAAGAGAAAATGCATGAAATTTTATTCATTGTGATCTTACAACAGCCGTCAAATCTCTTTTAAGTGAAGATCAATAGTCATATTTTAAAGTTGGATTAAATTTGGTGTGAGAGCGTATTTACCCGTTGAATGTAGAGAGTTTGAATTTGTAGAGAAGTTATGGCCTGATCATGTGGAGTAAATTGGCAGGGGGTTGTTGTTTTCGATGCTAATATATCATTGATTTTCTTGTTTGCAGAAACATAAAGTCATAGAATTTGCAGAAGCATGGGCAAATAAAATTGTGTAGAGAAAGTTACTGTTTCATGAGGAATTTATGAGATTGGTTAGTATCTTGTGAATTTTTATCCCTGCTCAAATCTTTCTAGTATTCTATTAATTGCTTTCATTATCATAAAGAATTGTAAACCCTACTATGGCACCAAGAAGAGAATTAACTAGAAATATTGAGTACAAAGATAGGGGTGTGCATGAAGACCTCCTGCAACAACTTGATCGGTCAACCACTAACACAGTCAAGGAAAAGGGTTTAGTACCAAAGGAGCCTAGGATTAAAATAGAAGACAGCTTGTATGACAAAGGAAATTACATGAGAGATGCTAAAATTGACATCACTAGTTTAGGATTATTCAAAGTTTGGTTTGGCCAAAGACATGCCCTCCCTCCTACTAGCAATGTGTGGAAATTTGATTTAGGAAAACTTGTGCCAAACGTGTTCATGGACGTAGATATTATGATCCAGATAGCATGACATTATGATCAAATTACTAGGGTTGTTAGGGATGCAAAGGGAAACCTTTTAATCAGTATTTCAGCTGAATAAATTAGAAGCATTTTTAGATTAAGTGAACCAAGTGGTGACCTGGAAAGAATAGACTTCAATGAATTAAGACAAGTCTATAATGCTCAGAAAGATTATCTCAAGAGCGGTCCTTTGAAGGAAATCTTCAAAAAAATTGGGGGTTTGATCACAGTGGGTTAAAGTACACAGGAACCTTTCAAAATAGATTATTTTAACCAAAGGGAAAAGGTTGTATATTTTTCATTATGCCAAATTTTTGGAGAAGATGTTTAGGAGAAAATGCCAATACACCTTATGTATATGATGGTTCAAATCTTGCACCCTTTCTTGGCAGTTACCTTTGACTCTGCTCCTTTCCTAGTTGAATTAATTCATGAAGGATTAATAGGAATCCAAAAGAGTAAAGTAGATAAACCTTTTTGTTGGTATTCCCTGTTGATGTACATGTTTCTATATAAGGGTGCAAGTTATTTTGAAAAGGAAATGGACCTAATGAAACAGAAAGATGGTGAGGAAATGCTAGTGCAATTATGGAATCTCAACATCACTTGGGATAGGAGTGAGAACAGTTTTGTGAATTTTGATAGATGTTTTGCATCTAGGCTTAGGGCTTTGTTATTTGAAGAAAATCCAAGAATCCCAAAGGCCTTAACTAAACTTATCAAGCCAAAACAATTTGTTAAAGATATCAAGATTGTGCACAAATGGGGTGATTTTATTTTCTATCCAGTGTCTACTGTAATCAAACTATATGGTTTTAGAGGAACTCCTTTTATATTGCCATAACAAGTCCCTCTCAAGATTGGGGTTGCAGAATTTCTAAGACAACTATGGGATTTACAAGAGAATGCTCTTACAGGAAAGGGAAGGGGAACTCTTTTTCCTACTATGACAATAGCCCATCAGTTTGTAATCACTAAAGGTGGATGGACGCATACAAATGAAATTTTGAATTCATATCACATGGCTATTTCAATTGCTAGGACAGCAGATCCTGAGGGTTTTACAATGAGATGTTCAAGAAGAGAACTAAATGTGCCTTGATAGATCATATTTTTAACTTTCCTGAAGATATCATTAGAAACATTTCTAACATACTGGAATAGGAGATTAGGAAGGAAAACTGGCTAGTATATAAAAATACATTAGACTTTGTACAATACTTTGTCAAGGGCTATGATCCCTTAAAAGAGTTTACCCCTTTTGAGAAGAAAGTTGAAACTCTTATGTGCTAGTTTGAGGGTATCATCCAAAGCCTAAATGAAAAGAAGGAATAGGTCATGCAAGTTGAGCCAGAAAAGGCTAGGTCTATGTTGAGTAAGCCTATTTTTACAGGATGTTATCCCTGGGTAGATATATGGTGCAAAAGAAGATTGGATATAATGTGGTTATACGATAACCAAGCAAGCAGGAAAAAACAACAAGAAGAGATGGCATCCCTTCCACGTCAAAGGAACTAGAAGTGCATGACAAAACTGATGAGATACCAAAATCACCACAAAATCAAGAAATTGAAATTGATTTTGATTCTTTACCTCCAGAAAAGAAGTAAAAAATAGAAGAAAGGCCTACACATGTTGAGGATGAATACTCTCCCTCCCAATCACTTCTAAACCTTATGGATCATCAAGAGGTAGTAGAGCAAGTACAACAATTGGGTGGTGTAGGTCAAATATGTATGACCTATGAAGAAATAAATGGAGTGCTAGAGTCACCAAAGGAGCCTCAATCAGATCTAACAATAGGAGAAATGGTTGGCAAAGAACTGGATCCCATAATTAAGCAAGCATGTGACGAATTCCTAGCAGATGATGCTTTTGTTAAAGCTAGGTCTTTCATGAAATTTTTGTGGAGATTGCATATAAGCCAATTCAAGGAAACTAGTGAGAAAAGGCAGGAGGAAAACCTAGAAAAGGACCTCAATAGCATAGAGGATGAGGTCAGAAAAGAAATGACTGAAAGGTTTGAAAGGGTCACTCCACAACAAGGAAGAGAGTTGGTAAGAAATTCAGGGGTACTCATTCTACCAAAATGGGATATTGTTGATGTAGTACTCATAGATGTTGTTAGAAAAAAGACTACACCAACTCATAAGACTAGAGAAGAAGCAATCAAGGGAGTGACTTTTACTGATGACCATCAAGCCTTGGTTATGTGGTCATTGAGGAAAAATCAAAATAAAGAAGGAAAATAGATTGGCAGGAGTGATCTTACAAGTAGCCTTGTAGTAAAAAGGGTCAGTGAGACCTCACTGATTGAAGCAACATGCATGATCATGGCAACAACCAAGCTTACAAAAAAGGTGGCAGAGAAGGAAGTGAGGGAGAAAGAAGAGCTTACATTAAGGCTAGAAATGGTGTTAAAAGCCTATGGAGAAATGAGACAAGAGATTAGTGAAAAGGATAAAATAATAGCAGATTTAAAGAAAAGATTAGGGGAATAGGGACCGATCCAGATATCAGAGCAGTTGCAGATTTCTTCCTCTCATGCTATCCCTTCTTCTTCTTCTCCTATAATTGAATATCTCGTTTCCCCTTTACCCCCTGATATGAAGGATGAAAACATAATACATAAAGAGAATTTGAAATATGAAAAGAGGATAAGGGACACAATTTTGCTATTTGTTGTAAATGTAAAGCCAAAAGAAATTTATAAGATTGGTGAACAATTATCCAACATCTTGATTTCTTTTAAGGAGGAAAAGACCATTGTCAAACCAAATTTGGATAAGTGGGTTTCCAGAAGAAGTAAGTTAAAGTCATTCTACTCTTTGATTAAAACTCAGCAGATTATCAATATACAATTAACAAATACATATAAGTTTGTTAAAAACATACTGGAGTTTGAAATAAAGAGGGAAAACTTAGAGAGAAAGGCAGAGGTTCTCAGAGGAAGATATTTCTAGGATAGTTTTGAAATATTTCTCGGTCTTTTAAAAGAAGATGGAACCATAGAAGACAAAGAAGGATGGTTAAGACAAATTGATGATGAAATGTCAATCAAAAAAGTACAATTTTAAAAATAGAAAGCAATATTCCCTTTGTCTAAACAATTGAAATATTACAAGATGCTAGGGTACATTTTACAACCATAAGGAATGAGGTACATCAGGTTAAATTTGATTGGGACAATTTGATACCTAAAAGAGATGAAGTACTCGGTTTCCATTGGCCAAATGAAGAAATTTATACTTCTTGGGAAGCAGCATATTCTTTAGAGAATACCAAGAAATAAGAGATATCGACTGAGGGTGAAACAGATGGTATTTCTTGAACTCCTTAAAGAAAAACAAACTGTACAAAAGATTTCATATAGTTGAAGCAAGCACGGATGTTACATCTGGCAGCATTTGAACTAACTTTGTGAATTGTTACAAAATTTGGCTGTCCAAGTCAATGAACAACTTTGTAAAAATGTAACAAGAAAGTTTTATAAATCTTGTTTGTAATATTATGGTTGACATTATTTTGTCTTTTGTAAAGGGATTTGAAGCTTGTATGCAATCCTTTATTTTTATAAAAGGATTATCAAGATCATTTTGTAAGTATCAAAACTTTAGCATTTGATTTACAAGTTTCTGAGTCTAGGATACAGTAGACTGTATTAGGCCAAGCTTTTTATAAGAGAAAGTATTACTGGTTGAGTTAAATATCCAAATAGTTTGCATTTTAAAGCATTTTTTGTATACATGAAGATGATCATAAAACTTCAATATATTTGTTTATGTGTCTCATTTTGTAATGAAGATGTTGGGCAATCTTTTTCCTATAGTTGGTCCAGTCATCTTTGAACTTATATTTGGATCTAACCAATCCTTAAAACTATAGATGTATTTGTTGCTTTTGAAAGCATAAATTCTATTTTGGGAACCAACATAAGTGAAGGTCATTGATGTATTTTTTGATCGATAGTGGTGTTAGAAGCTGATGATAGATTGTTGTTATCTTTTATTCTTTTGATTTTGGCACTTAGCATGAAAGTATTGAGCGATGAAGAAGATATTGTGTTTGCTTAATCTGCAGTTCTGGCTAGTGACTATTAAATCCAAAAAGGTTTTTTCACGCTTGTTGTATTATTTTTTAACTTAATATGATTGGAAATATTGTATTTCAATGGAACGTTGTGGATTAATGGAGTTATATATTAATTAGAACTAATTCTGACATAGTTAATTTTTTGTTTTTACGTTGATTGTATGTGTTTTAGGTTATATAATTTTGTGTATTTTTGAAATTTATAATGTTAAAGAGATGAATAAATTATGTTTGCAACTATTGGATTTTGAAATGGAAATGTACTTTATCCATTATTTTATTTTCTTAATGTGATGTAGTTTTTTACGTTGTATTGTGTTGTACTTAAATTTTTTCTACTAATTCAATTTTGAAATATCGATAATTTTTTAAGGCAAATAATTTTTTGGTATTCTCCTTGATTGTATTATATCAAATATAATTTACAATTTTCTGTTGTTGATGTTAGATGGCAGTAAATCTGAAAAGTGTTTGTTATGGTTATTTCATTATTTTTTACTTTTGTATGCAACCTAAAATGGTTGCCTAGACTTTGGGCCCCATTCTTCAATTTATCAATTTCCTGAATCAATGCTTTGCAATATTTTCAAATTAAATCAATTTCCTTGATCAAATCCTAATTCTATCATTTATTTGATTATATTCTATGGATTAACCATTTTATCCTAAGTCTTTATTTAATTAAAAGAAATTCCCTCCCCTTTTATTAAATAAAAAGCCCCCACTTACCTCTTATCCTAAGTTCCACAAATAAAGCATTATTCCTATTTTATAAAAAGAAGAAAAGGTCTTTTTGTCTCACATGGGGCACAAAAGTCAACACTTCTTTCTCATTGGAGGAGATTAGTGCACAAGGATTGATCCCACTTTCAAACTCCACCCTTGATCAAATCTTTTGACTCTTATTCTCCATGGTCCATTTATCTTTAAAAGGAGAGCTCTTTTCTCATTCAAAGGATCTCACTCTTGATGTTAATGTTGTGCTGGAGGTTTTCTTGGTGACTTTGGAGCTTTGGAGAGCTTGTTTCATTTTAGTCTTCATACTTGCATTATAGCTTAGTTTTCATGGCATTCTTAGTTTAGTTTACTTTCATATTCTAGCTTAATCCACATAGTTTAATTAGTAAAGGCTTGTAATACTCTCATTTTCATAGCATAGTTGCATTTTTGCATTCTCATTCTAGCATAGTTGCATTTTTGTATCAATTAAATCACACGCCTTTGCTAGGATCATACACATGATCCTGTCATGACCTCCTTCTTCCAAACATTTTTCATCTTCTAAGTCTTCTCATTCTTCTTCATCTTCCAATTCTTAACATGACTCTTCTAGACATTATTTGCACTCTTCATTATCCAAGTCTTCTTCCTCCACTAGGTCTTCACTTTTCTCTTCTTCATGATCTCATTCCTCTTCTAATTCTCCCAAGAGTCTTACTCCTCGTCTCAAGACATACCATAATGAGCAATATGATAGTCCTTCTGATACATCTTCCATGAAGAGTGACATGCCCATCTTTGATGACTATGATGATAGACATTGTAGTGATACCTATGACACCTCTATTCCTAAGAGTACTCCTAGTCATGTGCTCGTGCTTATTGGAAATGGGTCGTCACATTGGATAGATCATGATGGTGATCCATATGATTCATATTTTGAAAGAGACTTTGATGATTTTTGTGAACAATACCTAGATGATATATCTACTTCACTTGAGGAAGAGAAAGCTCAGCATGCTGATTATGAATGTAAATACTATAAGAATCTCTCCTCTAAGAACTCTCATGCTGAAAATAAAGATTACACTCTCAAGAAAGATTATGTTAATGATATACCTTTGTCTTGTGATGGTTCCCTTCCATCCTCTACTTCCTCCAATACCCATACATTTCCTAAAACTTCCAAGTCTTTCAAATCTTTCACAAATCCTTCATCCAACAAAGTTCCTAATACTTTTCATGCAGTTCCCTATAGTTATCCTCAAGGGCTACCTCTTAAAGAAACTCAAGCTAACCTTCACTTGGCTGCAAATACTTTCAATAATGCTAAACCTAAAGAGCCTAAGCCTTTATATGCTATAATGCCTACTTTATCTAGTCCTCCACCATCTCTTCCAAAGTCTTCCATATGATTCCAACATGCTTCCTTGTCCTTAGAAGTGGCTACATGTCAAGAGGACTCTAAAAATGATAAAAAAAAAGAACATAAAGAAAGATCAAGATCAAGAACCCTCCATGTCATCCAATCCTTTTCAAGATGTCTCTTATCCATTTCATGGTTCTTTTGATCCTGTACGCCCTTTCTTATTCTTTCCACCATGTCTTAAGTCTTCTCCTAAGCAAGATCAAGCTACTACTTACACCATTGAGCTTATAGATAATCAAAATAACCTTACTACACTTGCACTTTCCAAAGATGATACTTCCATTAAGGTTATTAAAAATAGTGTCATTACTTTCAATGTTAAGCCTATTGAAAATCAAGAGAAAATTTATACGCTTATGCTATCCAAAGCTCCTTGTTAAGATCAAAGTCTTCCATCTTCTTGTTCTACCACTCCATGTTCTCTTTCACTTCCTACTCTTCCTAAGTCTTTGCAAGCTTTGAACAATCCTATCAAAGAAGTTGCTCCTATTCAAGATGTTGATGATCCTATTGCAAATCTTAATGCTCACTCTAAAGATGTTGATGTCCTTGGTTTTCATATAGATGTTGATGAACTTATTGATTATCCTTTTGTATCTTCCACATCCATCCTTGGACCTGCTCCACCAATACTAAGGGCTTCACATCTTCCTTCCATCCTAGGCCCTTATGTCCCTTCACTTTTCCCTCCTAACTCTCCTAATTCATCATCTATCTTAGGTCCTTATGTCCCTCCATCTCCTATCTTTCATCAAGATCAACATAGATGCATACCCTTGAATCCTTTTCATCCACCCACCCATCTAAACCAATCATATCCTCCTCCTTCCACAAGTCCCAAGTCTTTTGGAAGTAACTTAAATGTTCAATACAAGAAAAAGAAGCAATACAAGAATCCATTGAAAAAAGAAGATCACCATGTCTCCTCTAATTGACATGGAGGCATAAAGTCAAAAGAGATATCTAAGAAGAAAAATACAAGACAAGTATGGGTTCGAAAATCCATCATTGAAGATATTCTCTCTAAATCATCAAAAAGAAATGAAAAGCCTACGGCTATATGGATTCCAAAGTCTCTCTTGAAAGAGTCTAATGTTGAGAAACAAGCGAAGTTGACATTCAAGCTTCCAAAGGCTTCCACTTCACCTTCTTCCAAAAACATTATTCCATTCCATGCACCTAAACCGCAACCTCTGCTATCCATTCACCATATCCCTTCACGTATTCCTTCATTCACATTTCCTCCATCCTCTCACCACCCTTCAAGGTGTGTGTTGATGTTGATCTTGCCTTCCTTTCCATCTACCCTTTCAAAATCCTTCCATTCATTATCCTTCTACCTTCTATTCTTTTTCCTCATTTTCCTATTCCTCCTATCTTCCAACCTCACTCGCTTTACATATAACCTTATCCTCCTTTTTTCTCTTCCATATTCCTTTCCCTATCAGTATCTTTGAGCATATTATTTTAAATCCTTTTCATATCATGGTTTATCCTTTCAAGGATCATTATCTAAAAAGCTTGCCTTCTTCAAAAAAAAATTAGAAAAATGAAAAAAGAAAAAAAATTGAAAAAAAATGAAAATGTGCCTTGGTGAAAACCTAGAAATAGGCACCTTGGTAGCAAAAGTAAAGAGAAATAAATTCATCCTATGGTGAAAACCACTCCCTTATGGTGCCTTGGATAAGTATCATGATGAAAACTTGGAAATCAGGCATCATGCGTAGTTCTTCTACACATTTCATCCATTTTGTCTTCTCTCTTTGATCTTGACAATATTGGTGATCTGATTTATGAAAACCAGATTACAATACCTGGTGTGATACCTGCAGTATTGTAGAATTCAACACAAAAATTGAGAACAAGATTGCAAACCAAAAATTATCTCCATTCTATTCAAAATTGGAGTTTATACAAGTTGGATGGATCCCAAGGGTCACACAAATCCCTTGGAATTGAAATGAAGAGTCATCATAATGTTTATTACAATTAAACTATTAAAACTATCAAAATTTATCAAAAAACTAAACATAAAATTTAGGTCCACTTGGAGAAGGCATAAATTTCTCATCCTAGCTCTGAATTACGAACCGTTTGATGCGTTGGAAAGGTATTCAAATAATCTTGAATGAAATTTTGGAAAAAATAGATTTCAGTATTTTCCCACTTTAATCCTGATCATTCCTCCCCCCTTAAGAGGCAATGGGCCCCATTGCACTAAGCTGCTGCAACAGATGAGGAAATTGTTCTTCAATTTGTTCCTTAGTAAACCACTTGCCTTGATGAGAATGCTGACCAGCTCGAACCACCCAATACAAAGGAATGTTCTAATTTCTCAAAGTCTTTAAAATGGCTTCAGTAACATGGTCACACTGGACTGGATCAGTAGTAGAGGGATTTAACTCTGCAGCTTGAATGTGTTCAATAGCTTGGGAGATATCCAATAAAGGAGGAAAATAGGGTCTCAACAATTCCACATTGAAAACTGGATGCAGTCCCAAAAAGGATGGCAAATTAAGTTCAAAATCATTCTCACTAACTTGTTTCACAATAGTGTATGGTCCATAATGAAGAGGATGAAGCTTCCTATTTGGTCCATGCAGGCACTCTTTCTGAAGATGTAACCATACCTTGTCACCAACCTGAAACTGATGAGGAGTTCTATGTTTATCATGTCTTTCCTTATACTTTTGATTACTCTGCTCCAATATCTCATGAACTTGTTGTTGTAGGTGTCTAATGTTATCAATGAATTTTTCTGCTTTATCTACCTCCTTGTCACCATTCAATGGACTACTAGAGTGTAGAGATGGTATTGCTACATCCATAGGTGCCAATGGCTGGTACCCAAGAGAAATGTCAAATGGACTATGCCCTGTAGTACTATGGAGTGCATGGTTGTAGCTGTGTTGCACATAGGTTAAGCTTTCATCCCATGTGTGAGGATGTTTTGAATGATACATCCGTAAAATATGAATAATCATTCGATTCACCACTTCTGTCTGCCCATCTGTTTGGGGATGGAATGCTGTGGACTTTGTCAATTTTGCGTCCATTTTAGCCCATAGTGCAGACCAAAATTTGCTGATGAACCTGCTATCCCTATCAGAAATAATGGTTTTTGGCAAACCAAAATGAACCCACACATGTTCAAAAAATAGCTTGGCAGTATCTTCTGCAGAAATCATCTTTTTACATGCCACCATGATAGCCATTTTAGAAAACCTATCTACCACAACATATACACAATCATGCCCCCGCCTGGTAGTTGGAAGCCCAGACATAAAATCCATTGAAACAGACTGCCATGGCTTATCAGGAATAGGTAATGGTAAGTATAGACCCAACTTACGATTTGTTGGCTTTGCAATTGCACAGGCTGCACAAGCTTGTATATGTGAAATGATATCCTGCTTCATTTTTGGCCAATAGAAATACTTTTGAAGGATAGCAGTAGTCTTACCAATACCAAAATGTCCTGCAACATGACTATAGTGAGCTTCCCATATCATTTTCTTCCGTTCTTCGGTGGGTACACATATGTGACCATTATGGCAAAGAAACCCATCCTGCAAGTGAAAATCAGAGACAGATTTTCCTTCTACCAAATTACTATAGATGTTAGCAAAATCAGGGTCAGTACTATATAGTTGTTCCCAAGTGGATGATTGATGACCACATGAATCCAACACTATTGTCAAACCTGCAATTGGAGGCCTACTCAAACAATCTGCCACTTTGTTACTGCTTCCTTTTTTATGACGAATGTTGAGGTGAAATTGTTGTAAATAGGCTGACCACCGTTGATGTCTATCATTCTGTAGCTTCCCTTGTGTTTGCAAGAATTGGAGTGGTTTATGGTCTGTATGTATAACAGTTTCCTTTCCCAGTATATAGTGTTTCCATTGTTTGCAAGCCTGAATAATGGCATACAACTCCTTATCATAGGTGGGATACCTACGTACTGTATCAGAAAAAGTTTCACTGTGATAGGCAACAGGATGCCCATGTTGTGTGAGTACCGCACCAAGAACATAATCTAATGCATCTGTTTCTATCTCAAATGCTTGGTGTAGATCTGGAAGGACCAATACTGGTGCTAAACATAGTCTTTTCTTTAACTCCTCAAATGCTTGTTGCTTTGCCTCTGTCCACTAAAATTTTGCTTGTGCTCCACCCCTTAGTGATTAATTAAGAGGCCATGATATGTGTGAGAAACCAAACACAAATCTGCGATAGAAGTTGGCTAAGCCCAAGAAGCTGCGAAGCTCTGTGAAATTTTTAGGGGATGGCCAATCTTGGATTATTTGAATCTTTGCTGAATCAACATGAACACCCTCAGTGTCAATGATATACCCTAAGTATTGAATACTCTGCATACCAAAAGAACACTTCTCAATGTTGGCATAAAGTTTGTGTTTTTGCAGAGTTGAAAGAACTTGTTCAACATGCTACAAATGCTCAGACCAAGTCCTGCTAAAGATGAGTATGTCATCCAAATAAACAACTACAAAAGAATCAATGAATTGTCTAAGCACATCATTCATCAATCTCATAAATGTGGTTGGGGCATTTGTTAGGCCAAAAGGCATGACCAACCATTCAAACAAACCTTCCTTAGATTTAAATGCAGTCTTCCACACATCTGCTAGATCAATTGGTACTTGGTGGTATCCAGACTTCAAGTCAACTTTTGTAAAGAATTTAGCCCCCCTAAGTTGGTCCAACAAATCATCAATTCAAGGGATTGGATATCTATTTTTAACAGAGATTTTGTTTAATGCTCTATAATCAATACAAAGCCTCCATGTCCCATCTTTCTTTTTAGCAAGGACAATTGGACTTCCACAAGGTGAAGCACTTGGATGAATGTGTCCTTTCTGAATCAACTCCTGAATTTGTCTCTTAATCTCATCATTTTCCAAAACTGACCTCCTATATATTGGCTCATGTGGTAGCGGTGTGCCTGGGATTAAATCAATAGAGTGCTTGACTTGACAGTGTGTTGGTACGCCCACTGGTGGTGTAAAGACACTGTGATATTCTTTCAAAATTTTATCCATCTGATTTTGTTGATTCTCTATTACCTTAGTATGTGTATTAAGAACAACTGACTTTGTTTGTTCAGGGTGAATCATGAGTACAACAAAAGCTCCAGTTTGAGCAATCAAGCATTTACATTGTTTAGCACTAATTAAAGAAGCAGTTTGTGTTGGACATACCTCTGGTATTCGATACCTCTTCCCACCAAGCTTGATTGTAACACTAGGTGGCCTGGACTCATACACCCCATGCCTCTGATACATGTATGGCTGCCCCAGCAAGACATCGCATACATCCAATGGTGCTACATCACATATCACTTCATCCTTGAAAGGCTTGATTGAATATGGCAAATGACATTGTTGATTTATTTGAATATCTTGTCCCTCATTTACCCATCCCATAGAGTATGGTTGTGGGTGTCTTGTCACTTTAAGATTTAATCTTTTGACTATCTCCCTAGAGATCAAATTCTTTTGACACCCACTGTCAACAATAAAATGCAAAGGCTTTCCATCAACCCACATTTATGAATGAAAAAGTCTCTCTTCATCTTCACGGGGCAATACTTTAGTAGTTCCAACTACGGCATATGGGTTTGCTTCTATGATGGAATCATTCTCCTCTTTCTCAGAATTATCTATTGGTGATGATTCAGGTTCAGCTTCCTCTCCTCGTATTTCTGTCATCAAATTTTTAATACTTCGACAATCCTTTGTATTATGGGTTGGGGAGTTATGCATCTCACACCACATTCCTGTGTTTGTCTTTTTAGTAGACCACCATGTGTTCTTGGGTGAATTTGAATGAAGTTCCTTGGTCACCTGTTTTCTTGCAAATTTATTGCCACCTTCAACCCTTGGCTTGTTGTTTGCAAAGTAGTCCCTCTTCCCTTTTTGCTTGGATTTTTCTTCAATTTTTGTAGCATATTTATAGGCAGTTGCCAATGTCTCAATATTTAAAAATTCCATCTCTGTTTGAATATACCTGTGAAGTCCACTCCGATATTTCAAAATTTGATGCTTCTCTGAATCATTAATACCGAGTTTTGCTGAAAGTGAATGGAATGTATTAGTGTAATCTTGCACAGACTGATCCCTCTTTTGTCAAAGAAGTTGCCATTCTATGTATTTTTGTTCATATACATCCTCCGGGAGGTAAGCTTCTTTTATGTATTCCACAAATTCTCCCCATGTGGGCTTCTTATCAAGAGATATTATAAAACCATCTTCATGAACTGATTCTTGTTCTTTATTTGCTACTCTGGTTTCCCATGCTAATTTCACATGGGTTTTAGCTTTGAGGAGATCAAATTTTATCTTTTCAGTATCTGAGAAATTATTTACAAAAAAGTACCTATCCAACTTTGATAACCAGTTATCAACAACTTCAGAATCGACCTTTCCTTCAAAATTCAGGATGTCAAAATTGACCTGCACTTTGAAAGGGGTATTTCCACGAAATGATGTTTCAGATTCAGAGGGTTTTTGCTTCTGTAGGAGGTGTGAAAATTGACTCATCATCTCCTCTTGTTGCTTATTTAAAGCTTCCTCGACCAACTTCTTAACATCATTGTCTGACATCTTCAATCGTATGCGTCTCAAAGGTGGGTATTTTGACAAATCTTGTGTATCCAATCCTAATCTTTGGTAGGAAGACCTTGTGTAAATTGGCATAAAGGAGCGTTCCCACTCTGATACCACTGATCTGATTTATGAAAACCAGATTACAATACCTGGTGTGATACTTGCAGTATTGTAGAATTCAACACGAAAATTGAGAACAAGATTGCAAACCAAAAACTGTCTCCATTCTATTCAAAATTGGAGTTTATACAAGTCAGATGGATCCCAAGGGTCACACAAATCCCTTGGAATTGAAATGAAGAGTCATCATAATGTTTATTACAATTAAACTATTAAAACTATCAAAATTTATCAAAAAAACTAAATATAAAATTTAGGTCCACTTGGAGAAGGCATAACTTTCTCATCCTAGCTCCGAATTACGAACCGTTTGATGCATTGGAAAGGTATTCAAATAATCTTGAACGAAATTTTGGAAACATTGATGATCCATCATGTTTCCAAGCAGCATATTTGCCCAGAAATGCACCGAAGACCCTCAAAATTGCAATTTACTAAAACATATGAAATTTTGGAAAAATTAGATTTCAATATTTTCCCACTTTAATCCTGATCAATTGGCCTATGAACAAACATTTGGCTATCTTGTGAGCTATCTTACGATGATCTTGTTTTCATTCTATTCACGTTTAGCCTTCATATTTATTTTCCTCCATTCATTCTAGCCTTTTGCTATCCTTTTCCCTTTTGGTCTTGATCTACTAAAAAAGAGTAAAACACAATGCTATGAAGCCTCTTGACATGTCTACTCCTTTGGACTACATCCTTTCCTTCTTTTTAATTACACTTTTATGACTTATCCTATGCTAGCCTTTCATTGCTTGTCCAAATGTGCTTTATATGACAATTTTTCCCTAGCTTGGGTACTCTTGAGGAGTTTTCCCTTGAGGATTTCTTCCTTTCCTTCTCCTTCATTCTCTTGTCTTCCATCTCTTCCACTAGCTTGCCAATCCCTCTTGTTCACCACTTTGCTAGACATTGGGACTACATGATGTGATCTTGCTTAAGAGTTTGATGCCCATTCTGTCTGGTGGCATCCTCTATACATATTTGTTGATCTTGAAAAAATTCCATAAAAATTCATATATGATGCTGAAAAAATCGTTAAAAGCATATAAAGTCCTAAAAAAATCAAAAAAATCAAAAAATTGCAAAAAATTCAAAAAAATAGAAAAATAGCCTTGTTGAAAACCTAGAAATAGGCACCTTCGTAGCCAAAAAAAAAATAAATCTACCAAGTGGTGAAAAACTAGAAATAGGTGATACTTGAGGCTTTTGCACACCTGTTTCTTAGCATGCGTCCTCAACACTTAGCCTTTCTCCATCATGCCTTGTCCTTGTTGCCTTGGTTTGGAATTGGTCTTTGTCTTTGTCTAGAAGGCATAATTGTGTTAGTTTTGGTCTCTTGGATGCGTTAGTCTTTAGGACAACTTGCAAATGGTTTTTTCCAACACCTCCCTAACTATGTTTTTCAACACTTCCCTAGCGTCAAGTGTTCCTCAACACTTATCAGATATCCTACCCGTAGTCTAGAATGATACGATATTTCTCACTGGAAGATGCGATACTCAAAGTGTGACTTTATGACCTACACACACACACTTAAACACTTGACTTGCTGAGACTTTCTTGACTTTATTTCTTTTTGTGTTGTCTATGATGATTTCTTTGATGAGTGTTCTCTCCCTAATAATTTTTGATGATGCCTAGCTAGAAGACTGGGGGCATGAGGACATGTTTTATCTATTTTCTATCTGTGGGTATATTTTGTTGATCCTAACTATTATGAGCATTCATGATTGTTCCATTTGACACTAGGATCTACACTGTATTATCCTTGATTGTTTTCCGCAAGTGCATGCTTGTAGTCATCTTGACTTTCTTGTGTCTCAATGTGAGCATAATCTTGCAATACCAAACTTAGGGAACCTCACTGCACTAGTCATCTTGACCTACATGTCTTTGATGCTTAGGTGGGATTCCCACATCCCTATCTGATACAAATCATATTTAGATACACATGGTTATACTAGTGTGTATTGTATGATCTTGCGACGCTACCAATAAAGCTTGATGATGATTATTAGAGTCTAATGGCTTTGTGACCTTGCAAGTAAACCACTTTTCATAGTAGCTTCCATTCTTAAGTTCATGTTAGTTTAGTTTTTCATCTTGCATATGTTGAGAGCTCTCCTTTTATCTTTCTTTTGGACTTCTAATCAACTATGGTCACGTTTTTATCTTCATTTTCTCATCTTCTTTCATGATCTCAATCAAAATTTCCTATCTTAAGTAGTTGACTGATTTTGAGGCATTCTCTTTCTTGAGGCAAATTCTCTTTCTTCTCTCCATTTCTTTCCAACTCTAACAAACTTTGATCTTCCATTCTCTTTTACCCTACTTATTTTCTTCTAATTCAACCTTGGGGCATAATCTTTCATGCTTGATTATCTACCTTGGTTCTGTGATCCTTGTATCTTTCATCTTACATCACGAACCTTATCTTTAGTTTGATTTGATCAAATTTATCAATTTACTATTTCTCCTCTATCTCTTTTTTATTTCAATCATGAGGGGGCAGTACCTATCAAACTTCAATCCTTGATTCAGCTTTACCAAACCTATCAATCAAACCTTGCTTGAGATTCTTATCTCTTATCTGAGACTTGACAATTACCTATTTACAGGGGTATTGGCCTTGTCTTTTTCAATCATCTTATCTTTGTCCTGATGTGTTCCCATCCATGGAACACACGTCTAGGTTGTTTTGTGATCCCAAATTGATCTCACATTAGTCAAAGAGGGGAAAATGTATGCACACTAAAATGGTCACCTAGACTTTGGGCCCCATTCTTCAATTTATCAATTTCCTGAATCAATGCTTTACAATATTTTCAAATTAAATCAATTTCCTTGATCAAATTCTAATTCTATCATTTATTTGATTATATTCTATGGATTAACCATTTTATCCTAAGTCTTTATTTAATTAAAAGGAATTCCCTCCCCTTTTATTAAATAAAAAGCCCCCACTTACCTCTTATCCTAAGTTCCACAAATAAAGCATTATTCTTATTTTATAAAAAGAAGAAAAGGTCTTTTTGTCTCACATGGGGCACAAAATTCAACACTTCTTTCTCATTGGAGGAGATTTGTGCACAAGGATTGATCCCACTTTCAAACACCACCCTTGATCAAATCTTTTAGCTCTTAATCTCCATGGTCCATTTATCTTTAAAAGGAGAGCTATTTTCTCATTCAAAGGATCCCACTCTTGATGTTAATGTTGTGCTACAGGTTTTCTTGGTGACTTTGGAGCTTTGGAGAGCTTGTTTCATTTTAGTCTTCATACTTGCATTATAGCTTAGTTTTCATGGCATTCTTAGTTTATTTTCCTTTCATATTCTATCTTAATCCACATAGTTTAATTCGTAAAGGCTTGTAATACTCTCATTTTCATAGCATAGTTGCATTTTTGCATTCTCATTCTAGCATAGTTGCATTTTTGTATCGATTAAATCACACGCCTTTGCTAGGATCATACACATGATCCTGTCACGACCTCCTTCTTCCAAACATTTTTCATCTTCTAAGTCTTCTCATTCTTCCTCATCTTCCAAGTCTTACCATGACTCTTCTAGACATTATTTGCACTCTTCATTATCCAAGTCTTCTTCCTCCACTAGGTCTTCACTTTTCTCTTCTTCATGATCTCATTCCTCTTCTACTTCTCCCAAGAGTCTTACTCCTTATCTCAAGACATACCATGATGAGCAATATGATATTCCTTGTGATACCTCTTCCATGAAGAGTGACACACCCATCTTTGATGACTATGATGATAGACAATGTAGTGATACCTATGACACCTCTATTCCTAAGAGTACTCCTAGTCATTTTCTCATGCTTATTGGAAATGGGTTGTCACATTGGATAGATTATGATGGTGATCCATATGATTCATATTTTGAAAGAGACTTTGATGATTTTTGTGAACAATACCTAGATGATATATCTACTTCACTTGAGGAAGAGAAATCTCAACATGCTGATTATGAATGTAAATACTATAAGAATATCTCCTCTAAGAACTCTTATGCTGAAAATAAAGATTACACTCTCAAGCAAGATTATCTTAATGATATACCTTTGTCTTGTGATGGTTCCCTTTCATCCCCTACTTCCTCCAATACCCATACATTTCCTAAAGCTTCCAAGTCTTTCAAATCTTTCACAAATCCTTCATCCAACAAAGTTCCTAATACTTTTCATACAGTTCCCTATAGTTATCCTCAAGGGCTACCTCTTAAAGAAACTCAAGCTAACTTTCACTTGGCTGCAAATACTTTCAATAATGCTAAACCTAAAGAGACTAAGTCTTTTTATGCTATAATGCCTACTTTAGCTATTCCTTCACCATCTCTTCCAAAGTCTTCCATATGATTCCAACATGTTTCCTTGTCCTTAGAAGTGGCTCCATGTCAAGAGTAACCTAAAAATGATATAAAAAAGAACATAAAGAAAGATCAAGATCAAGAACCCTCCATGTCATCCAATCCTTTTCATGATGCCTCTTATCCATTTCATGGTACTTTTGATCCTGTACACCCTTTCTCATTCATTCCACCATGTCTTAAGTCTTCTCCTAAGCAAGATCAAGCTACTACTTACACCATTGAGCTTATTGATAATCAAAATAACCTTACTACACTTGCACTTTCCAAAGATGATACTTCCATTAAGGTTATTAAAAATAGTGTCATTACTTCCAATTTTAAGCCTATTGAAAATAAGAGAAAAATTATACGTTTATGCTATCCAAAGCTCCTTGTTAAGATCAAAGTCTTCCATCTTCTTGTTCTACCACTCCATGTTCTCTTTCACTTCCTACTCTTCCTAAGTATTTGCAAGCTTTGAACAATCCTATCAAAGAAGTTGCTCCTATTTAAGATGTTCATGATCCTATTGCAAATCTTAATGCTCACTCTAAAGATGCTAATGTCCTTGGTTGTCATATAGATGTTGATGAACTTATTGATTATCCTTTTGTATCTTCCACGTCCATCCTTGGACCTCCACCACCAATACTAAGGGCTTCACGTCTTCCTTCCATCCTAGCCCTTATGTCCCTTCACTTTTCCATCCTAACTCTCCTAATTCATCATCTATCTTAGGTCCTTACGTCCCTCCATCTCCTATCTTTCATCAAGACAAACATAGATGCATACCCTTGAATCCTTTTCATCCACCCACCCATCTAAACCAATCATATCCTCCTCCTTCCACAAGTCCCAAGTCTTTTGGAAGTAACTTAAATGTTCAATACAAGAAAAAGAAGCAATACAAGAATCCATTGAAAAAAGAAGATCACCATGTCTCCTCTAATCGACATGGAGGCATAAAGTCAAAAGAGATATCTAAGAAGAAAACTACAAGACAAGTATGGGTTCGAAAATCCATAATTGAAGATATTCTCTCTAAATCATCAAAAAAAAATGAAAAGCCTACGGCTATATGGATTCCAAAGTCTCTCTTGAAAGAGTCTGATGTTGAGAAACAAGGGAAGTTGACATTCAAGCTTCCAAAGGCTTCCACTTCAGCTTCTTCCAAAAACATTCTTCCATTCCATGCACCTAAACCGCAACCTTTGCTATCCATTCACGATATCCCTACACATATTCCTTCATTCACGTTTCCTCCATCCTCTCACCACCCTTCAAGGTGTGTGTTGATATTGATCTTGCCTTCCTTACCATCTACCCTTTCAAAATCCTTCCATTCATTATCCTTCTACCTTCTATTCTTTTTCCTCATTTGCCTATTCCTCCTATCTTCCAACCTCACTCGCTTTACATAAAACCTTATCCTCCTTTTTTCTCTTCCATATTCCTTTCCCTATGAGCAACTTTGAGCATATCATTTTAAATCCTTGGCATATCATGGTTTATCCTTTCAAGGATCATTATCTAAAAAGCTTGCTTTCTTTGAAGAAAAAATGAAAAAAAATTGAAAAATGAAAAAAGAAAAAAAATTGAAAAAAATTGAAAATGTGCCTTGGTGGAAACCTAGAAATAGGCACCTTGGTAGCAAAAGTAAAGAGAAATAAATTCATCCTATGATGAAAACCACTCCCTTGTGGTGCATTTGATAAGTACCATAATGAAAACTTGGAAATGAAGCATCATGCCTAGTTCTTCTACACATTTCATCCATTCTGTCTTCTCTCTTTGAACTGGACAGTATTGGCCTATGCACGAATATTTGGCTATCTTGTTAGCTATCTTACGATGATCTTGTTTTCATTCTATTCACGTTTAGCCTTCATATTTATTTTCCTCCATTCATTCTATCCTTTCGCTATCCTTTTCCCCTTTGGTCTTGATCTAATAAAAAAGAGTAAAACACGATGCTATGAAGCCTCTTGACATGTCTACTCCTTTGGACTACATCCTTTCCTTCTTTTTCATTACACTTTTATGACTTATCCTATCCTGGCCTTTCATTGCTTGTCCAAATGTGCTTTACATGATAATTTTTCCCTAACTTGGGTACTCTTGAGGAGTTTTCCTTTGAGGATTTATTCCCTTCATTCTCTTTCATTCTCTTGTCTTCCATCTCTTCCACCAGCTTGCTAATCCCTCTTGTTCGCCACTTTGCTAGACATTGGGACTACACGATGTGATCTTTCTTGGGAGTTTGATGCTCACTCTGTCCAGTGGCATCCTCTGTACATATTTATTGATCCTGAAAAAATTCCATAAAAATTCATATATGATGCTGAAAAAATCCTAAAAAGCATATAAAGTCCTGAAAAAATCAAAAAAATCAAAAAATTGCAAAAAATTCAAAAAAATAGAAAAAGTGCCTTCATGAAAACCTGGAAACAAGTACCTTGGTAGCCAAAAAAAAAAAAAGTCTGCCAAGTGGTGAAAAACTAGAAACAGGTGCTACTTGAGGCTTTTGCACACTTATTTCTTAGCATGCGTCCTTGACACTTAGCCTTTCTCCATCATGCCTTGTCCTTGTTGCCTTGGTTTGGAATTGGTCTTTGTCTTTGTCTAGGAGGCATAACTATGTTAGTTTTGGTCTCTTGGATGCGTTAGTCTTTAGGACACCTCGCAAATAGTGTTTTTCAACACCTCCCTAACTGTGTTATTCAACATTTCCCTAGCATCAAGTTTTCCTCAACACTTATCAGATATTGGCCTATGCACGAATATTTGGCTATCTTGTTAGCTATCTTACGATGATCTTGTTTTCATTCTATTCACGTTTAGCCTTCATATTTATTTTCCTCCATTCATTCTATCCTTTCGCTATCCTTTTCCCCTTTGGTCTTGATCTAATAAAAAAGAGTAAAACACGATGCTATGAAGCCTCTTGACATGTCTACTCCTTTGGACTACATCCTTTTCTTCTTTTTCATTACACTTTTATGACTTATCCTATCCTGGCCTTTCATTGCTTGTCCAAATGTGCTTTACATGATAATTTTTCCCTAACTTGGGTACTCTTGAGGAGTTTTCCTTTGAGGATTTCTTCCCTTCATTCTCTTTCATTCTCTTGTCTTCCATCTCTTCCACCAGCTTGCTAATCCCTCTTGTTCGCCACTTTGCTAGACATTGGGACTACACGATGTGATCTTTCTTGGGAGTTTGATGCTCACTCTGTCTGGTGGCATCCTCTGTACATATTTATTGATCCTGAAAAAATTCCATAAAAATTCATATATGATGCTGAAAAAATCCTAAAAAGCATATAAAGTCCTGAAAAAATCAAAAAAATCAAAAAATTGCAAAAAATTCAAAAAAATAGAAAAAGTGCCTTCATGAAAACCTGGAAACAAGTACCTTGGTAGCCAAAAAAAAAAAAAGTCTGCCAAGTGGTGAAAAACTAGAAACAGGTGCTACTTGAGGCTTTTGCACACTTATTTCTTAGCATGCGTCCTTGACACTTAGCCTTTCTCCATCATGCCTTGTCCTTGTTGCCTTGGTTTGGAATTGGTCTTTGTCTTTGTCTAGGAGGCATAACTATGTTAGTTTTGGTCTCTTGGATGCGTTAGTCTTTAGGACACCTCGCAAATAGTGTTTTTCAACACCTCCCTAACTGTGTTATTCAACATTTCCCTAGCATCAAGTTTTCCTCAACACTTATCAGATATCCTACCCGTAGTCTAGAATGATACGATATTTCTCACTGGAAGATGCGATACTCAAAGTTTGACTCTATGACCTACACACACACACTTAAACACTTGACTTGCTGAGACTTGCTTGACTTTATTTCTTTTTGTGTTGTCTATGATGATTTCTTTGATGAGTGTTCTCTCCCTAATAATTTTTTATGATGCCTAGCTAGAAGACTGGGGGCATGAGGACATGTTTTATCTATTTTCTATCTGTGGGTATATTTTGTTGATCCTAACTGTTATGAGCATTCATGCTTGTTCCATTTGATACTAGGATCTACAATGTATTATCCTTGACTATTTTCCGCAAGTGCATGCTTGTAGTCATCTTGACTTTCTTATGTCTCAATGTGAGCATAATCTTGCAATACCAAACTTAGGGAACCTCACTGCACTAGTCATCTTGACCTACATGTCTTTGATGCTTAGGTGCGATTCCCACATCCCTATCTAATACAAATCATATTCAGATACACATGGTTATACTAGTGTGTATTGTATGATCATGCGACGCTACCAATAAAGCTCGATGATGATTATTAGAGTCTAATAACTTTGTGACCTTACAAGTAAACCACTTTTCATAGTAGCTTGCATTCTTAAGTTCATGTTAGTTTAGTTTTTCATCTTGCATATGGAGAGAGCTCTCCTTTTATCTTTCTTTTGGACTTCTAATCAACTATGGTCACATTTTGATCTTCATTTCCTCATCTTCTTTCATGATCTCAATCAAAATTTCCTATCTTAAGCAGTTGACTGATTTTGAGGCATTTTCTTTCTTGAGGCAAATTCTCTTTCTTCTCTCCATTTCTTTCCAACTCTTCCAAACTTTGATCTTCCCTTCTCTTTTACCCCACTTCTTTTCTTCTAATTCAACCTTGGGGCATAATCTTTCATGCTTGATTATCTACCTTGGTTCTGTGATCCTTGTATATTTCATCTTACATCACGAACCTTATCTTTAATTTGATTTGATCAAATTTATCAATTTACTATTTCTCCTCTATCTCTTTTTTATTTCGATCACGAGGGGGCAGTACCTGTCAAACTTCAATCTTTGATTCAGCTTTACCAAACCTATCAATCAAACCTTGCTTGAGATTCTTATCTCTTATCTGAGACTTGACAATTACCTATTTACAGGGGTGTTGGCCTTGTCTTTTTCAATCAGCTTATCTTTGTCCTAATGTCTTCCCATCCGTCGAACACACATCTAGGTTGTTTTGTGATCTCAAATCGATCTCACATTTCAACTTCATTCTTTGACTACATGTGATCCCAAATTGATCTCACATTAGTCAAAGAGGGGAAAATGTATGCACACTAAAATGGTCACCTAGACTTTGGGCCCCATTTTTCAATTTATCAATTTCTTGAATCAATGCTTTACAATATTTTCAAATTAAATCAATTTCCTTGATCAAATCCTAATTCTATCATTTATTCAATTATATTCTATGGATTAACCATTTTATCCTAAATCTTTATTTAATTAAAAGGAATTCCCTCCCCTTTTATTAAATAAAAATCCCCCACTTACCTCTTATCCTAAGGTGCACAAATAATGCATTATTCCTATTTTATAAAAAGAAGAAAAGGTCTTTTTTTCTCACATGGGGCACAAAAGTCAACACTTCTTTCTCATTGGAGGAGATTTGTGCACAAGGATTGATCCCACTTTCAAACTCCACCCTTGATCAAATCTTTTACCTCTTAATCTCCTTGGTCCATTTATCTTTAAAAGGAGAGCTCTTTTCTCATTCAAAAGATCCCACTCTTGATGCTAATGGTGTGCTACAAGTTTTCTTGGTGACTTTGGAGCTTTAGAGAGCTTGTTGCATTTTAATCTTCATACTTGCATTATAGCTTAGTTTTCATGGCATTCTTAGTTTAGTTTCCTTTTATGTTCTAGCTTAATCCACATAGTTTAATTAGTAAAGGCTTGTAATACTCTCATTTTCATAGCATAGTTTCATTTTTGCATTCTCATTCTAGCATAGTTTGCATTACATCTTTCATTGTGAATCTTGAGGATATTGGCATTCTTTCCCTTGTCTCTTTGAATCTCCCATTGCATGGTTTACTAGCAAGGTTACATGCTTATTAGCTCTAGCTAAGAGCCCTCTAAACACCCTTGCACTCCATTCCTAGGGAGATCTAAGTCACTTTCTCAAGGCTTCCAATTCATGGATTCTCTTGGAGCTAAAGACTTAGAGAAGTGCACATTTTGAGTGTACAACTATTTATGTTTGGAAGTATTGTAATTGAATAGAAGTTAAAGAGTTGAATAGAAGTGAAATGATAGAATGGTAGAAATGCATGGTACGTTATGTATTCAATTAGAGGGACAACTTGAACAAAATTTGGAAGTAGGAAAGGGTTACTCTTCTTTTGATCATTGAAATATTTATATTAAACATGTTCTTTTATATACTTCAATTTATTTAATTTATTTAAAAATCTTTGTTGCAATACATTATTTATTTGGTTTTTGAATGAGAACATTTTTATTCTCTACTAACTTATTTATTTACAACAAATACATGTATTAAACTTATTTTACAATAATTTTCCTTTTTCTTAATTTCTTTATGATTGGTTAAATATATTCTTGTACAGAAAATTTCCCACCTCAAATAATAGAATTTGTTAGGGGATATGAATTTAGAAGCTGGACTATTTCTAATTGAGGTGATATGCTGGAACAAATTACATTGGATGAAGATAATGCAAGTTCAATATTTTGAGATGCTTCTCATCTTTTTTTGTTAATAAATATTTTTTTGGCATGATATCTTTCTCTCTGCAGCTCATTTCTGTGATTACGCTTAGCTTCTCTTTGATTATCTACATTATCCATTATTGCATACGTAATCGTCTCTATATATCTGAAATATTTGAAAATTGTAATATTAAAAACATTATTCATATATTGAAATGTAATCTAAATAGAATCATGGTAAATTTGGAAATATTGATTGCTTATACTTTTTATGCATTATGTATTGACATAAAGTAAAAACCTAATTATTACACAAGATATAACATAAATATAAATTGTCAACATCTACTAATATTAAACTAAATAATATGTATACTATAAAATATTCAGTAGACATGTACTATATTATTTGAATACATATAAAAACATTGATGCATTGCATAGTATGAGTATGAGACATTATATTCTCAAAAATACATATATACAAAAATATGTGAATACATATGTTCAATATTACAAGTAAACTATGGTCTTAAGCAAGCTTCAAAGCCAGAACAACTTTGAAAATATTCTGCATCAACACCCAACAAAGCATTTGCAAGGCCTTCAAAGGCAGTAATGTTGTGAAGTTCCCCTAATGAATTTTGCAAATCCATATTAAGCATCTAGCTGAAATCACATTGAGGGATATGAACACAATATTTTGGACATTCATATGTCCTTGTATTATTGTGAATAACTTTTTTTTTACATTTTTTTGCATCCAAGATGCATTTACTATCTACCTTGTAGAAACATGTACCTAAAATGCCTTGCAGATTAAATACACAAAGAATTTACATTCATATATGAAAACAACAAAAGATATACATGGACCCGTCACTATTCAAGAATGCATCCTAGTTAATTATTATTTGGCTCATGTTTGACTTCCATTCTTCAATTGCTATGATATTTCCATCAAATGTGCAGATTGGAGGGATGAACTTACTGAAACCGGGGCTAAACATATTCAATTTATTTGTCACCTGATTTTCTTTTCCTTTGAAGAACCCCCAGGTGGTACCAATCAACTCAATATTTTTTCCCACTTCAATAACTGATTCTGGGATATCTGATTTGTGAGGTTGCAGTGCCTCAATCTTTTCAAACAATGTTGCTCTGCCAGACCAGGTGTTGAAAAGTGGCTCTAAATTAGCCATTGCATCTTTTATGTTGTCATTGGTTCCTTGTAGAATACTATGAGAATTATGGATTGAATCCATCTTCCCTATTATTACTTCACATCTATGTTGTAAAATATCAGAAACTACCTTGAGGGCCACATCTAAACTTTTCTTTTCTAATTCTCCTGTGAGATCAACAGAGGCTTTCTCTACTTGTTGACTTGCAACCTCAATTTGTAGGGCAGGAAGAGGAGCTTCCTTGGACATTTCTTCAAGCTTAGTATTTTCTTCTGCTACCTCCCTCTCTAATGCCCTTATTTGCATTATTTTCTAGTCTCTATCCCTTGATATGCCAACAGTCTCTTCAAACAATCTTCCATATCTATCTAATAATTAGGTAGTTTTGGCCTCATTGAGATATGCAAAGTGTGTGATAGGTTTTGATATTTCCATATCACTGGTGTTGTGGATAGTCTAGATGATCTTCTTCCCTTCCATCTTTTCTTCTATGCTTACCAGCGAAAAAATAGAAAGCAATATTCCTTTTGTCCAAATAAATGAAATATTACAAGATGTGAGGGTACATTTTACAACCATAAGGAATGAGGTAGATCAAGTAAACTTTGATTGGGATAATTTGGTACCTAAAAGAGATGAAGTACTCAATTTTCATTGGCCAGATGAAAAATTTTATACATCTTGGGAAGCAGCATATTCTTCTGAGAATACTAAGAAACAAGAGACATGCAATAAGGCTTGAACAAATGGAATTTCTTCAACTCCTTAAAGAAAAACAAACTGTGCAAAGGATCTCATATAGTTGAAGCAAGCACGGATGTTACACCTGGCTGTAGTTGAACTACATTTGTGAATTGTTACAAAATTTGTATAGGTCAAGTCAATGAACAAATTTGTAAAAATGTAACAATAAAGTTTTGTATTTGTCTTTGTTGTCCTTTTATGGTTAACATTATTTTGTCTTTTCTAAAGGGATCTGAAGGCTCTATGCAATCCTTGATTTTTATAAAATGATTACCAGGATCATTTTCTATACTGAAATTTGAGCATTTGATTGACAAGTTTCTGAGTCTAGGATGCAATAGACTGTGGAGCTAGTCTATAGAAATAATTCCTTGATAAGGTTTTAGTGTACTTCAAAAAAAAAAGATATAAAATTGTCAAAATCTTTGGAGTTTTGTGACGTACATGTTCTATTGCATCTAATGGTAATTAAGAATCAATAAATGAGTGGTTATTGTTTAGTATTTTCTTACCATCTATCTGTTATTTTAAATTCACTTTGTAATTGTTCAAATAAGTTTTGGTTTACTGGGATAGGATTACCCTCCTTGGTTTTATAGAGCCAACAGTGTAGAGGGCAGTTTAGAGGGTCTTATCATCAAAACAATAATATTTACAAAAATTAAATAAAGCTTAAATCCTAATGATATATTTTATTTCCCTAAGTCCTAATGATATATTATAGTAAGCTTTCAGTATTGATCAAAGTACTTAATCTCCTCTCAATCCAACGCATAACTACAAAGCAAAGTTGAATTCATTACAATCTTGCAACAACCATCTGATCTTGAGTTATGAATTGGCGGTGACTATTTTTTTCAGCAACCAACCGACTATGTATTCTCCTGTTGTCATGATCGTAGCTAGTTTTTTGTAAACATTAAGTGAGTGAAAGAATGTAGTGGTTTTGTTTTTTTATAAGATTGCAAATATTCTAATTGAGTGGGATGTTTGCAATTATCAGATTTAGATTTTATCAACTATTTAATCCCAAATTGGTTACTTTATCTATTCTCCTCGATTGTATTTTTTTTATAAATTTTTGTATTTTTTCTTAATGTGATGTATTTTTTATGTTGTATTGTGTTATACTGTAATTTTTTTAACTAATTCAATTTTGAAATATCTATAATTTTTAAAGACAAATTATAGTTTTGTAATGTCCTTGATTGTATTAGTTTTATAAATTTAGAATAATATTAGTTATTATTACTATTGTATTCAAAAAAAAAATTAGAATATTATTACGAGTTTTAGTTAATCTATTCAATTATATCAAATATAATTTACAATTTGTTGGTGTTGATGTTACATGGCAGTAAATCCAATAAGTTTTTTTTATGGTTATTGCATCATTTTTATACTTTTTATCATTGCAAATATTATAATTAAAATGAATGTTATTGATGTTACTATTTACCTTGTAGAAAAATGTACCTAAAATGCCTTTCAGATTCAATACATAAAGAAATCACATTCATATATGAAGACAACAAAAGATATACATGGAACTTCAGTATATTTTTATTGATAAACTTATTGTATCAGTACATTCAAAAAACCCAGGATTCCTGAGAATGAAAGAACTAAATGTATAAACTTCTATTACACTCAAATTTTCACCACCTTTTGGTCTTACATAGACTTGATATATATAAAGAAAACCATCTTGGAATCCTTGAGAAAAGGATGCAAGAAGCTTCAGATGGTTTTGGTAGTGACTTGCAGCAGAAGTTGTTTCTGCTCATGGTGAGTTCCCTTTTAATTGCACCTATGTCTGTTGGTTTTCAGAGCAACTACTAAAGTTGTTATGTGAATGATGACTACCATGTGGCTAACCTACATTATCCTCTTTATGATAATTTCTCTTTGTGTGCTTGTAGATCAGGTGCAATGGTGGAACTCACTCTTCTTCTATTTCTTCTACATCTATTGTTATAGTCTTCTTCTTCTTTGGATTGGTACTGTTATCCCATGTAAGAACTTCTTCTAATGGCTAGGTGTATACTTTGAAGCTCTGTAACTGCTTGACTCATTTGTCCCTTCTTGAATCAGTGATGGCTTTGGTGTCAACAACAAATTTGGTACATTCATTTTCTATTTTAAATATGTCATCCAAAATGTTGTTGAACTTGTCAATATCCAAGGACCCATCACTATTCAAGAATGCATCCTACTTAATTATTATTTGGCTCATTTTTTACTTCCATTCCTCGATTGCTATGATATTTCCATTAGTTGTGCAAATTAGAGGGATGAACTTACTGAAATCGGGCCCAAACATATTTAATTTATTTCTCACCTGATTTGCTTTTCCTTTGAAGAACCCCCAGGTGGCACCTATCAACTCAATCTTTTCTCCCACTTCAATAATTGATTCTGGGATATCTGATCTATGAGGTTGTAGTGCCACAATCTTTTCAAACAATATTGCTTTGCCAAACCAGGTGTTGAAAAGTGGTTCTAGAGTAGCCATTGCATCTTTTATGTTGTCATTGGTTTCTTGTAGCATAGTGTAAGAATTATGGATTGAATCCATCTTCCCTATTATTACTTCACATCTATGTTGTAAAATATTAGAAAGTGTGCTAAGGGCCACATCCAAGATTTTCTTTTATAATTCTCCTCTAAGATCAACAGGGGTTTCCTCTAGTTGTTGGCTTGCAACCTCAATTTGTAGGGCAGGAGGAAGAGCTGCCTTGGACATTTCTTCAAGCTTAGTCTTTTCTTCTGCTAGCTCACTCTCTAATGCCCTTATTTGCATTATTTTTTGGTCTCTATCCCTTAATATGCCAATAGTCTCTTGGAACAATCTTCCATATCTATCTGATAGTTGGGCAATTTTTGCCTCATTGAGATATGCAAAGTGTGTCATAGCCTTTGATACTTCCATATCACTGGTGTTCTGGATAGTCCAGATGATCTTCTATTCTTCCATATTTTCTTCTATGGTTACCAAATGACCAAATTGCCAAAGCCTGGGATTTGGGCTCATATCCTGATCCTTTGATGATATCACCAATTTGAGTTTCTTGTGAAATATTACCATCAAGTTACTTCCTCATTTGATCAATTATGAAAGCAGATGTTAGGTCCCATCCTAGTACTAATAGCATCCCACTGGACTTGACCAATTTCCTGGCATCTTCCATTGATATGGTTTCTAATTCAAGGTCATAGGTAGCCAACACCCTTAGTGCCTCATCATTTGGATCTAAACCTTTAGGTATGGTTTTTGTAATTTCTTGTTATTTCATCTAGATTAGGAAGCTTTTGAACTCACTACTTTTGATGAAATCATCATCATTAAGTAACTCCTCTTGGTATATCTCCCTTTCATCATGTCCAAGCATTAGGGGTAACTCCACTTCTTCCTGAGTGGCTATTTTCTTTGCTTCCCTAATGTTTTTCTCTCATTTGGTGATAATAGGTCCTATTACCAGGTACTAAAGCTACAACTCTATCCATTTCTTTCTTATTCTTCTTCAATGTTGATGACTCACCTACCTCTATTCTTTGTTTCTTTGGAGGAGGCTCAATCACATCCTCTGTCTAAGGAACATAAACAATAGCAGGATCTCCTCCTTGAGGTGGGCTATTTTCCTCTTGGGAATCATCTATATACTCTTCACAATCAGAGGAAGAGTAATCCTTTTTCTTTTCTTGCTTTCCTTCAAGCATGGATTCTAATTGGTTGGAAAGAGTGGCATACATCTCCACCATTTTCTCAATCCTCTTCAAGTAGGGGAGGTCAGGAAAGAACCCACTGAAAGTAAGTTCAGTCTTTTTTACTTGAGCTTCTAGGTCCAACAAATCACAAAACTTGTTGACCTTTCTTTTTATATCATCTTCATCAAGCATATTTCTTGTCACATCTTCCTCATCACACCCCTCATGCACTTTGATCATACCAATATTGGGGATGAGTGTTTTCCTTGCATACTTGATGAATTCTTCTAAATCAACATACCTGTATATACTAGAGGCCACTTTGAAATGATTTATCAATGCATTAAGCTTTGGTAGTGCTCTTTTTCCAATCGGGAAACTTGAGATTCTGAATTTCCAAGGAGTGAATGTCCATTTCTTGTGAGGTTCCAAGTGTTCCTTGTTAGTCAAAATTAATTTCCATATGAATTCCAAAAGGGAAATTCTTGGGGGCACATATCTGGAGAGTATTTGTGGGGGTTGTGGGCATCCATATACTCCTATTATTGTTCATTTCTCACCCAAATAGAAGTCACCCCAATTATGTTCTATTGGTCAGTTATCAATGAATTGTTTAGGCCTGAGAAGCTTCAACATTCTAACTAACAATCTAGTGAAATTTGTTCCTAACATGTTTAGAATTGGGAAGACAATCCAATTCTCAAAAGCATAGAAATCATTTTCATTGGATGTGTAATTCCATACCCTTAACCAGTACTGCATTAGGTTGTGTTGTCCATTAAACATTATTCTTGGCCTCAGCATCTGGACCTCCAAATTGTCAACATTGAAATATAAAATAAAATGTAATAAAAGAGAATAATGCATGAACTTTATTGGCCTCTTATCTTCTTTTATCATTACCAAACCCTCATGCATTATGTCAATTACATACTGGATGTAATCATAATCTGTGTTGACATGTGAATTTTGAATGTCAAGAACCATCATCATTATATCAGCTGGCATTTTGTCTGGATCTCCATCTATTCCCAAAACTCTACACAGTCCATAAGCCAAATACTTCATATAACTATTTAGGGCCTCATATTCATAGGGAGCTTGCATGTTTGGTGGAAGAGGAGTTGTGTATTTGCCAATTTTGGGAACATGTCTAGAAATTTGGTTTCTGGCAGACCCTAAGTGGTTGACATATTCTCTTTTTCCTTCTTCAAGTCTATCTCTGTGGAAGAAGATGAAAACATATTGAAATCTTTCATGAAGGATCCCCTATCTAGGTTTACTAGGGCTGACCCATCTTTCTTTCTAATAGTTTTGGAGAGAGGGTCATATAATCTAGCCAATTTATGCAAAAAATCCACATCCAGGAAGATATCTAGGACAATTAACTTGGCCACACCTAGAGTCCAGGCATTACAAATGGGAATGGCTCTATTTCTATTTTTGTAAAAATAGCTGAATAACATAAAACCATAACATGATGGAGTATCAGGATCCCTACAATTTTCCATGATGTCAAAAAAACCTTCATCACTAATATTTTTGTTCTAGTTTGAACCAGGAAGCAATTTGATGAATTCTTCTGAGAAATTAGGATTTCCCTTTTCTTCACCTACATATTTTATAGTTCCCTCACTAGACAAAACTAGGCTTGATTCTGACTAACTCATTTTTACAATTTTGTTCTGAACACTCGGTTCTACAATTTTCTATGTGCAATTCACCTTTTGCAACAGTTGGCTTTGGAATTTCTCATTGCAGTACTCTTTAGAAAACTTAAATGCTTTTCAAAAAATGATTGAGTGTAACTTCAAGAATGTCTTATTAATATAACATTATAATTTAATGCATGGGTTTTATCAAGATTACCGCAATCTTCCTTCAGTCACCTCGGCATTCAACTCTACTTGACACCAATTCTTTTAAATGGCTAGTAGTTATGTAAGATGTTGACAGGCTTTTAAATTTTGCAGAGAAAGAGGAAAATCATTATGGTGTCACGATCAAAAATTCTTGAGTACTGACAAAAAACCTTGAGTAATATTTGATTAGCTATCTTGTACACTTTATCCATCCTGGAAAAGTATTTTTCCACATAATTGATAGCCTTTTTTGTTTTTCATTAATGAAAACTCAACTCGGGTCTTTTAGAGATCAAGCGACTAAAAGGCTTGTCAGAGATTTCACGATCCAGTGACCAAGAACTCTCTTTGAATCTCTAAATCTTGCACTTAACTTTGGATTCTCTCAGATTTTCAATGACTAAGTACATTCTCATGATCTCTTAATATTTTCTTAACTTTATTTTGATTACAAGATCTAGAGACTGCATCCTTTTTGCTGAATTTCTAGATGAGCACATTAAATGTAGTTACCTTCTTAGAATAGTCTTCATGTGATCTCTGAATCCTTCAGTTAACTCACTATTCTTTTAGAGATTGAGAAAATGAATAGTCTTCATGTAATCTGTGAATCATTTCATTAACCTTGGTTATATCATGAGATCCAGTGAATGGATTTTTCTTGTGATCTCTAAATGGTTATGCTAACCCTGGTTATAATGGGAGACTTAGCAAACACCTTTTATCTCTGACTCGCTTAACAAATTCCTTAACCATAGTTTTTTCTTGAAATCATACATTGATTGTTGATCTTTATCTTCATCAATGGCTATCATTCATTCGCTGGAAATTTTATAACTTTACCATTCTGGCATGAGATCTACTGATATCCTTTATTTGCTTATTCACTGAATGGAAAAACCACTATCTTGTCATTTTTTTCTTTGTCGGTAGATCTCTAGATAAAAATACCTTAAGCTATATCTTTGTGAGTTTAAGAGAACACTGTGTTCTCTAAATCACTGAATAACTTATCATCACCATCTCCTAGGCATTTGCAAATTAAGCGAGTGAATACAAAAAGACCTTTGATCGTTGAATCTCTTAATATTTTTTACTTAAACTTTGAATTTTGGAGATTGAGATAAACTTCACTGTTATATCTAGTGAACATGAAATAACTGCTACGCTGGATCACCAAATGTTTTGAGGAGACCACCATAAATCAAGAGAATTAGAGATTGCATTGTCGTCAAATTGCTGGATCATTTTATTAACCGTTAGTTGCAAACTTGAGATTACGCAACTGAGGAGACATAATAATGAAAAAGGCCTTTGTCATTGAATCACCGGATGTTTGAGGACTTATGAAATTAGTTGCAAGATTTAGCAAATGTTAAAGGATATAAAGACCACGTACACATATGAGTCCTTAAGTGTTTCAAAAAGTAACTTGAAAATATAACAACTTAGGGCATGCTTAGGGTATTTTTGAAAATAGAAACTCTAATGAGGTCGATTTGACCTAAGCAAAGGTATAATGGTATTTTTCATCTAATGAAATTGAATTTTATATTTTGACACGGTAAATTTCTTGCAGATTTATGAACATTTTGACACATATATAGATATTGGAGGGTAAATATAGAAGAAATGAGACTTCTCAAAAAACCTTAAAATTAATCCAATAGGAAGTATATTGTTTTTTTGTTTATTCAATTAATTTATGTATTTATTTTTTAGTACATTTAATGGAATAATTAGTTTTTTGTGTACATGGTTGATACAATATAGCATTAGGATTTAAGTGAAGCTTACATGCAATCATTCTAATAATTTATTTTCTTACAAAGAGGATTTTTTTTTTAAAAATTATATATCATAAGTATTCTATAAACTAGTATAGATCTAGTTTACTGCAAAGTGAGTAAACTTACAGCCTTAAAGGATAGCATTAGGGCCAATGGGTTGATCTGTTATGGGGTTCAAATCATCGAACCAGTAAAGGTGTTCCAATTTTTGATGAAGTACACCCCAGTTGCATGTAGGAAGATTAATAGTTGGATAGAGTTTACAAGTGGTTTGGGTCCATGTAGGTATTTGTTCCCTTACAATCTTTTTTATATGTTCATGTCTAGGCATAGATAAGTAACGTCCCTGTGGTCCCCATCTTTGTACAACATGTTGGTTCCACACTATGTTTGACATTGATGCAAAATGCAAGCGGTATATTTGACCATGATAGAAAAGGTTCTATAAAGATCTTGTATTGGTTTGTGGAGTTCAAAGCCATTTCTCTAACCATAATTGTCATGTGCCATGTATCAAAGACAAGTATTCAGTTTCAAATGTGATTGATGCTAGTTGAAACCATATCTCTCTTGGGATATGATGAACCTCTGTTTGATTTCATGTGTCACAAGACTCCAATTCTTATATATATGGATCCCTCTAAAAGTGGGAAAAAATTATTTGTGATGTTGGACGATATGTTATTAGTCCTCTTGCTTGTAGTAAGCTCTATGCAAACAATCCTGAAGTTCTTTCTTCTTCATGTATTCTTTGAATGTCCATGTGTTGAAAGAAGTCATTAATTACAAGTGTTCTTTGTCACATCATTTCTACAAAGTAGTTCAAAATTTATTAATAACCAGATGAAAACCAATTTAATGTAAGACATAGTGTAGTACCTTAGAAAGAAGAAAATTTTGTAAAAGTAATATCTAATTTAAAATGAAAGACAAATATTATGTCTAAAATTTTTGTCACTTTTGAATATAAGTTATGAATTCGTTCTATTTTTGGTTCAATTATATCATTCTAAGACTGCAATATTTATCAAATCAATATATTTTTATAAAGTTGCAAGATATTTTCTTCAAATGATATTGGTTCAAATCAGGTTCATCATATTGGTAGGTACCTGTATTATTCTAAATATTTTTCCCAATGAACATTACTAAATACTTTTTGGTATTCAAATAAACAAAATTTACAGGAAATCGAGAAGGGAAGAATCATCGAGAATGAATCAAAGTACCGTAAGTTTGTTTAAATCCTAGATGTTGGTGTAAGTTCTCTTCAAGTTCCCTACTACAGTGTGCTTCCCTTCAAGTTTCTAGCTATTGTGTGTTGTTGTGAATTTCCTTCAAGTATTCATATGCAAGTATTTGAATCCTCACTATTATTATCTATTTATAAAACAAAAGGGCCGTGTTGTAGAGTGCATTGCACTCATAACAATAACTGTAGGAGATGATATTTAGATGAATGTAAAAAATGTGATGTGATGGACTTGTGCAGAGCCAGGCTTACAATACTTATCTATCTACTATGTCGTCTTTAATTGAATCAGTGATGGGTTTAATAAATGGTTTGTAAGGATGATCAATATGATTGGTAAATAGAATTCTCATACTGGCATCCCAAGGGAATGAAAACATCCTGAGATTCAGCGAACACTAGGAAAGACAAAAGACTAGTTGCAAACATGAAAACTTAGGTGGGTCATAATGTAATACGGAAACATAAAGATCTAGGACACATTGAAGACATTTTCAAGAACAAAAATGTTGTAGAGAAGGGAAAAAATAACAATTTCATCCATTTAGTAGTCACTAACAACTAAATCCAATAATCCAAAAGAGTATATTCAATTACAATATTTGCAATCATATAAAGTTCAACAATGATGCAACAATCATAGCAGACCCTTTTCAATGTTGTAAATTTATAAAACAAATACAATCAAGGATAATAGAATAAGTAACCAATTTCAAATAAAGTAGTTGATAAAATCTAAATCCAATAATCAAAAACATTTTACTCAATTATAATATTTGCAATCTTATAAAGAACAAAACCGCTACATTCGATCAACTGCTTAATGTTTATAGAAAACTGGCTACGATCATGAGAACAGGAGAATACACAGTCTGTTGGTTGCTAAGAAAATACTCATGATTTTATTTAAATATATTTATTATAATACAAATTTATATAAACATTAATGTAGATGATATTCAATGAGTTATTATATTGTTTTAGGATCTATCGGGTATTTAATGTGTTAAAGATTCTGAATAAAATTTTGAAGAGTATTAATTAAAGTAATAATTAGGATTTAACCTTTATTTAAATTTTGTAAACATTGTTTGAAATGTGGTTAGTATTTTTTTTTGTGTGATTTAAATTTGTGTTAAAGTTTAATTTGATAAAAAATACTAGAATATGATTGAAGTTTTATTATAAATATATAGAATAATAGAATGAATGATAGAAATAATATTTAATGTACTTGAGCTTCTATATTTTGATATAAATATATAGTAAATTAAAGTTAAAATTGAATACTTTTCATCATGAATATAATTAGATATATCGCTATCGTTAGATCCAATAGCCGATGTTCTTTTTCCTTTCAACTGGACCCACAGTGATAAAATATAACTCAAAGAGAGATCGATGACTGTCGCAAGATTGAAATGAGTAAATGTTTACTTTACGAATGCGTGACAACCGTCGGATTAAAAGGAAGAAATTAGTCTCTTACATATGCTCAGTGACCGTACCCATTGTATGTACGTTGATAGATGTTCCACATCGAAGGGTTGTGATTTAATCAGACAAAACGGTCCCACTTGATAGAAATGGTGACTTGTCCCTTGCATCGATGGTTATTGCAAGATTGCAATGAATAGAACTTCACTTTGCAGATGTGCGATGACCATTGGGGAAAAAGGAACTCTAAGGATTATGGCCTCGCCTGATTATGAGGGCTTAGACTTAGGGAAAATATAAAGTATCGGCTTAGCTAAAAAGGAACTCTAAGGATTATGGTGTCACCCGATTATTTAGTAAAGCACATGCTTTATAAGGTCTTTAAGTGATCTACAAAAAGAAACGATCAAATAGAAATAAAAAAAGTTGACTTAGGGTTTTTTCCTAAAATGAAAGAAACACTAAGGGTTTTGTAAACATTATTTGAAACTAGGTCATTGTGGACTTCAATGAAGATGCTGGCAATTTTGCAAATGAATTTGGAATATTTGTAATGTAGCCAGTTATTTAAAATAAAATTCTTTTGGTGAATACATCAAATTTGTAAGTATCATAAAACTTATGCCTCAAAAATTTGAAGTGCCAACAACTTGATTGACAGATAGCATAAAACTTAACCATTTAATGAAGCGAATATATATATATATATATATATATATATATATATATATATATATATATATATATATATATATATAATTTATTATATTATACTTAATACTTATATAAATAATATTTAGTTAATGTATTACTAAATTAATATTTTATAATTTAAGTTTTATAAATTTATAATAAATCTTGTTGCTTTTTAAATTCATTATTTTTTAAAGTAGTCTCATAGGAGGAAGAAAAATTGTCTTTGTTGTTTGGCAAGGATGAGAGAGAAATCTATCAGAAGGAATTGTTGAACAATGATCAATTCATTAAAGGTGAGCAATTCAAGAATTTCATGATATGCAAAAAACAACATGAGATTGCCAAGGCATTACCTAAGGGAAATGAACCTGATCAGACATCCCAAAGATTGTTGGTGAGGTGGCAGAAAAGATATAGTTGATAGGTACCACTTAGATTTTATTAAAGGGTAAAACAAAGCAGATAAAATGCAAGATGGACATGTTTCAGGTTTTTATTTACAAATATACATTGAATTGTAACATACGATAAACATCCACTTCACATAATGTATACAAACTATAAGCAATGAATTTTTTAAAATTTAATATGATAGGTTTTACTTTAAATTTTCATATCTCAATATTGTTTTTTACTTTATGATATTGAAATATTTTGAATATATATAGATGATTACATATGCAGTAATGGATTATGCAAATAGTCAAAGAGAAAGTAAGTGGAATCACAGAAATGAGATCCAGAGAGGTAGATATCATCTCAATTACAAACAGTTCAATTTCCAATTTCATATCTCCTAACAAATTCTATTCTTTAAAAATCCTTACTTATTATAGATTGGAATGCTTGATTTCAATGAAGAACTTACAACATCCATGAATACAGGTGACCATATTGTTACTTCACTTTTTTGTTAAAACTATTACAATTTAGTACAAAGATAGATGCCATTTTGAACTTTACAAAGTGTTCTATATGATTTCCACATTGGACAGGTTATTTGTCTCAGAAAATGATCATATCCAACCATATCTAATTCATTTAAATCTATAGTTATGCCTCGACATAATCCACATAAAACTTTCCATTCATTTTCTATGCTATCTTAATCAAAAACAATCATATTAAAATGAGTTACCATTATGTTAACGCATTTAAGTGTGATTCTTCTTCTTTTCATCTTGTAACATGTGAGCTTAGTTGCATGCATGAATATCTTTCAAAAATGAAAGTTGGATGAATGTGAAGTCTTGACAATTCATGAACTCTTGAAAGAGTTGTAAAGGTTAATCCTTGTCAGTCTGTGCTTCCAATGTCAATTATTGCCTTTACAAGCAACAGACCTTGTGATTTGTGTATTGTTAATGCCCATGACATTCATAGAGATATTTGACAATGGCAACCCCTATTACTTGGTGTGATAGGAATATTCTTTGGATTAGTGTCATCCCAAGCTAGACCAATGTAATTAATAAATTGAACCACAACTATCAACGGCAGCTGCGGAGGCTTTTCACCATTATTATATACAATTGCTTTGACTTCTCCTTTAGCACCATTAACAAGCCCTATTTGGACCCATAGATTAGTACATAGCATAACGTGTTGTCCTATACATAAAAGAATGTGAGATTGGAGTTGTTCATCATCTGCATTTGAGCTTTCCAAATCTTTTTGTTGTTTTGCTATTGAAAGAGCCACAAGTTGATGTAGAGACAATAAAATACATTTATTATGTAGGGCTACCATTTCATTAGTTGCAAAAAGGTGTATTTTAGACTAAAAAACTTCTTGTTCCTCTTTACTCAGAGCAGTATTTGTCTGTGTCATGAGCAGATTCCAATTTGCAATTGTTAGTTCTGCATTTCTTAGATTTGAAAGAAGAGAACGGAATTCTATCTGAATATTTGTGTTACCAATTTGACAAAATTTAGCCTCTAAAGTGATTACTTTTCTAATTGATTTCCATAATTTTCTGCCATATGAATTTGAAGCATACATTGGAATGTCTTTAACTAGAGGAAGCTGACCTAAATCACCAAAAAGAATGATTGAACAACCACCAAAAGGAATATGGAATCTATTTTGGAATGCTTCTCTCAATCTCATATCAATTCTCTCAAATAATTTAAGACCAATAAAACTCATTTCATCTATAATAATATATTGAACATAATAGAGATCTTCCTGTAACATTGTCAGTGATTGAGCTTGTAGTTGAACCATCTCTTTGATTGGAATGTGTAGAGCAGAATGAATTGCAGATGCCTTGATGTTAAATGTTGCAACTCCTATCAGTGCAAGAAGTAGAACAGGTGACTGTCCATTGGCTGCTGGTTGAGTGAGAGTAGCTTTGATTTGAGCGATCAGATGAGATTTTCTAGTTCTAGCAGTGCCTTGTACAATTAGTTGTAATGGTTGTTGTACAGTACTTGTATCTCTGTGTCATATAATTATATCATATGCTTTTTGTTGTTGGGCAGATAATTTATAATGAGATCGCTCATGCATAAATGGATTCTGTTGAAAGATTTGTTGATTTGATTGAATGAAATTGTAGTTGTAGCTTTTTGTGAAGGAGTAATATTATTTTTCAACCAATTATTTTTTGAATCAAATTCTTGATAGCCAAGTATATCTAAATCATTTAAATGTATAGGTATGCCTGGATATAATCGAGCTAAAACTTTCCATGCATCCGGTATACTATCTTGCATTGTATCTAGATTTTCTGAAGGGCTTGTAGGATCATCTGATTCTTCTTCCTCTGAATATGTTCTTCGTATATGTCATGGCTCATATGATCTTGAAAAAGATTCCCATTTTTCTATTATTCCTTCATCTGATGCTGTAAAATCTACTTCAATATTGTGGAATGGTTTGTATAATAAAAGTTCACTCCAACAAAATATTGGATAAGAAATGTCCTCTTTGGAAGGGATACTGATGAATCTAGGTGAGACTCTGACTATACAAGGTGAATATCTTTCTTTCCATTTGTCCTACATTCGATTAGGCCTAAATGTCCATCTTTTGGTTATGTCAATAAGAGAAAACATTTCTAAATTTGGTGGACATTCCATATAACATTCAATTTGGTTATGGCATACACTTGTTGGCATGTCTAATATAGGTAGACGTTGAAGATTTTTTTGGTTCACATTCAAAGATAAAAATTGTCTACTACACAAGGATAAGGGAGGCTTTTGTAGTAGATGGCAGGTTTCTTGGGCACCTATATCATGGTCAACAAGATTTTCAAGAAGTATTCTTTGAAGTGCAGCTGGTGCAGGCATTGTACCATTGAAAGTTAATGATATTCTACATAATATTGCATGATATGTTTCTGATTTTGTCTTTGCTTTGGCTGCATATTTTTCTATGTACTTGATAACTGCATCAATTGAAAGAACAAGTTGACAATCCATATTACCTCTCCAAATAGAAAGCATTTGCATGTTATGTAAGTTTAGTCGATCATCATTACAAGCTCCTGTATGTTTAGGTTCCCCCTTATCCGTACGTGTTAATTGTGATGTTTCTTTTGCGGTCCATGGAGCTTTATAACGGCATGCAACAGCATCACATTTCCTTCTTAAACATGTCTATAGAGAACATTTTGTGTGACATTGAACATGATTTATGGGTATGTGCAAGATCATGAGGGGCCAAATTATGCCCTTAAGTGGCAATGAAAAATTAGCAAATCAGGGTTAGTCAACTTGACGTGAAAATTTCAACTAGCTATCAACCTAATATCAAAAAGTTGTAAAAATAGAATCTGTAGAAAATTGAATGTAGTTTCTAAAATACTAGACCTTTTTGAAAAAAAGTTAGTATGATTGGTGAAAAGTATAGATTTCAATGTAGCAGTACAAAAAAATTTGGAAAAAAATAAGAAGTAGGTGTATGTCTGACCACCTTAATCATAATCAAATGATAATATTTTATTATAAGATTTTATATATAAGTAGTAGACTCATGGCCAGATGTGATGCATATTTTTTTGTAATTTTATTCTAAAAAAATAATTAATTATGAATTTTTTGCTACAATGTTTTCAGAATAAAAAAACTCCTGTGTCTAACCACCTTAACTCATTCAAAACTTTACAAAATTCAAAAAAAAAAAAATTCCTTATAGTAAGCAAAGCATAGAATGTGATACATTTTTTGGATTTCAAAAATGTTATACCATCTAAAAGTTATAGTCATTTTTCAATTAGTATATAAATCAGCACTTTAGAGGTAACTCAATTAGAAAATAACTAATAATTACTTACCGAATTCAAAATTTGACAGCAATTATATCGATAGAAATTTAATAATCTCCTTAAGATACCCTTTTCGTTTCATCAAACTCAGGTGAAAAAAATGTCGTCAGCTACATAGTCGAAGTCTGGAACTCAGAGAAACAGGGGAAAAACACATTTTTGAGACATTTCAATAGTTGACCATGTAGGTTTGGTGCACAAAGCAATACCGAGCCATGTACCCAAAAATGCCGGCAGAATTTTGATTTTTAACTTTTCCCTCCCCTTTCTCCCTCCCATTTCTCCATCCTTCATATATTAGATTATATATTATATTATATTAGATTATATATTATATATATTAAATTAGATTATATATTATATTATATATTATATATATTAAATTATATATTAGATTATATATTATATATATTAAATATTATATAATATAAATTAAATATTATATAATATCAATTAAATATTATATAATATACATTTTACGGGTATATGGACAAAGACAGGGGACCAAAAAAATGGCACTTTTCTTTTTGGTCCCCCATCAGGCATAGTGCATATGCACTAAAGGGTGTGCACCCTATAGGGTGCACGTCCTATGGCTTGGGTTGCCCTAGCCTTAGGCTTGGGCAATCCAAAACAAATTTTGTGCACCCTATAGGGCGTACACACTTTGAAAAACACTTTTTAGTGTTT